>PVIW01002857.1:0-194853 GCA_004026585.1 Noctilio leporinus | reverse complement strand
GGGGAGGGGGACAGAGGGGAGCAAAAAGGGGATGAATGTAATACAACAACAATAAAATTAAAATAAAAAACAAAAAGACTGACTGATGAGTGCATCAGAAAGATTAAGGAAAAGAAAAACTGAAAACTACTTATTGGATTTGTCAATCAGGATGGCAGTAGTGGCGGCAATGTAAGATGCTTCCCAAAGGTGATAAAGTCAGAAGCCAGGTTGCAGGTGAATTGAGGGAATAGGAGGTGAACAAGTAAACACAGAGAGGAGAGTATAGGAGATGGGGAGAAGAGATGCTGGATGGTAACCTAAGGAGTGGGAAGGAACAAGGCAGGGATTTCAGAGATGAGAAATTAGAAGGATTGCTATAGATTCAAAGATAGAGGCTCACAGTATTGAAAGATGAAAAATATAAGGGATTGGAGGAGAATGCTAGCAGTGTTTTCCTTCACGGTTCCAAGATGGCTGCTGTAGCTCCTAGCATCAAGCCCCTTATTCCTGTGCCCAAAAGCAAAGAAGAGGAGCAGTAAAGAGAGCTCTCCTCGTGTCTCTTTATTTTTGTCAAGGAGAAAAATCTTTTCCAGAAGCTCCCCAGAATTAGTTCCCGCTTACTTGACATTGGCCAGAGCAGAGTCACTTATGTGGCATGCAGCAGATTGGTTCATTCAGTCCCCGCCCACACCCCCTCTCTAGAATACTCTCTTACACTGTAGAGGCTGGGGCTGTAAACAATGCATGCCTGCCTCCCATTCTCATTCCCTAGTCCTTTAGGTTCTTGTGTATCCTTCAAGAAAGGGGGATATTAAGAAGAACAAAGGAAATAGAGAAACCAAAGAACTTATATGCATGACTCATGGTCATGAACTAAGTGGGGCATTGCTGGAGAAAATGGGGTACTGGGTGGAGGGGGGCAAAGAGGGGGAAATTGGAACAACTGATAATAGCAAAATAAATAAAATATATTAATAAAAAAAAGAAATTCTCTACTAAAAAGCAACATCTTTCCTTGTCATTCTCCGTGGTACTACTTCATTCTTTGCAAAGGCTGTGTAATATTATAATGTATGAGAATACTTTATAATTTATTTAATTAACCATTCTTTATGGACATTAGGCTATTTTCAATATTCTGTAATTACAAACAATTCTGCATTGAATATTTGTGTGTATCACTCTTTGCGCAGATGGCTTGAGTATACAGTAGGATAAATTTCTAGATGGAGAATGCTGAACTGAGGGGACATTATTTCAAATTTTTATAGATATTGTCACACTGTCTTAAAAAAGGCATCATGCTAATTTGTTTTTTTTAATTCTACTTTTGAAGTTCTAGGAATATAAAAATCAGTTCTTATCTGCTGGTAGGGAATATAGGGACTAAAGGAAAATGAGCTATTCTCCAAAGGGTATTTAGAATTTTACTGTGTAAACAATTACAGCATTAAATGTGTGCAAAATTCAAGTGGCAAATGAGCAGTGAATATCAATTACGCAGCTGCTGCATCTCAGAGGCAGATGGCCTTTTAATTTTATGTCCCAAGAATTAAACACAAATTTCATCTCTTCGTCACATTGTACCCCACCTCTTTTTCCACTTTTGAGAAAATGGTTTATTATGCCTTTCACATACCATCTAATTTTATTTATTTATTTATTTGTTTATCTATTATTTATTGAGAGAGGGGAAGGGAGAGAGGTAGAGAGGGAGAGAGACATCAATGTATGGTTGCCTTTCACCTGCCTCCAGCCATGGACCTGGCTGGAGACCTGGCTTGCAACCTGGTTTCATGCCCTGGCTAGGAATTGAACCAGTGACCTTTGGGTTCACAGGCTGGTGCCTTATCCATTGTGCCACCAGCCAGGGCCTCATACCAACTAATTTTAAACAAAAGCACAAAAAAACTATCTTACACATTTTCCTAAGCAGTTATATGGATTAATCCATTAATGTATACTGAGTCCCAATAATTGTTTAACACTGAAGAATGCCATACAAGAAAAATTATAACATGTGGCCTCTACCTTCAGTGACCTTACAATCTAGGTTGAGAAATCAACATAAAAACTAAAGTGTCTAAAGGATAAATAAAAACACAGTCTCTAAGTGCTAAGGTGAATAATTTAACTATTCATGCTCAGCAATACAATGAAGGAGGAGGTTGCACTGTGTGGGATTCTGTGAGACAGATGGGTGCCGGCTCAGTTTTTTGGGACTGGAGAGAGAAGATGGGAAGGCTCTGGGAACAAGGTGTGGCTGCCATGAGCAGATGGAGTTGAGTGAAACCTGGGCTGAGCAGGCAGAGTGTGTGTGATGGCTGAAGTAAGTTTGGGTGGATGGGGTGGGACCACAGAGCAAAAGGCTATGCTTATCAGGAATATATAGGAAATAATAGAAAATGAGTGTGATATAATGGATGGAGTATTTAGGAGAAAGAAGTTGTATAATGTATGCAGCAAGGCCCTGTAGATCCAAAATGGGTCAGTCATGCTCTGGGTTCTCATACTTAGCAATCTGAATTTAGAGTGGACTCTTATTAGTGCCCCCACATAAAAAATACTATCCTTCTTTTATTCCAAAGCTTTGTGGCTTTATCGAAATTTGTCAGGCCTTTAAGGTTAAAACAGCTGTCTTTCAGGACCTGGATAGATATTCAAGAACCTGTTCTTCAACCAAAGCCTTTGGGTGGAGGTGGGAGGAGATTGAGGTTGGGGTGATGGGTAGGAGTCTGGGCAGTACTGCAGGCATAGGGACCCACAGGACCTGTGTTCATGGTATGCTGCTGGGGTTGGACAACACGGTGCAGCTCAGGAGGAATTTCAAAGCCAGAAGCCACAGGCCTTGGAGATGCATGCAGAAGGTGAGGGGTAAGTCAATAAACAGTCCAATAAGTATTCATCTTGGGTCCACTGTGTTCAAATTCCATGCTGGGTGCTGGGGGATAGTGAAAAGCTGAGCAAGAATATTCCTTCATTCAAGGAGGTACAGTGTAGGCAAATTTAGTGTACAGAGGAAGAAAGGGCAAGGCCAAATAAACTGAGAGCTCAAGAAAGGTATCAACTAAGTGCTATAGAGATTCAGAGCAGAAACATGGCCCGGCTAGCTGGGGTGTCAGGGTGACATCTGAGATTGTGAGTCTTGAGGTCATCTTGGAGTTCATCTTGTTGGGTTGAAGAAGAGGGACTAGGAGAAAGGGCACCCATCAGAGTGATCAAGATGAGCCAAGGACAGCAGTGGGACATCAGTGTTGCACTAGAAGAATAAACCAGTCCTTCAGAAGGTTTAAATGGATGGCATGGGGGTGGGGTGGGGGTTGGAATTCAGGCCAGAAAGGAATTTCTTTCAGGGTTTGAATTCTAGGCTGAGGACTTTGTTTTGAATTGGGTAACAAATGAGTGTACATTACAGATTCTCGAGTCTGGTGTGGGGGCTTTACTGGGGAAAAGAAATGGAGGTAAGCCAGTCAGCTGGAAAATGGTCACAGGAGTCCTGAGAGAGATAAGGAACCTAAGTGGTGAATGTGGAACATCTACTGGGTATGGAGCCAGGGAGTAGGTCTGAGGTGGCGGGAGTGTCAAAAGACAGCTCAATGAAGCCCTAATGACAGTAGATGTTGAACTGCCTCAGAACTTGAGACAATCCAACCACCATCATCACCTTGGGAGTTTGTTTAAAATTCAAGCGTGAGCTCTGAGATTCTAATTTTCAGGATCTGGTGTGGCTCTATAACTATAATTTTTAAAAACCTCCCTGGATGTTGGTGGCACATAGTGTGAGAATCACATGTTGAGAAATTTTCTGTGCCCTAATACGTCTACATGTGAACTGACTGTGGTTGAATACAGGCTTGCAGAAAGCAGTTTCTTCCTCCAAGAAGGAGGGACATGGATGGAAAGGCAGTGTCAGAGAAGAAGCACTAAAGCCCTTGATTAACTCTTGTGATACATGAAAAGTGGGCATCTACTGAATGAATTTTCACGGTCCTGCAGAATATTAACTGTGGCCTACAAAGAGGTCTTATTTGATGATTGTTCTAAGGGTGATTTGAAAGGTCACATTTTAATTAATGTGAAAACAATTTGTCTGGCTCCAATTCCAATCTGATTTTGTCAGTCTTCTATAATTATGGTGTGGTGGTCTTTTGCTTATCTCCACTGGGAAGATACCAGTGTCTCAGGATAGCATTCTTTTTCATTGTTGTTTTATTACAATTGTCCCATTTTCCCCTCATTGCTCTTCCTTGCCCTGCCTTCCTCCCTCCTCCCCCACAGTTAATCCCCACCCTGTTGTCTATGTTCATAGATCATTTATACTAGTTCCTTGACTAGACCCGTTCCCTTCTTTCCCCTCTTCTCCCCCTCCCCTATGGTCACTGTCAGTCTGTTCCTTGTTTCCCCTGCCTCTGGTTCTATTTTGCTCATTTGTTTCTTTTGTTCATTAGGTTCCTGTATTAGGTGAGATCATATGGTATTTGTCTTTTGCAGCCTTGTTTATTTCATTAAGCATTATACTCTCCAGTTCCTTCCATGTTGTCACAAAAGGTAGGACTTCCTCCTTTCTTTCTGCTGTGTAGTATTACATCGTGTAAATGTACCACAGTTTTGGATCGATTGATCTACTGATGGGCTATTTCCAGCACTTGGCTATTGTAAATAGTGCTGCTATGAACAAAGGGGTGCATAAGTTCTTCTGAATTGGTGTTTCAGGATTCTTTGGGTATAATCCTAGCAGTGGGATCACTGGATCAAAAGGCAGCCTGGGCAGCATTTCATAATGATGGTGGTCATGGCTAGGAACACACTTCCTAATGCCTAAAACTTCTCAAATAGTGCACCTGTCATTCAATCTCAAAATAGATTGAAAAGAGGTCTTTTACTCAGAGGTAGAAGATATGTGTGCAGGGAGAGAAAAGCCTTTGAACCTAAAAAAGAATTATTTCATATGAAAATCAGAGCTAAATTTTTTCCTCAGTCTGCTCCTGCATAATTTTATTCTACTTTTCTAATTATGGTAGCAGGACAAGAGAAATCCAGACTGCTGCTCACATTCTCACTACTTTCTTTGACAAAATAAATAAATAAATTGGTAGTCAATATCTATGCCAGAGAAAAGGAAACAAAGACAGGATGTGCATTTTCTTTGTCTGAATTTTCCCTGGCATGTGTCTCTCTTTTTTCTTCCAAAAGTCATTTAAAAAGCATATCACTTGAGACCAATTAAAGAGATTTGGATGAGAAACTGAGTGTACAGTACAGTTGATACCAATCAATAGTACAATTTGTCTATCAATAGACTTTGAAACACTCTTCAGAAATGGCTGCTTTATATTGTAACTAAATGATTTTTAAAAAGGGAAATTTCATTGAGCAAGTTCTCATTTGTGCAAAAAACTGAGCTTCTGAGTACTGAAAATCTATTTTCCCCCCTTTACTGTGTCAAAGGCTGTTGATTGGGCAAGAAGGAACGGTGTTGGTGCATCAGCACTGGTCCGGCCACTGACTGTCAACACATTTCTCATAATGAATCCTGGGGAGACAAGAAGTAAAAAATTGGAGTCAGGACTTCCAGAAAGAATTAGTAGCCAGGACTAGAGTTGGTTCTAAGAGGAAGGCTAATCTTTTTCTTACCCAGGCAGTGTGCCTGGAACTTACGGCCCCACTGAGACTAATTAAATTTCCTGGTCTTCTATGGAGTCCATTAAGAAGAAATCTTTGGGAAGGAAAATAAATATTGCTCAACAAGAGCTGTTCATGGAATTTACCTAATATTGTCTCCTCATTTCTGAAAGAATCTCTGTTGAATCAAGGGTCCTACCACACAGTTGTCACTTGTTTTTTTTCTTCCCTAGGGGTTTTCTTTTGCAGTTATCAGAACAGGTGTAGCAGGTGGAGCTGTTTGCTTGGCCCCAACGGATGGACAAAGCATACGTTTGTAGTTCTAGCTCTAGATGGCATGGCATTAAAAGTGAAGCAACAGAGGTTTAGCATTTGCTCTTCAAGATTTATTTCAAAAGCACTGTGTAAATGTCACTCATGACAACCTTGCCTCAGAACAAGCGGAACATGTCATGTGCTCTTTTCCATTTCATGGTTCATTTTCAGGGAGAGGGATTTCTCACTTGGGGATGTTCTTCTTAATTGGTATATTAGTCAGCTTGGGCTGTCATAACAAAATACCAAAGGTGGAGGGACCCAAAGAACAAAAATTTATTTCTATCAGTTCTGGAGTGTGGAAGTCTGAGATCAAGGTAGCTGGGAATTCAGCTGTTGCAAGGATTCTCTCCTGAGCTCGGAGATGGCACCTTCTCCACCATGTGTCCTCACAGGGTGAGAGTGAGCCCTTGTGCCTCTTCTTCTTACAGGGGTGCCAGTCCAGTCAGGTTAGGGCCCCAGGCTAATGACCTCACTTCACCTAATTACTTTCATAAAGGTGCTGTCTCCAAATATAGTCACATTAGGGATTAGGGCTTCAACTTCTAAATGTTGGGAGACACAAGCATCTAGCCCACAACAGTTGGTTAACAGCTTCTCACAGGGCCCAGCCCCTTTCCGAGGTGATTTTCCTCTCTTTGCATTTGTCTCTGATCCATCTTTGGGTTGAAATGAATAATTTTACTACTCTGTATTTTGTTGCTCATGACAAGTGGATACAAATGTTTTATCAAATAGCAGGGTCGGAATCCAGAAACCAAGAATCAAAGAAAATCAATAAATGAAATTAATGGTGTGAATGAATTTGTAAATAAACAAAGAATTTGCCTTTTAATAACACAGTCACACCTCAACTATTTTATGTTTTCCTGTCTCCTGTATTAGTCATAAAATTAGGGTCTTATTGGAAGCTAAAACATTTTTCTCCATAGGATTATGATTTTATTAAGTGTTGTTTTTCCCTGGTTTTCCCACCCTCCTGCCCCCTGTACCCCTACATATACATACTGAAATTGCTTTGGTTCAGAATTTCAGATGTTGTATAATGGACAAGTTATCTTACCTTTTTTAAGAACTGAAGACATTTAAATTAAAAATTTTAATCACTACATCTTAAACAATGACTCTGCACTAAGCTTATTGAATTTTCTCAGCATTTCTTTTTTTCTTCTCCTCCCCCTCCTCCTTCTTTTTCTTCCTAACCTGTGCATAGGTTCAAATTATCTACTTACATCAAAAATTCAGAATAGGTTGAGCAGGTGCCTGGTAGAGAGATCCTCCCTCTGTCCCTGTGTACCCACATACTGGAATTCAGAATTGTTTGGGTACTGTTGCTTCCTGCTATTATGGCCTAACCTTGAAACAAAACTTTGGATCTTTCCAGTGTCATCTCAGTTTGCTCAGCTGTTTGCTACCTTAAAAGTATTAAGTGCTTATCATTGCTGGCTTCTGCTAGAGTAATCTTCCAGTTTCTCTTTGGGAAATTTTACTTATGACCTCTTGAGTGTTCAGAAAAAACATTTCTCCACTCATACTCTTCTCTTTTGCATTTTGAAAATAGCTCATTTTAATTTTCACTCTTCTTTAAAACAATGTCTAAATGCCCTTCAGGAAAACCTATCATATAACAATGGCTTTCTGTAGTTTCACTTTTTACATAATATCAATAGTTATGAGGCAGATAGTTGTGAAGTTACAGCTAACCACCAAGGGGGACCCAGCAGAGAATGCCTGGCATGCCGGATGGCTTTGATTAGTAAATGGATAACCTCGTTACTTACATTAAACATTATGAATGTGTTTTTTTGGCATGAAAGATATGTGGGCTCTCTTATATGTTATTGTACTGGTGACCCAAAATTTTTTTTTTTAATTTTTTTTATTTCACTATTTTTAGAAAGAGGGGAAGGGAGAGAGGCAGAGAGGGAGAGAGACATCAATGTATGGTTGCGTTTCACCTGCCTCCAGCCACAGCCCTGACTGGAGACCTGGTTTGCAACCTGGTTATGTGCCCTGGCTAGGGAATCGAACCTGCGACCTTTGGGTTCGCAGGCTGGCACCTTAACCACTGTGCTACCAGCCAGGGCAACCCAAATATTTTTTAATGAGAAGAGGTACAAACCATATTACTTAGATATATTGTATAAACTGTGTTGCCATTTTTCATCAATTTCCTGTGTGCAGCATGCTACCTTCAAAGATTTGAAGGTGTATGTGACATATGAATCTCCGTGAGTCATGTGCATATTTTGGGGAAATAGAAAGAATGGAACCTGGTAGATAGGCAAAGGGGAAAGCATAGACTTGCATCGACTCTCCTGAGCATTTTCACTAACTGAAAAACATTTCATTAACTTTATTCACGCCAACCAAGACCAGGTGAATGCTGTTAACAAGTATTGGTACTGAATAGAAGTACGATATTGCCTGTATTGATTTGGGTTCACTGGGAAACAGACCCTGAGGCAAGGATATGAACACAGGTTGTTTATTTAGGAGGCAATCTGAGAAAATACTTGAAGGGAAGCAGGGAAGACAGGCAGGGCAGTCGAGGGAGAAGGATAAGGAAGTGTCACAGAGTCTCACTGTGAGCATTTGCCACTCAACCAAGAAACTTTTGTAAACAGTGTGTAAGATGCCTCAGAGTCACCCCAATGGGGAAGACACAGCTGTGGTCTGTTCACCAGCCTTCTTCCATTATTGGATAAAGGCTGCTCTGGGGCCATTTCTTCAACACCACTTCTGATTTGGCACTTCCAATATGCTCGGTGGTAGAAAGGATTCTCCTTCTACCAGGCAAAGAAGTCATCAGGTGGAGTTTTTAAGTAATTAGTAGCCATTCAGGAGGGATCTGACAGGACACAGAGAGTGGTTACCATAGTATCAGTGAACAGAGCAGCCATTCTGGCTTCTGGCTTCGTTGGGTTAGACATGGTCTTCTGAGGCCATAGGGGAGGGAGGGAGGGAGAGAGAGAGAGAGAGACAGAGAGAGAGACAGAGAGAGAGAGAGAGAGAGAGATGGCATGTCTCCTCAATTCCTGCACTCTTGAAGCTAAAACTAGCACTTGTGGTATAATGGGAGACAACCTATAAAGGCTGAGAGTGAGTGAGGTTATTTATTTTTATTATACGTACTCCTTCCAACTTACAAGTCATTAGTAAGGTACAAATCAAAACCACAATGAGATAATAACCTCACACTCATTACAATGGCTAGTGTATCTTTATTAAAAATAAACCAAACAAACAGGAAATAACAAGTATTGGCAAGAATGTTGAGCAATTGGAATCCTCGTGAACTGTAGATGGGAATGTAAAATGGCACAGCTGCTGTGGAAAACAGTGCAGCAGTTCCTCAAAAAACTAAAGGTAGAATTACTATGTTATCCTACAATTCCATTCATAGAAATATACCCCAAAAATTGACAAAAGGGTCTCAAAGAGATATTTGTACACTAATATTCTTAGCAGCATTATTCACAAGAGCCAAAAGGTGGAAACAACTCAGGTGTCTGTCAATAGATGACTGGATAAACAAAACAAAAAGTAGTTTATACATATAATGGAATACTATTCAGCCTTAAAAAGGCAGGAAATTTGGACACACTCTGGCACATGGCTGAAGCTTGAGGACTTTATACTATGTGAGCTAAGCAGTTACACACACACACACACTCACACAGACTACTGTTGTATAATTCTACCTGTATGGGTAAGGTTAATTCTTCACTGCACAGCACCTCATCTCCTACCTAATGTTCAGGCCTCATTTTCTGCATACATTCTTCAGGGAAGCCTTTCTTTCTCCTCAGGCTGAGCTGTTCATTTGTTTTATGGTCTTATAAATACTACATTTTTTTTTTTTTCTTCCTAGTATTTCACACCATTTGCCAATGACTTAAGTATTGTTACCAAACCAAGGTGGGGTTTGGTTGCCCATCACCACCAATAGAGAAGTTCTGGGGGCAGAGATTGGTGAGAAAGGAAAGAGGTCTTTAAAGTGCTGCACAATCTGGGAGAACGGCAGACTTGTCACCAAGCCCATCCCCTCTGGGAAACCCAGAGGAAACCCCAGACACCCTCAGTCTGACCACAGTTAAAGGTAGTGCTCAGAATTCCAATTCCTGTTCCACCTTTAAAATCCTGTCCTTTGGAGCCCAGGTTGCTGAGTGGCTGATGTCCTGTGTCAGGCTCCCTCCTGGAGGCTGTGCGGTGCTGGCCAGCTGCTGGATTTCGCCTCTGAATTATACTTGTTTACTACACTGTAAGCTCCTCCAATACCCACATTCCTGACACTGAACCATTATAGCTTTTCAGGGTAAGGTTTTCCTCCTGGAAGGTCATGGTTAGAATGTACCTGGAACAATGCATAAGGAGACAAGAAGAGACCTTTCCTTTCTATAAAAACTTTGGCAAAAAGTTGAATATCAGAACAGAATGAATTAAAGACCTCTGAATTTAGCAGTCTTGTCACATTGTTTCTGGCCTACAGAATAACCCCTGGACAGATCTCTTTCTCTCTATGAGGCTGAGTAAATGTTTATTTTCTCAGAATTTTCCCAGGATATTATGCGCTGAAAGTCCTGCAGCCCAGGAAACTCTCTGTCCTAGGAAAATGGAAGGAGTAGATCATCCTATAGCTCTTAGCTTTTTAACTAAGAGCCTGGCACAAATGCTTCCATTTCACGCCACCATTCATCTACTGCTGGCTCAGCCTCCCCCAGGCCTTAATCCTGCCCTGCTGGATGCAGTGATATGGTGGCAGTTGCAGGCATAGGGCTGGAAGGAAGAGGTGGTGGAGCTTAGCAGAACGTATGATAAAGTGGTCTTTCTTCTCTTGGTAGTCTGTGACACCTTGGTACTCTTGTGCCTTAGAAGCATTCATCCTTCACTTTTGTTCCAAGTGTGATTTCATAAAACAGAAGCCTGAATGATGTGCATGTTCTTCTTTATATCTTATTTATCTTTCTAAACACTTAGAAAAATAACATCAGAAAAGAGCCTATTGAGAGCTAGGGTTTTCCAGATCTGGCAGAACCATAGTTGGCAGAGTAAAGAGGGAGATGACAAATAGGTTTTAACTTGTGGGCTGTTTCTGGTCAGTTAACAGGCACCCAGGATGCCCACAGCACGGTGATGAGAAGTGCTGTGAAGCTGCATTCAGGTTGGGGAGGGTGGCGGGGGCAGGTTTGTGATCAACCAACCGTGTCTGCCTTGTCACAGAAGGAAGCAAGGGGCACACAAGCTACATCTTTTCACCACTTTCTTAGGACAGGAAGGCAGTTGGGAAATGAGAAGTTGCATTAGCTTTCTTCTCCCTGACTGTTCCTCCCTGGGACAGTAATGAAGACAAAGGTGTAAGGAAGCAGGATGCTAGGATTGACACTTGACAGGTGGGACACTGAGGCAGGAAAAGTTGTGTTGCGGTTCATGGTAATGATTCTGAAGAAAGTAAATGAGAAGGCAGACAGGAATTCAGCTAATTCTCTTTTGGTATTAAGTGCTTGGTAGCTCTTCTCATTTTGCTTTCATATTAGCATTTTATATTAATAAGCAGGCAGAGGTACTAACCCATTCTGCTGGTGTGTCTGAGATCATCTGAGTTTTCCAGGCATGGTAGAGAGACGGATCTCACTGATACCCCAGGACAGACGGAGACTGATAACAAAGGCTCAGGAATCAAAAACATGACCTCTGAATGCACAGAGCCATAGACTTGGTGAGGCACAGACAGAAAGGCCTTTCTGAGAAGTTGGCAAGAAGGAGGAGAAGAGGCAGAGAGTTCCTACTGCAGGTTGAAGGGCATGCTGTACCCCACGTTTTAGAGCAGAAGATCAAGCAATAGTTCTTTCCACTGGGCACAGGCCCCCATTATTCTATCCGCATGTGCCTGCCTGTAAGTAGCCTTGTTGGATCAGGCCCCCCGGCTTTTATTGCTTTGGCCAAAGGCTTCTCAGGAAATAGCCCCAGCCAACAAATGTTTATGAGTTTGTATATAGTACCCGGTCCCTTTTGGCTTTTTTCTTCTTATGGGATGACTGCAGTTGTTCCCTGTCATGCCGGGTCATTCCATTTTGCATTTTCTCTCATAAACATAAAAGTGCTTCTCGTTAAGTAACTTGAAATACAGAAACAATTATAAGAAAAGGATTTCTTAATAAAGTGCTTAGGCAATGGGAATGTAACCTGCTGCTACATTGCCAAAAACATTATTTTGTTTTGCTTATTTTGACCCAGTTTAAAATGCTGCATCCTGTTGTTTGCAATTATTTTTGAGGTAATACAGATTTTTGAAAGTTTACTATATTGAATTCATGTACACTTTTGTATATGCAGCGGCTTTTCACATTAAGCAATCAATTGTATTCTTTAAAACATAAATTAATCTACAGTTTTTGTATTTCCGCTCACCTCCTTCTCCCAAACTTCTTCTAAGGGAGAACTATCCATTCACAGCTCAGCTAGAACCATATTTTATATGCTGTGGCCCCCTCCTTATGTCCTCACACCCCAGCCCTCCTGGACAAGTGGTAGCCCTGAGTTTCCCCAGTGGCTTTGATATGTGACTCTCATGGGCCTAGCACAAAATGGGAGCTGTGCGCTATTTCTTAGCTGCAATTGGGAAGCCTGGGGAGGCTGAGGCAGTAAACACTGAAATGGAAAATTCACAGATTATATGTAGTAAGAGAGACTACAGTGGGTCTATTCTTTGCACCCAAAAGCAAACAGAAACAAAATCAGCTTGGATTTATGGTTTTGAATCACCTGACTTTCTAGTAGATCAGAGCTTCCCAGTGAATTAGAACTTTAGTGAAAGTTAGGTGTTTCAGCAACTCTAGTAAATCCTCCTAGTAAAGCGGGGCATCGCTCAGAGGTAGATGGGTAACCCTGAGGCAACTTTCCCACATACCTAAGGTGGCGATGTCTCAGGGCCGAGCCCCTGGGACAACCTGGCACTGGGCACATTATGTTGATGCCCTCTTTATCTCTTCCACTCCATTCACACTCGTTCCAAAGCCAGAGTTTAGATAGGCTGGCCCTCCTCGAAATCACTACTTTAAGGAGAATTCATCTCATTGCTCAAATCATTCTGACTTGGACTCTAGTTTCCTCATTTACACAAAGCAAGGACCCCCAGCTCACCGCACCCCTGTGTGGCCAGGATAGATGGAAGATTATATGAGGCTCGGAGGGAGATGTGCCGAGTGACTAAGAGGGTAGAGTTTGCAAGTGAAGGACCCGGTAACAGCCTCCCTCAGCACACCTGCGCCCACTGTAACCTTTGGGTGGCCTTCTTGGAAATAAGGTGAGAGCTGATATTTAATAAAGCTTGTGTTTTTGAGAACATTGTAGTGGGGAATCTTGCCGAGCAGATCTAGGCTTCAGTGACCTTTTTATACTGCTACAAATAATGTCAGCAGGTTAATGCAATGCAGCATGGGCTCACTGTTGTAGAAGAAAACCTTTTATGTCTTTATTAGACTTTTTCTTCTTTTTTTTTTTAAAGATACTAAAGGCCTCAATTTCACTGGTTTGCCCATTTGAATCTGCCTGGATTCAGAGCCAGTAGAGGCTACGCATGAAGGGAGCTTGGTAATCATCCCTGTATCAAAGGTCAGTGAACTATGGATTGCAATACTTTGCAGACATATTGCATTTACTGCAAAGCCACAGGCATGGACTTATTATTTTATCTGGGGGAAGTGGAAGACATCTAATATGTTTGTTTACTTGTCCTTTTTTTATTAGTCCATGCTAGGCCATTTGGAACTCTGGTCTTCAAGGCTCTGGCTTTTAGTATTGCTAATGGCTTAAAGCAAGGCATGCCTATCTCTTTTATTAACAAATATGAAATAGACCATACATAAAAGAATATATAAAAAGTATGAGTCCAGGCTGAAGAGGAAGAAAATGAACAGCAGTGCGCTGCCATTCTGAGTAGGATGCAGAATATCAGCTGCACTTGGAAGTCCTGGACGCCCCTCCCTGAGTGTACTCTTTCCTACCCCACCTGGAGAGATCAACCTCCATTTTCTGTGAATTAGTCAGTCTGTTTTTCTTGGTAGTTGCACTGTGTAGCTACCCTCAAATGATATATTCATTTTTGCCTGTATTTGAATTTCATATAGGTGGAATCATCCTGTAGGCACTCCCCCCTAACTTTCTTCTTTAACTGAACAGTATCTTTGAGGTTCTTTCACAATGATCTAAAGTTCAATTGTTAACATGCCACAACTTATTTATTTATTGGATTATTGATGAATATCTGGGTTGTTGCTGGATTTTCACTGGTATGACAATGCTGCATGAAGATGTTTCCTGGTGTGCACATGCAAGCATTTCTCCAGGTTTACACCAAAGAATGGAATTGCTCAGGCTCGGGATAAACACGTGCATAACGCAGGATGTTCCCAACAAGTTTGCATCAATTTAACCTCTAATTTGCAGTGGACAGGCATTACCAGCTTTGTCCGTGTAGTCATCAAAACTTAAAATTGCCAACTGATGCTGTGAAATAATTGAATAATTTTTGTTATTTTCCTACTTGTCAGTGAAATAGAGCATTTCTCTTTAGTGGACATGTATATTTCCTATGCTGTAAAATTTCTGTTCTTTTGCATATTTTTCTATCAATTTCCTTTTCCTTATTCATTTTTATCAATCTGTTACATGCTCATAATGCTCAACTTTTGTCAGTTATAAGTATTGCAGTATTTCCATATGATGGCTTATATTTTCACTTTTCTTAATGTAATACATTTTAGAGAACAGAAATTCCTGATTCTAATGTAGTCAACCTTACAAATCTTTTCTTTATAGATTACACATTTGTGCATTGTTTAAGAAATTCTATCTAGAGGTCATAAAGATGACTCCTATTCTAAAAGTTTTATCATTTTCCCTATGGGGTTTAATAAAATCTACCAGGGACTTATTTTTGTGCAGCATGTGCAAAAGATGCAATCAAATTTTTTTCACCATGTGGAGTGATGATGTTCCTGAAGTAGTTATTGAATTGCCTTTTATCTTTTCTCTATTCATTCAATGCCTTTCTGTGATAAATCAAATCTCCTTATATGCCTGGGCATTTTCTAAGCATTCTCTGCTATTCAATTGACCTGTTTCTTGTATCCAGTGCCAGATCTCACTGTCTTAACTACTATAGCCTCATAAAAAATTTGATAGCTTTAAGACAAGTCTTTCCAAGTTGTTCTTTAGGAGCATCTTGGTTATTTCTATGTTTCCATATAAACTGTAGAATCAGTGGATCTAGTTCCATAAAATATCCCTTTTAATATTTTCAACAGTACTGCATTGAATACATAGATCAATTTGGGGGAAATTAACATTTTTACTACTTAAGTCTTATTGGTGAATTATTTAGGTCTCCATTTATTTAAATCTCTGAAATCTTTCATTAAGAATTTCTCATTTTCTTTGAAAGCATTTATAGGTACTTAAATTTATTTCTGAGAAATATGTAATATGTATAACTATTGTGATGGTAGCTTAAACACCTAATGTTTAAAAATTATTAAATTAAATACCTTATTTAAGTTAATCTTTATAAACTCCCCTATTAATCATTCATCCATGGATTTTTTTTATATCAATGGTAACCGATGACAGTTTTTAAATTTCAGTTCTTTTAAATGCATTAATTTTTCTTTTTACTCTGCCAGCTAGGACTTCTAACAGTAGTCATGGTGAAGATTCTTAGCTTATTTCTGTTCTTGCAAAGTAGCAGAATGCATTTAATACTCTACCATAAAATGTGTTATTTTATAAAAATTTTAAATAGGCATATTTTATTAGGATATTAGGGAAATAAATAGATCTTCTATTCCAAATATGCTATTATTTTTATCATGAGTGGATGTTAAATTATTATTTTGCACTAACAGCAATGATCAGATATCGTTTATCTTTTAAGTTATTAATGGGGTGAATTACATTAATCTATTAAGCCAATCTTGAATTTCTGGCATAAAGCTAAGAAAATATGATGGGTAGCCTTTTCAAGACATTGTAATGTAGTAGAAAGATCCATACCCTGAATCAGAATATATATATTTAAGTCTCCCTCTTGCTTACTTTTTTAAATATAATAAAATCCACATCTCAGTGTTATTGTTTGTCATCAGATTTTGATTGAATAAATACTAGTTTTCCTCTTATTTTCAGGTTCCTCATTTATTTATAAAAAGACAATTCATTAAAAATTTTAAATGGTGTTAAAAATATATGTGATTTGTATATTTTACAATTTGCTATTTTTTTATTATCACCATAATTCTGGATCTATGTCCAGGGAATAAAAGAATCCACATTCTTCATTCTTACTATCTTGATACAACTTGAAAATAGCAAGAAAATTACTAACTTAACTTGAATTTTCCCCTTCTCCAGGGCTCATACTAAGGAGGTAATAGTTGAGTGTAAAAGATCACAATCCAATTTTTTCATTCTATTTCTCTTCCTAACTTGTTATGGGTAAATCCCACATTTCTAAGGTGTCAATTGCTTATAATGAAGCCAAATTTCACTACTACTAATAGATACCTTTTACAGAGTTCCCATGTGCCAGGTACTTCGCTAGGCACTTTTCATATATATTTACATAGTTGGAACCCAAGGCACTGTAAGGATAGCTCCTTCATATTTTACAGATGGAAAACAAACAAACAAAGCCAAGTGAGTTTAAAAGTTGAATAACTTGCCCAAGATCCTGTAAGATGGAGGCACATAAGTACTACATTTTTCTCCTATACTACAATGTTGCTTCCCTCCGTTTATTGCAACAATTTTATTCATGGCGATGGCTTGTTCCTATTGTGGAAATTCTAAATTCCCAATATAAAATTGTATGTATAAAAGCTGTGCTTTCTCCCATCTCTAGGCAAACCACATCACTGCATTTCAAGAGGGCTGAAGACTTTACAGTAAGATTTTGCAATGCGTTTTAGGAGTAATGGAATATCCAACTTTACTTTGTGAAGTTGGACTGTGAGGTTTATTATGAATACTGCAATTCTTAACTACTTGTTTAAATATGCTAGGTTATACATGATCACATTAAAAAAAAATAATGGTGAAGATGAAAAGGTTGATGAGTTGGTGAATTGGCATAAGTCTTTCTTTTCAGGGTCTGTTATTCCCATTTTTCTTTCCACTAGAGAATGTCATTTCATCTTAGGGAATATTTTTTATACAAAAATGGAAGATAAACACTGGGAATCTCCATGGGGTCTAGGAAATATCCCTGTCATTAGTTTGTAAGGCTCCTGGAGCTTCTTGAATAAGAGTTGTTTTGCTATTTCTGATTTTAAACAATTATTGTCTTAACATTCTGTATCTCTCAAACCTGATATTTACCATACTTTCCATTTGCCAAAGTCTTTGCAAAAGAGGCCACAACAACTGGCAGAGAGAGAGACTCAAGAAGATTGAGAATGCTACTTCCACAGATGGGCAGTGTGTAACAAGAAAGGGATATGGGCAGGATGAAGAGGGATCCTGTTCTCTCATTAGTGAAAGGACCAATATCTTCAAAACAGGCACTATCTTATTTATTAGAGTTGCTGGTAACTACCAACATGATTTGGCCTGAGAAGGTGTTGGATGGGCTTTTCAGCCCCTCCCCCCTTCCCAACTGACATCCCTCTCCTTGGTTCCTATGTCAGTTAATGATCCTATGTTGGTAAGCATTTTTGTTTATCTGCCTGAGAGAAAATATACTTAAGGTGTTATCAACTACTATCAATTTATTTACTAATTTATTGAGAATGTATTTATTAACTAATAAATGCTAAAACTACAGTTAAGGTCAAGGGATATAAAAAGGAAGGAATCAGCCTAAGCCTTTAAGAACCGTATAGACTGGTGTCATACACATCAGAAAGCTGTTACTATAGCAAAGGAATCAGTGTTTACGTGAACACACACACACACACACACACACACACATGCACTTTCCATAGAAACATAGAAGAACATCATAATGACCAGTGTACCCCTCCGTAGGGGTGGCATGCCAAAGACAAGATGGCAGCAAGAAAGATCAGGGCACTGGTAGGTGAAACTAGAAGACAAACTTCCCCTGCTTTGCAGTGTTATTAAAGATTGACCTTACCAGAACAGTACCCCAAAGACAACTTGAAATACACTCTTGGGCCCTGGCTGGTAGCACAGTGGATAAGGCCTGCGAACCCAAAGGTCAATGGTTCGATTCCCAGCCAGGGCACATAACTGGGTTGCAAGCCAGGTCTCCAGCCAGCTCTGTAGCTAAAGGCAGGTGAAAGGCAACCATACATTGATATGTCTCTCCCTCTCTGCCTTTCCCTTCATCTCTCTCTGGAAATAAATAAAATCTTTAAAAAAAAAAAAAAAGAAAAAAGAAATATACTCTTTGTGAGAAAGAAAATAATTGTTCCTACTGCTTAACAGGAGGCCATGTGACTTCCACCATTTCAAGTCTTTCACTGGCCCCATGGTGAGGTCAACCAATTCCTGTCCCTTCATAGTCCTTGGCAAACTTCCCCAGGGGGATCTGGTCTCCTCCCACTTCTTCCCTCTGCCTCATCTCAGCCTCCAAACCAATCTGATTTTTTGGAAGGTTTAATATTTTAGGCTTACTTTATACAGAGCTGTCTGCAGGCTTTCCAACCCTCCTGCTGGGGAAAGATTGGGGCCTCAAAAAGATCCTTTTGCAACAATAAAAGTGACTTCTGGCATTAAGGTAGGCGTGCTCCTGGTCTCTAACTGGAAACACAGCTGCTTGACTTTTGGGGTGTTATTAGATACATAACCTTACTAGAGAGTGGGGAATTGTTGTGTTTCTCTTCATGTGGCTCTTTTCTCATAATTTTTTTTTTTGTTTGTTTTTCTGGCACATTTTTTTTTAAGCCATTATTTAAGAGAGAGCAGCATGCATATGAATAATGCATTTTCAGCAGAAAGCTTATTATGGCAAGAGGCTTACTTAGCCTAGAGATTTGACGATACTGCTGAGGAACCCAAGAGAGTCTTTCTTGTCCTGCCTATCCTTTCATTTAAGAGACAATTAGGAGAGAGTTGAGCAAGAATAGGATCCAGAGCTATAATATCCTTTTTTCTTCTTTTTTTATTTTTTGACTGTTTCTCAATGTTGAGAGGATAAGAGTAGAAATATCTACTGAGCATTTGCAATTCCTTTTCTCAGCCAGCCAAATATAAATCCATTTACTGAGTCCAAGAAGAACTGGGGCTTAGATGAGAATGCTAAAACTTTGAAAAGCAAAATATTGAAGGGCAATTTCTGATCTTAAATTAGCGCTATAATGCACGAGGAGAATTCTAATGGTCCACATGTTATATTGCATGGCTATGATGTTTTAGGAACTTAAGTTCTTTTACAGATCTTCCATTTTGTGGTTTTGATTAGATTGGAAGGAAACTAGTGTTCCCACCCCAACACATCATCATCATTTGATTAATTAGTTTGTTGGTCTTTGAGGAAAGTGGAGACTTTGATCTATTGATTGCCAATCAGCTGGCACTGATCCATGATTTTAAACCATGAGGTGAGCAAGTTAGGTTAGTTTAGTGGGAAAGCTGGTATGGAGAGAAGAACAAAGAACCTAATATTTATTGAGCGTTCTTGATGTTATGTCTAACAGTATATTCTTAATATTTAGTGCTTTCTATAACAGACTTGAGATGTATTATTATCCCATTTCACAGATGGTCAGATAAGTTGAGTAACCTGCTTATGGTCTTACAAGACAGCATGTGGTAGAACCAGGGGACAAACCAGCGTCCCACTGAAACTGCCCTCTTTCCACCACACCAAGGCTGAAATGGGAGCAGCAATGTCAGCTGGGTTTCTGCTTCCCATGTCCACCAAGGTTTCACTAGTAAAGCTTCTGCTGCTCCCCTCAGGTTCCCCAGTTGAACCTCACTGTTCAGACTAGTGTTTTCCAGCCATATCTTTCCTTGTGTCTAGAAAATTGGCAGCTGCTAGAACATAGCTTGTAGCCCCATTGTGACTCTGAATCCTAGAAAGGGCTTTGTGAAGACAAGAACTGGGTTCAGATCCAAGACTGTGAATACAGGAACTAGGTAGGTAAGCAGGGAGAGCCTTGATGGATTTGCTTTGGAGTCTGTAGTACACTTCGCTTGCTGCACCAAGTCTGACCCTTCATGTAGCCAGATTAAGGAGTGGCATCACTTATTTTAATGCAGAAAGTCTCGTGAATGTTAAACTCTGTGTAACATATAAACATATGCCAAGCATTAAACCCTGCTTTACATACCCTTTGGCATTCAGTTTATTAGGAAGACAAAATCAGTTCAAAGTGCTCTTTCACTAAATAAACAATTATTGTGCACCTTATATGTATCAGGCCCCATGTTGGACCTGGATATCAAAGTTTCCTAAGATCTGGTTATTGCTGTCAAGTATCTAGTAGATCTGTAATGGTACAGAGAAGAGGGCAGTCCCTGCTTATGGATGTAGGAGGAGGCTTCACAGGGGAAGAAGTACTGAGTGTGGGCCTTGAAGGATGAATAATAGTTTTCTAGGACAAGAAGGCAAGAATGAGGACTCGAGATATATTACCATCACACAGGCATATAGAATAAGTACTACACCGTGCACGTAGTACCACATAAATTTTATAGTCACTATACAATTTTACTTCTGAGAGAGCAATGTCTTTAGCTCTGCAACAATATTTTGTAATTTATTTGTTGCTGTGTAGTCCTGTTATCATCATTACTATCTAAAAGTATTATTTGGCATGCCTACATTAAGTTTGAGTTAATAGATTTGATGCTGATATGCATGGTGACAATTTTGGCCACCTTAGGAAGATGTACCATATTTGCAACCAACACTTACTGAGAAAGTATTTTATGTCAGCCTCTGTGATATTGGTTACATGTATAATCACATGTAAATACTTAACAATCCTAGTTAAGTATTTTTGCTCATATTTTATATTTGAGATAACTGAAACTCCCAGGTAAAACAATGTAGGTGGATTGTTAGTTGGATTGTTTGTGTTTAGAGAACAAGTTCTTATTCATAGCTATTTGTTTGACCATAAGCAAGTTATTAATCTCTCCAAATATCACTTTCCCCATCAGTGAAGTGGGAGTAATAATAATATACTCATCAATGGGTTGTTGAAGGATTGAGATGATCTATATCTAGCTCTTGACTCAGTACTTATGTGTTCAATGAAGTATAGCTATTTTTAGTTATTACTATGGAGGTTAAGAAACTTGTTTCAAATTGAATGCTATTATATCTGATTCCAAAGCATGTACTTGCATATTTTAAAATTAGAGCTCAGATTCAATGATCTACAAGGCAGATTTGCAAAATAAAGTTGTTAAAACAACACTTTTTAAGTAAATAAGTGAAGGCCAACATTACACACAACCAAAGGAATTCTTGTAATTATGAGGTGTTGAATTAATGGATGTGGACATAAGAGAAGATAAATATTCAAGAGTTTTGAACACCAATACATGGGGCTAATCCAAAACAAAAAACAGAAAAATGAAAGAAACCCTTCCCTTCTTGAATTATTTTTTAGTCTCTCTGTTTTTTTTTTTTGTTTTTTTTTTTTTTAATTTTTAAGTTTTTGGGTTTTTTTTACCTTGACCTTGATATAAGAATATATATTATAGATTAAGGCAATGTTATAATTCTGAAGTTAATTGTGCTATGTAATTTCCTTTATATTTAGCCTTTTTTTTTTTTCAGTGATCAAATTTTTTGCCACTACCAGTTTGAACTCTGCTGCCTGAATAATTGCAATATTTGGTAGTGCTCATTCTGATTTGAAGCATTTGAACTCTGAAACATTGTTAAATTAAAGTCAGCACTCACTAGGAATTCAGATCTGAAATTGGGAGATTTAGATGAGTACTATGGTTGCAGAAGAAGCTTGTGAGTGACATTTAGCAAGAACTGCTCTCCACTGACACTGCTGATGGATAATCTCTTCAAATTTGTGAGTCTGAGCTGCAGGCTCACGCCTGGAATGCAGCAGTGTCCTTTGAAGATACAGCTCTAAGTGTCCCACTGAAATGTTACTTGGACTTTAGCTTTCACAATCCTTTCTGGAAGGATGCACTTGGATGTTAACTGAACCCCAAGAAGCCACTTTTTCTGGTTGTAGATAAAGTTTAAGCAATGTCTCTAGGCTCAACAATCTAGGGACAGGAAAGGAAGGAGGACCTGCCGGCCTGTGTAAGAAGATCTCTCTGAGAGCAGCAGGCAGAAGTAAGGATGTATATAAATGTTTGCTTGGAGGGCCCTTTTTTCAAATTCTCACCACTGCTGAATGATTGATTAGATGACAAGCAATCTTTGCCTTCCCCTTTTCAGATGTGTTCTTATCCAGCCTGACCCTCTCCAGTTCTAAAATTCACATATGACCTGGAGCCTGAGTTCTACTGAGTCTCAGTTTCTTTCTATATGTATTTTATTTCTGCATTTTTGTCCCGGAAGTTTCCACACATTGTCAGAGTATAGTTAGCTTTGTTTAACATTGGAGGTAACTCAAGAGAATCTCCTTGGAGGCCTGTGACAAGGCTGGATTAGTTTACCCTTAATCTGCTGAACTGTTGCTGTTTCCTCATGGCTAAAGCAAAAGCAGTGATTCATTTTATTAGAGTACTTGCCTAGAGGCTGCTGAGCCTTCTGGGAAGATAGATAAACCACAGTTGCTGGTTTATCTTGCCTGCAAGCAGGAAAGTTGACTTTGCAGGCCATGAGCTTTTTTGCTTCGTGTCTGAACCAAGCCCAAAAACCTTTATAAAGGTCACTTGCCAGCCCATGTTAAATATCCTCATATGCATTTCCTGTAAATTATTGACTCACTTCTTCCTACCTGTCCCTGTATGAGCTTATCACATCTGGGTTGGAATCAAGTAAGAAGAGATTGTGCTGACTCAGAAAAAATTAGAATGAGGAGTTGGTGTTTTCATGGATGCAGATTTTCAGTTTGGGAAGATGAAGAAGCGTTGAAGAAATATGGTGGTGACGGTTGCACAACCATGTGAATGTACTTAAATGCCACTGAACTACATACTTGAAAATGATTTGAATGGTAAATTTTATGTTATGTATATTTTACCACAGTAGTAATAGGACTGTCATAACAAAGTACCACAGACTGAGTGGGATGTAGAACAGAAATTCATTTTCTCACAGTCCTGGGGGCTAGGGATCTGAGACTAAGGTGTTGGCAGAGTTGTTTCTCCTGAGGCCTCTCTTTTTGGTTTGTAGATGGTTGTCTTCTCTCCAAATTTTCATAGATCTCCGCTCTGTACCCAGCTGTGCCCTAATATTCTTTTCTTAAAAGGACAATCATATTGGATAAGGGTTCATCCTAATGACCTCATTTTTACTTCATTACCTCTTTAAAGGACCGTTCCTCCAAATACAGTCATTTTCTGCATTACCAGGGATAGGGTTTCAATATATGAATTTGCGGGGAACACAGTGCAGCCCATAAAAACAATTTTTAAGTATATTTTATTGCTTATGCTATTATAGCTCTCTCAATTTCTTTTCCTTTTCTCCCCTCCATCCAGGAACCCCTTCATGCCTACAATCCTACCCCCATTAGTTCATATCCATGGTTCATGCATATAGGTGCCCTGATTTCACCCTTTCCTATATTACTCTAAACTACCCACTGTCTATCTTGTACCTAGCAATTATATTTCCTAATACCTGCACTATTTCCCCATTTCTCCCTGCCCTCTCTCCCCAACTGATAACCCTCCAAATGACCTCCATATCTATGATTCTGATCCTATTCTGGTTATTTGTTTAGTTTGTTTTTATTTTTATTTTCTTAGATTCTGTTGTTGATATTTGTGAGTTTGTTGTTATTTTAATGTTCATAGTTTTGATATCCTTTTTCTTAAGTAAGTACCTTTAAGATTTCATATAATAAAGGCTTGGTGATGAGAAACTCCAAATTTGGGAAGTATGCCTCCATTATTTTTCACACAAGTTTTCAATTTCTTGCTCTTCTTCCTCTTCTTCTGGCACCCCTATGATTTGGTGCTGGCGTGTTTAAAGTCATCCCAAAGGTTCCTAAATCTATCCTCATTTTTTTCCTTCAATTCTTGTTTCCTCATTCTGTACTGGTTGGCTGTTTATTTCTTCCTTATATTTCAAATAATTGATTTCAACTCCAATTTCCTTCCCTTCACCATTGGTTTCATGTTGATTATTCTTCATTTCACATGCCACACTCAAGGATATCTGTGAAGTTTGTGAGCATCTTTCTCACCAGCATTTTAAACTATGCATCTGCCTGGCTGGTAGCTCAGTGGATAGGTGCTGGCCTGTAAACCCAAAGGATGTTGGTTTGACTCCCAGCCAGGGCACATAACCAGGTTGCAAGTCATGTCTCCAGCCAGGTCTGCAGCTAGAGGCAGGTAAAAGGCAATCATATATTAATGTTTCTCTCCTTCTCTGTCTCTCTGAAAATGATAAATAAATTCTTTAACATCCCCTCCCCCAAACTATGCGTCTGTTAGCTTGGCTATCCCATCATCTGTTAGGTTGGCTGTTTCCTCATCATTTTGTTCTCCAGCTGGAACCTTGATCTGTTTCCCTTTTTTGGCCATACTTCTCTGTGTCCTCAACTTGACAGGCTCCTGTGTTTGCCATTGTGTCCTAGGTAGAGCTGTTGCACCTGTTATGTTGTAAGAGGCAGAGCCTTAGGTATTCACCAGTGTGGGGTAATCCATTTCACTACATTGTGGTGCTGTATGTGGGGGAGGGGTCTTGGAGGAAACAGTACTGCTTGCTCAGCACTTTCCTCTTTTCCAGGCACCTCTCCCACTTTCTGTATGGGACTGATGCCTCTTTAGCTATTGCTCTGGCTGTGGTTCCCAGAGTGTATGGGTCTGCAGTTGTTCTAGGACTGTGGGGGCCTCTAAACCAACAGACTCTGCTGAGAGACTGGCAGTTTCTTCCTCCACCCCAACCCCCACTGGTTTTCTCAGTTAGAGACAATGAGGTTTATTACACACACGCACACACACGCACACACCTCACTAGAACTGTGAGCCTCTCGGTCTGGAGCTGGGAGCACTCCCCAGGTGTCCCAACTTTTTTAATGTGAGACGGCCCTTTCCACTGGCTGACCACTGCTGCCATCCTGCTATAGCAGCTGTGCCACCAAGCCGCATCCTCTTGGTCCTGGCTTCATCCCTCCTACCTGTCTGGATGAGTATTTCTTTTTCATATCTTTGTTTGCTGGACTTATGTGCAGCTCACTTTTCTGTAATTTCTGGTTGTCTCTAGTTTTAAGGTAAATGTATTCCTTCTTAGTTGTGGAGGGAGACACAGTGTGTCTACCTATGCCTTCATCTTGGCTGAAAGTCCCAGAGCAATTTTTTAGAAAGAGTAGATTGTACTTGATTATTAGAAGGAGCCAAAAAATTCCAGTTTCTAGCTCAGTGGTTCTCAAGTGAGGCATGAGAATTATCTGTAAGCTTTTTCAAAGTTCAAACACTGGAGGCCTTTTAGAATTGCAATACGTGGGTATTTTGAAATACCTTCCTGGGAACAAAATCTGGCACTTACTTTTATAGACAGAACTAGAACTATTAGTCAATGGAATCTGTTTGGAAATGACTGTTGTATTTAATTTAAAAAATTGATTTGCGCAAATTTAGATTATTTATGCATGCAAATCATTTACATTGTGGGTTTGACCTTGGCAGATCTGAGAGATAAGGAATTTAAAAGTGTGTATGGCCAAGACCCCAGCAAGCAGGGTCTCACTGTGCTGTTACCGGGGAAGTGGGCAGCTCCCTCCCTGCCACATGTGCTCTTCTCCACTGTCACATTGCACTCCCTCTATCCCCAGGCACTATTGTCCTTAAAATACAAATGACCAATATGCCATAGGTGGATCAAATTCTACTCAAAGTAGATAAAAAGTTGTCAGGAGCCCTGGGTGACCCACTTACTCTATCACTAATTAATATGGTGACATTGAACAGTGGCACTTCTCTGAGTCTTAGTTTTTTCATTTGTAAAACATGGGACATACACTAGGTGGCAAGAGTGTGTAGTGGTTTTGAATGTGGGCTTGAGACACATAGTCCTGGGTTGGAAGACTGTAACGTGGTGAGCAGTTTACTCATTTTTGACCCCAGTGTTTTTTGTTTGTTTGTTTTTGTTCATTTTTAAGAAAGAAGGGCAGGGAGGGAGAAAGAAAGGGAGAAAAGCATCAACGTATGGTTGCCTTTCACCTGCCTCCAGCTATGGACCTGGCTGGAGACCCAGATTGCAACCTGGTTATGTGACCTGAATGGGGAATCGAACCAGCAATCTTTGGGTTTGCAACCCAGCACCATTCCACTGAGCCACCAGCCAGGGTTGACCCTCAGTTTTTTTTAGATAGGAAAATAATAGATTCTCATAGAGTAGTTGTGAGGATTAAATGAGATAATGCATGTGAACATCTAGCCTATGGTAAGCATTCATTATTACCATTACCATCACCATCACCATTACCATCACCATCACCATCACCATCACTATCACCATCTAAGCTTCCATTCCAAGTATAGAACGTTCCAGTTTTATGATTTTATTTTATTAGCTTTTAAATCCTCACCTAAGTGTATGTTTTGATTGATTTTAGAGAGAAGAAGGGGGAGGGGGGAGAAAGAGATGTGAGATAAATGTGAGAGAGATGTGAAAGAAATGTGAGAAAGAAACATCAATCAGTTGCCTCTTGTATATACCCTGACTAGGGATTGAAGCAGCAACCTGCAACCTAGGTATACGTCCTGATGGGGAATCAAACATGCAACCTTTTGGTGTACAGGACAGTGTTCCAACTGACTTAGCCACCTGGCCAGGTTTAGTTCTAAGATTTTAAATCACAATACTGGAACTTCTATCTGATGGGATGAGTAACTGTCTTGCTTGGAAGAAATATGAAAGAAGAGCATTATGAGTAATAAATTTGGATTCTTTGCCTGAGTTTCATAAAAGAGAAAACCCCCCTTCCTCAGGGAAATAGTTTACTTTGATAGTGAGATGGGGTTGAATGACCTCATGCTTTCTAAATACTCACAAATCAAGGACAGCAGGTATGCTCTGATGGAGCATATACTGAAGTGGCTAGGTGCCCTGCCAGGTGCCCATGCCCCCCGCAGCTGATACATGAAGGAAACTGAAGTACTAAAGGAAAAAGGGAGAGCTACAACAGCACAGCTGTGGTTGAGAACAAGAAATTCATACATTATATCCTAAGAATTCAAAATTAAATGCAAAACAAAACCAAAAACATAAACAAACAAACACCAAAGATTGCCCTCTCACTCTCGTAGTGGCTGTTTTTCTCATTTGTCAGACAGGATGAAATAGACTGCTTCATCTGGCCAGGCACAAAGCTGTGGGAGCTACAAAGAATGCACAGACTATTTCACATGTTCCACTGCAAAATGACCCCTTTCAAACACCAGGCCAGGAAAAAGACAGATTCTTTCCCGATCTTATCCATAGAACCTCTCCATGTGTGCCGCCTTGGTATTGAATTTAAACTGCCATGTTTACAATCAAACCATGGAGTTCATAGTGCAGAGCTCAAGCCAGTGGGAGGAAATAACCTGGAAAGTCAGAGAAAGCCTGGGATCCCCTGTCCCTGGGACCTGCTGGGCTGGGACTCCCTCCCTGGACAGGCAAAGAACTTGTGACTTAACTCAGTAGGCATGTTGGCAGGAGGGAAAGAGACTGGAAAGAAAGCCTGGATAGAGTATAAAATTGTTGTGTGGAAAGGAGTTGCTTTCCATTTGCTGAGATGATTCTGACTTGTCCCTCCTTCCTGAGGCTCAGATTCAGATATGGACCTTTCCCCTTAATAACTACGAGGTTTCTCCTCATTGAGCATCATACCTGGTTGGGACAGGAGGGCACTCTGCCTGCAACACACCCTCTAAAAGTGGGAGCTGTAAGATGTGAAGAACCGAGGAGGTGTACACCTTGTCAAGGAAGATCAGGGTTTAAAACTGTAGATAAGTCAACACATAAACAGAAAGTAAAGCCCTCTTTGGCTCTGGGGATGTGAGGATTTTTGCTTCAACTTCTTGGGGGCCCATGATTCAGGGGCCAGCTTTCCTCACGTGATTTTAATCAACATCAAACTTCCCAGGGTAGGAAGGGAAGCCAGAGGCAGAGGGCCAAAGTGACAACTTGGACCTTAACAATGGGGACACAGAGTTCCTGAGCTGTACAGCCAAAAGACTGGGGCCTTCTCATTAAGAGATTCTGAAGGGAGCTCTCCTGGTGAATAGGTTTCCTAAGAGGTGAGGAGGAAAGCAAAAGAGGATGGCAAGGTTTGTGCCAAATAGCTTTCGTGGGAGGTCTTGGGAAGGCTCCTTAGAAAGTGTCCAAGTTGATTCAAACCCAGATTGTGAAGCTGGTCACATTTAACTTTCACTCAACTGTTTTTCTTTAGCTCTCAGAAGTACACGATGGCCTCAGAGGGCCAAGTGTCTCAGGCGGTGTTTGATAGTCATGTCACTGATGCATGACTTTTGTTTTTTAAATTATATTTTATTGATTATGCTATTACAGCTCTACCATTTTTACCCTCTTTGCCCCCCTCCACCTCATACCCACCTCTCCCTTAGGCAATCCCTACACCATTATTCCTGTACATGGGTCATGCGTATATTTTTTTGGCTACTCCATTTCCTATACTGTACTGTACGTCCCATGGCTATTTGTAACTACTTATTTGCACTTCTTAATCCCTTCAACTCTTCAACAATTCTCCTATACCCCCCTTCCATCTGGCAAACATCAAAAAACTCTTCCTGTGTATGATTCTGTCTCTGTTCTTCTTATTTGCTTAGTTTGATTTTTAGATTCAGTTGCTGATAGGTATGTATTTATTGCTATGTTATTGTTCATAGTTTTGATCTTCTTTTTCTTAAATACGTCTCTTTAACATTTAATGCAATGATGGTTAGGTGATAATGAATTCTTTTAGTGCTTTCTTGTCTGGGAAGCCCTTTATCTACCCTTCAATTCTAAATGATATCTTGGGTAGGTAGAGCAATCTTGCCTGTAAGTGTCTGCTTTGAATGACTTTGAATACTTTTTGCCAATCCCATGTAGCCTTCAAAGTTTCTTTTGAGAAATAAGCCAACACTTTTATGGGAACTCCCTTGTAGGTAACTAACTGCTTTTCTCTTGCTGCTTTTAAGATTCTCTCTTTATCTTTAACCTTTGGCATTTTAATTATAACGTGTCTTGGTGTGGGTCTTTTTGCATCCACTTTATTTGGGACTCTCTTTGCTTCCTGGACTTGTATGTCCATTTTCTTTACTAAATTAGGGACGTCTCCTTTCATTATTTTTTTCAAATAAATTTCCAATTTCTTGTTATTTCTTTTCTGGTATTCCTGTGATTTGAATGTTAAACTGTCTGAAGTTTTCCCAGAGGCTATTTACACTATCCTTATTTTTCTGAATTATTTTTCCTTCCTGTTGTTCTGACTGCTTGCTTTTTGCTCCATTATGTTCCAAATCATTAATTTGATTCTTGCCTTCATTTATTCTACTGTTGTTTCCCTATAAGTTGTTCTTTATTTCATTAGTGTAGCCTTCATTTATGACTAGATCTTTTTTATGCTATTGAGGTCCTTACTGAGTTTCTTTAGTTCTTAGTTTTGAACTCTGCATCTGATAGATAGCTTATCTCCCTTTTGTTTTGTTCTCTTTCAGGAGTTTTGATCTGTTCTTTCATTTGACCCATGTTTCTTTGTTTCATCATTTGGCAGCCTCCCTGTGTTAGTTTCTATGTATTGGGTAGAGTTGCTATGGCTACCTGTCTTGGTAGTGTGGCCTAATGTAGGAGGTGTTCTGTAGGGTGCAGTGGAACAGCCTCCCCTATCATCCAAATAACTGGGTACTTGAGGTGTGCTCTTTGTGTGGGCTGAGTACACTTTCCTCTTGAAATTGAGCCTTGGTTGCTGTTGGCAGTCAGTGGGAGGGGTTTACTCAGGCCAGCCAGCTGCAAGTATTGGCTGTGATCTCTTACCACCAACCTCCCCCCTTTATGGAGGATCGGCTGTGCAGAGGCAGGGTAGTGGCACTCCAATATGTTCTTAGTTGTCCACTAGGTGTTCAGGCCCTGGGGTTTCCCAGCTGGTGCAGGCCAAAGTCAGCCCCCATCTGTGTTCTGATTGGGGCCACCCCACATGAGCTATAAAGCAAACTTCAATGGCTGCTACTTGTGCTGGGTTTGGAGATTGTCATGTGAAACCACACTGTGAAACTAAGTTGGCTGCTGCTAGTATCATGCCCAGGGCCACTTAGCAAGAGGTACCGGGACTGAGGCCAGTTATTTCTTGTTTGTGAGGATTTAGGAAGTTGTGAAGCATGAGCCAAGATCAGCTACTCAAAATGAAAAACCACTGTTAACAACTATAAGTTGGGTGGGACAGACTCTCAGGGCATCTTCAGGGTGGGGCAAACCGTGTTAGCTGGGTTGATAAAGTCTCAGATATGGCACCCACCTGTGGGCTCTTTGGTTCTGTGGAAGGAGGATTGAGAAAAGGGACAATGGCCTCTGCCCACCTTTCTGTTTGGGAGAAAGCTCTCCCCAAGCACTTGCATTGATGCCAGACACTTGTGTTCCTCTCAATATGCCACTTGGTGCTAGATCTCAGAAGCAGTGAGTATGAATAAGTCCATATATGAATTCTTTAAGAGGAACTGCTTGGGGCTCTAGAGGTTTTATCCACCAACACAATCCCCAGTGGTTCTTGTAGCCAGAAGTTATGTGGACCTATCTTCTTGGCACTGAAACCCTGGGCTAGGGGGCTTGGTGTGGGGCTAAAACTCCTCACTCCTAAGATACCCTTCCTGAATTTTTATCCAACATATGTTGTGTGGGACCAGCCCATTCTGCATAACTGCCCCTCCTTCCAGTCTGATGGATGTGGTTTCTTTCTTTCTGTTGTCAAACTTCAATTCAATTTCTAATTGTTTTTAGTGATGGTTGTTCTGTAATTTAGTTGTAATTTTGATATGGTTGTGTAGGGAGGCAAACCATGTTTACTTATGCTGCCATCTTGACTGAAAGTCCTTAGGATTGTTCTCTGAAGCATGAATTTAAAGCTGAAAGGGTCTTTATAAGTTAACTAATATAAAATACTGTTTTCTGGTAGGAAAAAAAAATATCCCCTAGAGGCCAATGTCAAACACTGTCAGGGCCAAGGCCAGAGTCTTGTTGTCCTGTTGCACTCTACCATTTTGTGTTTTTAAAAACCTGAATGGACTTTTGATAAAAGAGTCTTAAATTTTTACCTGAATATGTTCTTATTTAACCACCTTTATTGCCTAATGTAAGAAAAAGTAAAACTTCAGAACACATTTAAATATCATTTGAAAGTATAAATTGGCTTGATTCTCTGCTCTTGGACATTTTCCTTTGTCCTTTCTACATTCCCTTTCTTCTCATTGCCTGAAGTCTTTGACACAGGCTCAACATATTCAGATGGGTGCCAATCATGTTGTTGTTAATGGAAATACAACAAGTTGTGTTCTATAGAATATTTTAGCTATAAACAAAGGCAGTATTGCTGTACACAGTTCCTGATACAGTTTTTCCACCTCCACCATATAACATTGTGATTTTTTAATCCTTTCCTTATAAAGTCTAGATAGGTTTCAGTTCTATTATTTTTAGTTCTTTTGGGAGAGGCTGAGATTTTGGCAGTCACTTCAGGCCATTTCTCATTTCACCTAGGTTCTTCAACCTAGATTGAGAGTCCTGGGAACTCACTGACTTGTGAGGTGTTTCCATGATGGTTCCCATGTGCCTGGGATGGGGCAGGAGGTCTGACACCCAGGACTCAGACCCTTCCCTCACAGAGACAGGGTGGAACCACCTGTCACCATGTAGCAGCTAGAGTCAGAGTTTGGGGTCAGGAAATGTGGTTCCCCAAGCCTAAACTGATTGCTTGCCTGGCACTCCCCTTGAGCTTGTGTATAGATCAGGACACCAGCTCTTTGTTCCCAACATTTTCAGTGGTATTCTCCATTTATGCACAGCACCTCCCCTTGGTATTCTTTGTATTAGCTAATGTAACCAATATTGGCACTGTTTATTTTGTCTATGGCCATCAGCATTAATCAGAATTATTTTATTGGAGCTTTTTTCTTCCCTTCACCATCTCTACTAGCATCATTCTCATTAGACTCGAACCTTGAAAGGTCAGGATGGTGTCTTTCTTATTCATTGTTATATAACATATTCTAGCACAATGTAAAGATGCTAGTGAGGTCTCTGAAGTGTTTATTGAATAAATGAAACCTCAACTTCTCTATGAGATAGTCTGGGTCTTGATATTCAAAGACTTTATCAAAAGAACCCAAGTACCTTTACTACTTCATGCAAAGGACACAGAGCCCTGTTAAGAATCCTGGAGGTAATTCTGGCCACCCAGAACCCACATCTGAAAATAGATGCAGATGAGGTCCTGCTGTAACTCTTATCATACCTATGCCTAGTTTTTGGTTCTGCAAGGGTCTATGAAAAGTTTAGAATTTACTTCTACCTAGAATCCAGGCTCTATTTTAATTTGAAAATGTTAGCATGGCAAACTACTAATCTCATTCACTTAAAAAAAATCACCTGCTTACGTGAGCTGGTACATTTCACATCACCTAGTGTCATGGGCTATTTCGTAGCCAAGGTCATTAAGAGTGGTTATAATTTCTCCACCTCTCTCTTCCTGCTGACAGCAATCTTGGCAGCCATACTTTCCTGCTAGCGTAACTACAAGATAGGGAAAGATTACCTGAATTTCACTGGGCTCCACATGAGAAAAAACCCCTCATTTTATTAGATTTTTTGAGATATCAAGATTTGTTTATTGCTGTATCACATAGCCTGTCCTAAGCTGATCAGTATTATAGCTCTCTTTATAACTCTTCTGCCAAGATGGTTGGATAAAGTGAAAATTAATTATAAATGTACTAATTAATCTTATTATTAAATAACAACTATAAGAGTTCCACTAATGAGACTAGAAATCTGTGACTTCGGCATTCTGCAGTTTTAAGAGCAGGACTAGTTACTTTTATCCCAGTAGCCATTATAAAGTACATTACAAAAAAAGCCAATTATGCCACAGAACACCAGGAAAATGCTTCTTTGTCCTTTCAGTAAGCTTAAGATTTTTATAGGTACTGATTATTAAATAAAAATATAATTTTGCCCTGGCTGGTAGCACAGTGGATAAGGTGCCAGCCTGCGAACCCAAAGGTCACAGGTTCGATTCCCCAGCCAGGGCACATAACAAGGTTGCAAAACAGGTCTCCAGTCAGGTCTGTGGCTGGAGGCAAGTGAAAAGCAACCATACATTGATGTCTCTCTCCCTCCCTGCCTCTCTCTCTTCCCCTCTTTCTAAAAATAATTAAATAAACTCTTTAAATAAATAAATAAATAAATAAAAATATAATTTAATTCAAAGCTATATTAAATTTAATATTATAAGGAGATGTTGTCCTTAAGAAGAAGAAGGTTGTGATAGAGAATAAATAAATCTAAAGAATTGGCTGGTGGCACAGTGGATAAGGTGCTAGCCTGCAAACCCAAAGGTCGCTGGTTTGATTCCCAGTCAGGGCACATAACCAGGTTGCAAGCCAGGTCTCCACCCAGCTCTGTAGCTGGAGACTGGTGAAAGGCAACCATATATAGATGTCTCTTTCTGTCTCTGCCTCTCTTTCTACCCACTCTCTAAAAATATTAAATAAAATCTTTTAAAAAAATAAAGAATTGTCATAATGGCATAATGGCATCATCAGGAGAACCTGCTATATAAATGAGTAACAATACTAACTGGTTCTCAGGGTTAATATGCAGCAGACAAAATCACTCACTGCAGTGGGTAGACAGGATTTCCTATTAGATAGGTAAACTTGGGACCCTTCAGATTGTGGACCATTTTGGTAGGCAGGTTAAAACTCCCCACAAATGTTCTCATCCTAATCACAAGAATCTGTGAATATGTTACCTTCCATAGCAAAAGAGATTTTTCAAGTGTGATAAAGGCCAAGTACCTTCAGATGGAAAGAGTATCTTCAATTATCTAGGTGGACCCAATATAATCACTTAAATTTTAGAAGCAGAGAACATTTTCCAGTTGGTGTCAGAGAAAGAGATGTGACAGTGGGAATCGGTCAGCGCAATGCATCCTTGCTGGCTTTGAAGATGGAGGAAGCGTCTATGAGCCAGGGGTGTGGGCAGCCTCTAGAAGCTGAAAAAGACAAGGAAACAGCTTCTTGCTGAGAGCCTCTAGAATGAAATGCAACCCTGCTGACACCTTGATTTTATCCTGGTGAGACCCATGTCAGACTTCTGACCTTTAAAACTTCTTGACCTACAAAAGAGATAATAAAATTGTCTTAAGTCACTAAGTTTGTAGTATTTACTCCAGCAGAAATAGGAAAGTAATATAACCAATGACTATTTTAAGACTCCTCATAGAGCAACCAGTTTTTTCATGAAAGCAATCATGTGGGTACATATCAAACATATATTTTTTTGAGTTTATAAATAGTATGGCATTAATTATACTGTCCACCTGTCCCTCCTTCATGAATAGCCACAACCCTGTCCCATGCCTTTGCCAAACAAATGGCTTTCACAGAGCTATTGTAGTATGTGACTTCACAGCTCAGCATACAATCATCTAGCTACAGAGAGAAGCAGAAATTCTTTTGCACCCTATATTTTTACCCACACCTCAGGTAGTTTTGTCACTGCCACCTGTCCTTGGCTTTTCTCCCAAAGCACTGTTTCTAGTGGACAACTATTACTCAATGGCTGCTTTAATTATGGCACTATGATTAAATATAATTTCCATTTATAAACTGAGGATACGCACAGAATCTGTAACACATTCTGAAAAATTAGCCTTGGCTCCCAGGATGGTTTGGCATCACAGAAAATGCTGACTTGCTTCTATTGGCCTTTCCCTAAGCTTGGGCAGAATATTGCTGCTGACTGTCTTGTTCATGCACATGAATTGCAAATGAAGAGCGGCTAAGCTTTGCCTTTCCATAGGGGTATTGTGTAGGTTTTACCTATAATGCATCAAATATTTTAGAATATAAGTGGCTTTCTCTGAATATTAATCTTCACTAGTTTGTTGGAGCCCTTGGCATATAGGTGGCACATGAAGAACTGCAGCAATTTCATTGCTATTTTTAAAAATGAAGATGAATGAAAAAATAAATAAAAGAATCTTACAATATATTATATTTACAGTGTTTAGGCCTATTTATAGAAAACAAATAGATCTAGGGCTGAAGCATCAAGGATGAAGAGAATCCAAGGTGCTCATTGGTTAGACAAAGACATCTACCAAAAGAAATCACATTCAATGATCTGTTGCATTGAGTTGGCCAAAAAGTCTGTTTAGCCGTGGCTGGTGGCTCAGTTGATATGCACCGACCTGTGAATGCAAAGGTCCCTGGTTCAATTCCCAACCAGGGCACATAACCAGGTTGCAAGCCAGGTCTTCAGCCAGGTCTGTACTGGAAGCAGGTGAAAGGCAACCATACATTGATGTCTCTCCCCTTTTCTTCCTTCCTTCCTGCCCTTCTCTCTGAAAATAATGAATAAAATCTTAAAAAAAAAAGCCTGTTTAGTTTTTCCCCCATAAAATAAAAGACAGATTTTTCATTTTCACCAATAACTTTATTGATTTTGGATATTTTCAGTATGTTGGCTATCTCCTGCTATTGGCTTCTAGTGGGTAGAGGCCAGGGGTGCTGCTAACCATCCTCCAGTGCATAAGATAGCCCCTCAGCAAAGAATTATTTGGCCAAAATGTCAATAGTACCAAGAAACTTCACAAATCACATTTGACATGTTCGATCAGTCACAGCACCTTCACTATACACTGCAGAAATCTTTTTGTGCATTTCAGTTGCATTTTTACCTTCCTTGAACTAATAAAGCATAATATGTAGAAAATGCTCATTTTCTTCCATCTTCAATATTAAAATGGATACACAAAAATCAACCACTTTTGATAAGATTTTTAAGTGTATTTTATTGATTATGCTATTACAGTTGTCTCAATTTCTCCACCTTTGTCACCCTCCACCTGGTATCCCCTTCCCTCCAGCTCTCTTCTTCACTTAGTTTATGTCCATGGTTCATGCATATAAGTTATTTGGCTTCTCCATTGCCTATACTATTCTTAACATCTCCCTATCTTGTACCTACAAATTATGTTTCTTAATCCCTCTACCTTTCCCCCCATTCTCTCTTTCCCCTCCCTGCTGATAGCCCTCAATATGATCTCCATATCTGTGATTGTATTCCTGTTCTAGTTGTTTGCTTAGTTTGTTTTTATTTATTAGATTCAGTTATTAAAAGTTATGAGTTTGTTGACATTTTAACATTCATAGTTTTAATCTTCTTTTTTCTTAAATAAGTCCCTTTAACATTTCATATAATAAGGGCTTAGTGATGATGAACTCCTTTAGCTTTACCTCATCTGGGAAGCACTTTATCTGCCCTTCCATTCTGAATGATAGCTTTGCTGGATAGAGTAATCTTGGTTGTAGGTCCCTGCTTTTCATCACTTTGAATACTTCTAGCCAGTTCCTTCTTGCCTGAAAAGTTTCTTTTGAGAAATCAGCCGATAATCTTATGGGAACTTCTTTATATGTAACTCTCTGCTTTTCTCTTGCTGTTCTTAAGATTCTCTTTATCTTTAACCTTTGGCACTTTAATTATGATATGCCTTGGTATGGTCCTCTTTGGGTCTAGCTTGTTTGGGACTCTCTGTGCTTCCTGAACTTGTACGTCTATTTTTCCCCCCACCAAAATAGGGAAGATTCCTTTTATTTTTTCAAATAAGTTTCCAATCTTTTACTCTTTCTCTTCTCCTTCAGGCACCCCCATGATTCAGATGTTGGCACTTTTAGAGATATCCCAGAGTCTTCTTATTCTCTTCTCATTTAAAAAAATTCTTGTTTTTCCATTTTGTTCTGGTTGACTGTTTTATTTCTTCCTTATATTCCAGATCAGTGATTTGAGCCCCAGTGTCCCCCTTCACTGTTGGATCCCTGTGGATTTTTATTTATTTCACTTAGTGTAGTCTTTATTTCTTCCTTTATGCTTTTGTCATACTCAAAGAGTTCTTGGAACATCCTTATCACCAGTGTTTTGAACTCTGCATCTGATAGGTTGGCTATCCCTGTTTTGTTTAGTTTTTATTTTTCCCTTGGGCTCTGCTCTGTTCTTTGATCTGAACCATATTTCTTCATCTCCTGAATGTCACAGCCTCCCTTTGCTTGTTTTTGTGTATGAGGTAAAGCTGCTTTGACTCCCTGTGTTGGTAAACCAGTTACATTTATGGGGTGAAGCCTTGGGTAATTGCCAGGGAAGGGCAACCGCTCAATCATTTTGTGGTTTTGTATGTAGGGGAAGGGTTGGAGAGGTGACAATGCCACCATCTGGCTGCTGGAGGTTTGCTCGGCACTCACCCCATTTCCAGTCACTTCACCTATTTCTTTTATGCAACTGGTGCTCCTCTAGCTATTGCCCTGGTGGTGCTTCCCAGAGTGGGTGAGTTTGCATACATTCTAGGACCTTTAAATTGATTCTCCTGAGAGACCCACAGTTTATTTCACTGCCCAGACCCCACTGGTTTTTGCAGCAAGAAGTTATAAGACTTGATTTTCCTGGTGGTAGAACCCTGGGCTGCATGGTTTGGCCTGGGGCTGGGATTGCTTGCTTTCCGGATATCCCTCCCATTTTTTATCCACCACCTGTGTGTGTGGGATCATTCGTTGCACTAGCCCCAGCCTCGCTCTCACACTGCCCCACTGCATCCTCTCCACCTGGCTCCTTGGCTCTGTCCTCCTATCTGTCTGCATGAATATGGATTCTTAAATCCTTGGTTGTTGGACTTCCACACAGTTCAATTTTCTGGCAGTTCTGGGTATTTTTTGTGATCCTTCTTATGGTTGTACAGGGAGGTGATGCATGTCTACATCTTGACCAGAAGTGATAGTATTTTTTTAAATGCATGCTGTTATGATGGCTATCACAGTACAATGTAATAAAATTGTTTCAAATGAAGCTGAAAACACCTACTAACTACTAGAGCCTTCATGTGAAAAAAAAACAAATGAACTTTTTGGCCAACCCAATATGTATTACTGTGGGCAGTACAAGTAACCTATAACATTGGAAAAACCTGCAGTTTGTTGTGTGACATTTTTATTGAAAAGCATTGTGAATTGATAGTTGTATTTTAGACTTGAAGCAAAGCAAAATAAATATATGTGTATATTACACATATATATGAAACAGAGTAATTAATTTTCCATAGGTAAAAATCATACACACACACCTAAGTAGAGGTAACGGTAATAGTAGTACCCTTCTGATCACTTTCCAAAGCACTTTAACATATTATTCATTTTATACCTATATCAAAATTATGAAAATATAAGTAAAGTAACATTATGCAAATTATAAAACCCAGACAGGTCATTTCACTAATAAATAGCTAAACCCAAGTTAGATACTTAAAATCTAGATATCCTTTGTTTAATTTTAGAATATATTCTAGCACTTATAAATCAATTACTTAGAATTCAGAGGCATAATTTCCTATAAATAATCCTACATAGTGATTAGGTATCCAGGCTGGACCATCAATGTCTATTTATAATACGGCATTTGAGTCTCCACAAGCTAAGTGATATTCTCCAGGAAACAGCTAGTAAATCAAAAGAGTCAGGACTCCAATCTAAATTCTGAAAATCTGTTCACCTGCTTATATATATTCACACTAACACATATATGATTTACAACCATTTAACCCACAGGTTTTAGAAATTTAAGGAGATTATTTGTTAACTTAAATGTACTCCTAATTGACTGATTTGCAGGCATTGACAGAAAATGAAGAGAGCATTTTGTTCTGGAAATAGAAATAGATATTTTGGCCAGAGAGCCTGCCCTGAGTGGCTTATGAGTAAAAGGGGCACCTTGAAATTTAACAGAGCTGAGCTTGAATTACAGAGTCTTTATTGCTTGATATGGTGCAAATTCCTTACTGAGCCTCTTGTTTCCTCATCTTTAAAATGGTTCAATAATACCTACTTTCTAGGAATATTAGAAGGTCTAAATGAGACAGCAAGTGAAGATTCACCTTTGAGCTACTTGTATTTTCCCTGCTTCTTCCTTTTAAACCTCTAGGCATCTCTTCACAAGAACCACAGTGCACAGACAGCCTCATTTGTCTGAAAGAGAAATGCGATATATAAAATAATAATTAAAAAATTCCAGTCTTAACTTCATTTTTTAAACCTCCCTATCTTTCTTTAGCCATAGATATGATTTGCAGAATTTGAGCCAATTATGTCTTCCTTGTTTTTGTTTTGACTCTGTTATTAGCTGTGTCTGTCTGCCTGCCCCATGTATGGAGTCTCTTGAATAAAACGTGTTTTGTCAATACATAGTGTTGATATCACCGAAACTTAAATGCTGCTTAAGAATTCCAAAGGAGAAATAGTTCTGTTCTTGATTAATTCCAAAACACAGTGTGTGAATTCATTATAGTTAATGCTAGCTCAATAATATGAATTGTATATAGACTACAACATGCACATTTATACACATCTATTCACCCTGAAGTTCTTAGTATTCCCCGGCAAGTAGTAAAAGGATATAATTTATAATAGTTTCATTAATGTTTGACTGTATTTGCAATTATATTTCTTGGAGTCTCTTTATGATAAGGAAGAAAATAAAGGCAGTTAAACTAATATGTACTCTCAAGTATGAAAATATGATTTTTCTTCTTTCTCATTTTTTTCTCTTTTGAATGTGTTCTATTTATGTCATCAATCTTCTGGGGAACATTTTTTTTCAAACAGCTCTTTCTACTTTTTGCTTTTCTGGGTGTTGGTGTGAAACTACCCTGCATAGCCTTACACTCCCAAACATATACAGACACCTGGAGTTCTAACCATCCAGGGAAGCAGGAAATGGGAACATTTAATTCTGTGGTTCAATGGCAATGCAAATGTTATTAATAATCTTAAAGCATCTCCTCCAATATATGACTTAGAGAGAAACTACTCGAAGGATAAGCAATAGCTTTCAATTGGGGGCTATCATTCCCTGCTCCTTTCAAAATTTCACCCCTAGAGAACATTTGGAAATGACTGGAGATATTTTTGGTTGTTAGAATTGGAGGAAGGTGCTACTGTCATTCAGTCAGTAGAGACCAAGGATGCTGCTAAATATACTACAATGAACAGGACAGCTGCCTACTGCAAAAAAAACTGACCAGACCAGAATGTCATGGCATGCAGATCCAGCCTATATATGTCTGCCCTCTTCAGGAATACTCACAATAGTGGGGATGCTGGAAATAAAAGAAAACACAGAAATAATGTAGCTCAGCGGCTAAAATGGGCTGCCATGCACAGGAAACTCCAGACACTTGCTTCATCTCTGCGGAGTTGCCCCATCGCTGAACTAGGCATAATAAGTACCAGCTTTGCGGGTGGGCAATGTGGATTAATGAGCTAATCTTGCAAAGTGCTTGGCAGGTGAAATATTTTTGAGATGAGTTGTGATTGTGCTCATTAGTTTTCATAGACACTTCAGGAGAGACTCCTGAGTGAGAAGACTTGTAATTAATGCAGCAACTCTTTGTACTTAGCATGATGCTCACTCAGGGGAGAAGAGCTCAATACTTCTTTGACCATTTTCTTCCTTTTGATGTCCGCAGACTGCTAATTCTTCCACCCCAATCTACTGCCATGTGCCTCCTCTGGGTTGCCTTTCCTGACAACTGACCTGGTTGCTGGAATGTTTTAATTAGGTTTGGGATTTCCTTATTGTCTTAGTCCATTTGGGCTGCTGTAACAGAATACCATAACCTGGGCAGTTTATAAACAACAGATATTTGTCTCTCATGGTTCTGGAGGCTGGACGTCCAAGGTCAAGATGCCAGCATGTTCAGTGTGGAGAGGATTTGCTCCTAGGTTCATATACAGCTATCTTCTAGCTGTGTCTTCATATAATGGAAGCAGGGAGGGAGCTCTATCGGGTCTCTTTATAAGGGTGCTAGACTCATTCATGAAGACTCTACCCTATCTGGCTGGTGTTGTGCAGTGGATTGAGCACCAACCTATGAACCAAAGGGTCACCAGTTTGATTCCTAATCAGGGCACATGCCTGGGTTGCAGGCAGGTCCCCCGTTGGGGACACATGAGAGGCAACCACACATGGATGTTTCTCTCCCACTTTCTCCCTCCCTCCCCCTTCTTTAAAAATTAAATAAACAAAATCTTTATTAAAAACTCTACCCTCATGACCTTAGGGCTAGTTTTCAACATACGAACTTTGTGGGGTCTGGGGAACACAGACATTTAGTCTATAGCATTTATCAAGGGCTGACTGAGTCACAATGGAAAGTATCCTATAATTTGTTTAATGACTTCAAGGACCTCCTTGTATATTGTCCCTGCCCTGCCCACACTCTAAACCCAGAATACTGTAGAGTTTAGAGAGCCAAAGGGATCCAAATATCCTACCATTGACATGGCACCTCTATGACCATCCCTGCAGTAGCTTCCTGGGGAAGTGGGCAGATGGGCCATGGTGCAAGGACAATTCTGGAGACTCAGAGCCCACTGTGAGTGGAGATGACTTGCCAGTGAGGAGTGATGGACGTGACACTGAAGAACCTGGGTATCTTGAGGTTCCAGAGAACATAAGACAGATCCACTTATTAAAAATTTTTAAAAAGTTTATGAATCAGCCCTGGCCAAGAGACTCAGTTGGAGCATTGTCTAGTACATGAAAAGGTTGTGGGTTTGATCCCCAGTCAGGCCACCTAAGTTGAGGATTTAGTCTCTGATCAAATCATATAAGGGAGGCAACTAATTGATGTTTCTCTCTCATATCAATCTCTCTCTCCACCCCAGCCCCAGTTTCCTGTTTCTAAAAAATCAATAAACTTATCCTTGGGTGAGGATTAAAAAAATGTTTGTGAGTCAAAGGAAGAAAATGGAAATTGGGGATGATTGTTAGCAGCAAGACAGTCTAGCAGCTTCACTTGATTTATATGGTCTTCCCCCACCTTCTCCTGAATTGACTGAAGTCAAGACCATATCCTCTGTTTTTGTGCAGGGGCCTCGGGTCTGCCAAGCAAGAGCTTTGCTTGGATAGGGCAGGTGGGGAGGGAACCAACTGTGTCATCAGACTTGGGTGCCAGCTCACAAGAGTAAGTGTCCATGTTCTGCTTTCTTAAATCAGTCCAAAGTTTATGGTGCTGTCTTCTGAACACAGCCATCAGAAAATAGCACACAGGTCCTCTCCGGGCCATTTGTTCTGAAAGGAGAGTTCTGAGCAAGAATGGAATAGGGATCCAGGCCAAGAGGACATGGTGCTGGTTTCCTTACCCCTCTTGCTGGCTCTGACTGACAGAAGGAGGCTGGCATGGATTGGATTTGCCACCTTCTTCTATTGTGTACTTGTTCTCTGGTTTTTCTGATGAATCACATAGCTCTCCAGTGCACTGACTGATGTCATTTTCAAGAAAATGTCCTTTAATTCAGGGTGCTTCTCACTGTGACGCCTACCACCTGGGATCCTTATCAAACAGTGCAGCAGTCTGCAACCCAGGACAGCCATGAAGTTGTGATGGGCTATGTATATTTTTCCCTGTTCTTACAGAACTATTGTCTGTCTCTCAACCCTTCAAAGAAAGGGAAGAGGCTCATTTCAACTTTCTTCTGCTACTCACCACCCAGGAGTCTTTGTGTAGTTTTAAATCCTGAGCTCTAACAAGGGCCTGAGTCAGAAGCATAAGGTAAGGGCACTTGAGCCCTCTCGGGATGTACAAGGTTTGTCCTGAAAGTACTGACCCAATGTCAATATAATTAAAACAGTTTGTGCCGCCGATACTTTCAGGACAGACCTTGTACATTCCACTCCTACCCCTTTATGCCTCTGACATGCTGACAGCACCATGCGTACTGGCATTCTAGAGCCTTCTGAGCAAACCTCATTACAGAAAATATCACTACTAATATTTACATGTAATTATTGCCAAGAATTTACACTGTGCCAGGTGCTAAAATTTTAACACTCACAACAACTTCATGCAGTAAACATTTGGCTTTATAGGACCAGGATTCAAAAAATGAGGTAATTTGCCCAGGGTCACCTAGTTAGTGTTAGGGTTCAGGAGAAGAGATAGCCATGCTGGATGGGTAATAGGAATCAATTCCTCAACCCAGTTTTTATGTTGAAATTTGGAGAAAGCCAAGGACTAAAATATGACCTCTCTCCCTTTTGTGTTTTGCCACATGAAGATGGTCTACTCATAAACCAAGATTACTCTTTAAATTTTGGCAGTGATTAGAAGTAAAGAAGGTGTATTGAGTAATGATAAAAAGAGATGGAGAGAGAAACAGGAGTAGAAACAGGGGAAATGAGGTGTGTGTGTGTGTGTGTGTTTGGGAAGAGCAGGAATAGCTGCCTCTCACCAGACACAGTTTGTTTACCCCCCCTCCCTTTCCCCCTTGAAACCAGTGTCTGCGTTGGAGCCTCTTAGTTTGCTTTTGATGCAAGTGGGCACTAGAGAACCTAGTTGAGTAAGTATTAAAAGATCTTTACTAACTGCGTTAATGCCAAAAAGAAAAAAAGACCCCTCCTGGCTCAACCATAACCCGGGTTATTGATGAAGGAGCTAAGGTATAGAGAACTTAGAGGACTTAACCAAGGCCATACAGCCAGAAGCCTGCAGAACCGGAATGGGGCCCCGGGCCTCTCTGTTGCACAGCGCTTGCCGCCTTACTCCCGGGGGTGAGGGGCACCACATTGAATTGGACCATGGAGGCATTGCAATGACATGCTCCTTAGAAGGGAAAATATTTGGAAAAGACAGTTATTGGGAAACTGCTTCTCTGTCAGCTATTTCAATGATGGAAGTAGTAGCTTTGATTTGAGTCCTCAAAAGGGAAGAAGCAGGCAGTGGGGCCATTGATGAGTATGCGTCTTTTCAGTTTAGGGCTTCCCTGGAGAGGAAGATAAGAGGGGTGCAGTCTGACAATCCGTTTGGCAGCAAAATACACCCTGGGCTCACAACAAAGCATTGTCTAATCATTTTCCAGGATAGTGATCAGAAAAAGTAACCTCTGGAAAAGGATTTGCCTTACAGTGACCTTGGAATGTCAGGCAGGTGCTTCTCAGTACCTTGGAAAATGTCTGTTTCCTTTGAGCTTCCAGAATGTTTTATTTCTCTTTATTTTCCTCTTCTGAAAGGCAAGCTATTAAATGGAGAATAATACTTAAAAACAAATACCTCCAAAGCTGTAGCAGCTTGTGGTAGCAGGAATAAGCACATGGGCTTGGAAGTGAGACCACCTGGGTCTGAATCCTTGTTTAGTTGCTTACCCTATGTGTAAGCCTATAGTTACCTTCTTTCCCTCACCTTCCTAGTCTATAAAATGGAGGTTAGAATAGTACCTATTCCATAGGATGGTTCATGAAGATTAAATAGGTTAACATTCATAAGATGTTTAAAGCTGTCTGGCACATGGCACTAGATCTGTATAGGGTAGGGCAAAAAGTTGTCTGATTGGAAAATAATATAATAATAATAATACAAGAGTTAAAGTCTATGTTTCACATACCCACAACTGTAAACCTACTTTTGCCCTGCCCTATATATGAGAATGTGTGTGTGTGTGTATTTGTTAAAAAATAAAATAATTAAGAAGTATAAGCCAAACAGAAATGCAGAGATACTATTAAAAGTCAAATGTGGTGAAGACTTCATGCAGTCATGATGTGGTCCCAGGTCCCAGTTTCCCTTAGAGAAGTTGAATGTGGCCCATGTTTTGGCTAATGCTACAGCCATGAAGATAAGTCCACTCTTTCACCAGTTTGGATGAGCGATCCAAATAGCAGACACCTACCAACCTCAGGTTAATAAATGGTGGTCACTTCTTTTTCATACCTGTAGTATTAGTGGGGCATGAGCTGTCACTACCTTTACAGCTGGAGTTAGCTCACCTCATGCTTCCCAGTTGTTCCTGGGAATTCCCGCTAAACAGGTGCCTCACACACTCTTACACACTGGTCAGCCCCTCCCTGCTCACACACGCCCAAGCCTGCTGACTTCAGAGCTGCCTGGAGCAGCATCATCTCATCTCTCCCCTTTCATGACAATGACCAAATAAGCCAGTTCACATAACTGAAATCAGGCTTGGCAGACAGTAAATGCTCAATAAATGAGCACTATTATCCTTAAGACCTTTACCTCCTCATGGTGCTGTAGCCAGTTAGTTTCTCAGCAGACATTGGAGTATGGATGCCTTCTACTCAGAAACCATTTATCCATGGATGGGCTGTACCTAAAATTTTAGAAGGTTTTCTTTTAATACTTGAGTCAGTTTCTGGCCCATACATCTCACCCATACTCTCATTAAGTCTTTTCTGAAAACTTTTTCCAACTCCCTCCTTCCTAATCATGTGGGTTCAAACTCAATTCAAGAGGCCAGATCATGGTAACAAGGGAGAAATGGAGGGAAACATTGATGTGAGAAACATGGATTGGTTACCTCTTGCATACCTTCTGACAGGGGACCATACCCACAACCCAGGCATGTGCCCCAACCAGGAATCAGACCAACGACCCAACCCTTTGTTTTTCAGGAAGACCCCAACCAATTGAGCCACACCAATCAGGGCAGCCAGGCATCTTCAAGTGCCAAGCAGTGACGATATCATTGAATCCTTGCAGTGACCCAGCAGGTTGGATGTGAACATTCATTTTGCATAGGATGAAGCTAAAGCCCAGAAAGCATATCTTTCCCATGGCTATCCAGCTAGGAAATGGTGCAGTGAGAATTCAAACGAGCAATCTGTTTCTGAGTCCAGCTCCTAATGAGTATACCACACTGATGGGGAACACATGCCATGCTACCCGCATCACATTCTGACCCTCCTTTCCTTCCTACCTTGCCCATTGGTACAGAATTCCTTCCTCATTTCTCAGTTTGAGAATCCCTGGATCTCAAGTTGATGAAAATATTTAGTAGATGGGTTAGGGCAGAGGAGTTGCTTATATGTTTAGAGCCCTAGCTAGCCCCCAAAACTGTTAATAGGGGCTGGTATCATGAAACACAAATAGTTGATTCAAAAAGCAGAATTCTTGATCCCAGGGCTCAAAATGGTATTAATACCACTTGTATGTTATCCTTATAGACGCTGCTCTGGACGCATCACTTGCTTATTTAATAATAGTGTCATAATGCTCACTATGTAGTAACTACTACATAGCCATTAGTAATGCTCCTAACGATCTCTTCTTCACTTTCTGATATCTGTTCTTTCATTTATTTGTTTCTGTTGGTGCCCAAATAGATAAGAGCAATTATGTTAGCTAAATTAAAATGTGGTTCACAGAAATCACGTTTCATTTGTTCATTCATTAATTTAATTACCAAATATGTATTAACTTCATCATGTGTAAGGCATCCATAAGTAAGCATGTAAGCAAATGTAATGAGGATCGTATTTCCAGATATTTTGCCAGTATGATTTTCTTTTATCCTCACTCAAAGACATTTTTAAATTGCTTTTGAGAGAGAGAGAGAGAGAGAGAGAGAGAGAGAGAGAGAGAGAGAGAGAGAAACATTAATTTGAGAGAAAAATGTCAATCAATTGCCAATTGCCTTTTGGTACATACCTAGCCCAAAGCAAAACCTGGGTGTATAGAATTGAACCCACAACCTCAGTCTACAAAATGAAGCCCTAACCAACTGTCCCACACCAGCCAGAGCTCACCAGCATATTTTGATACTTCCTTAAATCATGATTCCATGCAACCTCTACTTCCAAGGCTGGGTCATGAGAAGTATTGCCCCTGCCCCACAACAAAAAAAGGAAAGATTGAACACTGTTGGACAATTCTTATCGCTCAAGACCTGATTTCATTCTCTCAATATCATGCATTCATTGACTAGACCCCATCTTGTATTATAATTCTTCCCAGGTGGTACGGCATAATGCTTTTAGAGACCATCTCCCCCAACACATTTTACCAGTGAGAAACCAGACCTAGAAAGGTCTGGTGAATGACATATCCCAAAAAGTAGCAGAACCAAAATGTGACCCCAGTGTTCTGCTTGGAATCCAAAAATTTGAATTGTCTTCTTTGTTACTTGGGGAGATGTCCAGATTTTTACCCATATTTATGCTTTATGTTAATACATTTTTATGGTCAAGGAAATAGCTCACTTTGATTAAATCCATGTTTCAACATCGCTGGGTGTTTCTCTTAAGAAAGAAGATGAATATTGTGAGCATGGCTGTGAATGTTTTCATCTGTTCTTTCACTTAACTGTAAGTAGCCAGGAGTGGCCAACTTGAAGTGGTTAAGATTAGCATGTGCCTTGAATGGTAATATTTCTGGCTTCAGTTCTAATCTTAAAAATGATTCAACCCTGTCAATGAGGTGTCAGGCCATGAAAGAAAACACTCTTTACTTGTGATTTAATGAATATTTAGGACAGCTGATAATCTTCTGATTGGGTCATTGTGTGAACCCTGAACCCAACAGGACATAAAATGCCTTTTCTGTGTTGATACAGCTGTTCTGCAGGTTGATCCGTTGGCACAGTCACTGCTTGGTGTCAATATTTGCATACTGGACAATTTCTCTCTGCTAGATAAGTTGACTTGTGGGGACTTAAACTCCTTTATTGGTTTACTTGAGGATAAATAGATCTCCATCCAAAGCCTGGGACAGAAGGGGAAGGTAGCAATGGTTAGAAGTGGGATCAGGGCATACCATTATACCAGCAGCAGCCTCAAACATCTCTCTGTTTTCACCGGTGCTTGACTTAATCTCTTGTTGTTCTGTTCAGAAACATATTGTATAGGCTTGTAGCCTAAGAGAAATGACAGGCTGTTCCATACAGCCTGGGTATGTGGGAGACTATACCATTAGGTTTGTGTAAGTGTACTTTATGATGTTAATACAAGCGCAAAATTGCTTAATGATACATTTCCTAGAATATCCCCATTGTTAAGTGGAGCATGACTGTACGGTGTGAAATAAAGATCAAGTTTTATTTATATTTCCATATGGCTAGCCAGTGTTTCTAGCATTATTAGTTGAAAATATTTCTTTGATTCACTGAATTTTGTATTAGTGTTCTAGGGCTTCCTTAACAAGTGACCACAAACTAGGTGGCATAAACAACAGAAATTAATTTTTTTATAGTCTTGGAAGCGAGAAGTTCAAAATCAAGGTGTTGATAGGGCCTCGCTCTCCCTGGAGACTCTCAGGGTGAGTCCTTCCTTCCTCTTCTTGCTTCTTGTGCTTGCAGGTATGAGAGTCCACAGCCCTTGCAGCTGCCTCTCACGTGCCTTCGTCCACCTTCACCTGCCAGTCTTTCCTCCATGCGGATCTCTGTTTTCTCTGCTTATTCACATTGGAATTAGGAGCTACCCTACTCCAACTGACCTCATTTTAACACAACTAATTATTTCTCCAGAGACCCCATTTCCGAATAACATTGCATTCTGAGGTTCTGGATAGACATAAATTTAACCCAGTACAAATTACGTGAGCACTTTGCTGAAAATCAGTTTACTATATACATGACTTTCACTCTGTGATTTGGTTCATTGCTTTAGGCTTCAAAAGTCCTTGCTCATCCTGTGATCAGTTTAAATATTTATGTCAATTTGTTTACTGATTTAACTTTTTGAAATCTGGAATAAATTTTGGAATATGATATATAGTTACACTGTAAATTTTCCCCCAAAATAATCAATTTCTCTTCTTCCCCTCCACCAGTGCTTTGCATTTTACTTTGTATTTAATTTTATTATTTTTTAAAAATAAGGTCAAGTTTTATTGTAGTTTTTTTTTTTTTTTTTTAAGATTTTATTTATTATTTTCAGAGAGGGAAAGGGGAGAAACAGAGAGGGAGAGAGACATCAATGTATGGTTGCCTTTCACTTGCCTCTAGCTAAGGACCTGGCTGGAGACCTGGCTTGCAACTGGGTTATGTGCCCTGGCTGGGAATTGAATCAGCGACCTTTGTGTTTGCAGGCCAGTGCCTTACCCACTGTGCCACCAGCCAGGACAAGGTTTTTAAAAATAGCTATTTTCTACTTGTGGAATAATTTATCTATTGCCCTTTCTGGTGCTTCCTTTAAATTCTTCTAAGCACATGTATGAGGCCCAATTTAATGACCACTTTGTTATATTACTGCTTTTGAGATTTGTACTAACTAGTACTAACCATTATAACTTTATAATTGGCTTTAATAATTGTGAGGAAAAGTCTTTCATCACTTTCATTTTTTTTATGGCTTATCCTTCAGAATAAATCTTTAAATAATTTGTCTAATAATTTTAAAGTCATTTTAATTTCTACTGAACTAGCACTGTACCAATGTATAACTTTGGTAAGAAATGTTACTTTTTCCATTTTAATCATGCCATAGAGAAATCTGTGTATGCCTTCTGTTATGTAAGTCTTTTATATCTATTAGTAAAACTTTATAGTTTTCATTATATGGGTTCCTATTACACATTTCTTATTAATATCATCTCTAGGTATTTTCTACTTATTGTCTTCTATTATAAATAAGGTAATTTTTCCTATTACATTTCTAAACTAGTTTCTGCCAATATTTTAGTATACTTTGGTATATTTATATTTTGTCTGCTCACTTATTAAAACAACCTTTACTTGTTATTTTAAAAATTACTTTTACCCCCTTTTGACATCCACAATTTAAACTTACTTTTTTCTTTTGGTCCCTTTAATGTTTCTTTTTAGGGTCACTGGATTGATCTCCTTTTCAGATTTGCCAATTGAGGGCAGGTTGGCGTCTTCAGCTCATAACTAGATGCCTAGTGCCGGGCCAGGCCTGCCCTGCTGGTCTGACTGTTTCCTGCCTATACGGCTTGTTCTCTGAGATTCTCAATATTATGGAGCATTAACATGTACAATTCCTAGTAAGCAGTACTGCCAGGCTTTTCCTTTGTCCTCATCTATAGCTCCTTTGGACATCACACTTTGACACAATGTCCCACTCCCAGTTTCTATTCCAGTCCAGGCCCAATTTGTTTTCCTGAGACTCCCTCTGTCCAACCTCATGGAGGAGAACGTGGTGTGGACAGGACTGTGGCCTCCATAGGGGGGCAGCAGTTAGGCAGTAGAGGGGCTACCAGACTTCAGCTGCATTCAGATTGATAAGCAGGAAAAACAGACAAGGGAGAAGCAGGAATGTTTTTTTTCCCCACTTTAAAGAGGTTGGTTGGTTCATTTCCTAGCATTTTCCATCTTCTTTGCAGATACACATATCCCACCTTCCCTGGATTTTAGCAACAAATTGATAGCTGCTTCTAACATTAAAAGGCTGTTAAGTTCTTAACTTTTTCTCCTACTTCATAGGTATCTTGGTGGGAAACTGCTATATTTTGCTCTTTGGGCTGCAAGGCCAGTCCTTAACAGGGAGTTAAGTAGCTTGGAGGCAAACGAAGTATGACTTGGGGAACTAGTTCTCTATAGATTGGGGTCTTCCATCAAGAAGCCTTCTTGCAAAGAGGAGAATTCTGTCCAGTACTTGGACTGGCCTCTCCTGCTCCACCTGCCCTTGTCCTTAAAACCTAGGCTACCGTTCTTATGAGAATTGAAATTAGCAACAAGGAATAATATGACTCACAAAGAGTTTCTTTTACACCAAGTGTCAAATAACACTTTTCCTATCTTAAGGTTCAGAAAGAGACAAAAACCCTCATATTCTAAAGAAAGGAAAACAGGTGACTAAAACTTGTTCTTCCACGTTTAGCCAGCTCCCACTTCAAGCCTATATCCAAGTATACAAGAGAGGGCAGGACTGAGATGGTGAGGGAGCTGGAGTTCTTTAGGTAGAATTGTTGCGTTGTCCTCTGTTTTCCCTCTTGAGTGATGATGTCCTTTCTCCTACCTCAAAGGGAAGGGCACCTCCTAAGAGTCACTTGTAGAGAGCAGGCTATCATCCAGGGGGAGACACTGACACATCACCCACTCTACCACATCCTGATCGAAAATTGTGAGAAAATAAATGTCTGCTGTTTAAGCCACATAGTCTGTGGTTCTTTGTATGGCAATGTTAGCAAACTAATACACCCCTTCCTGGTTGCCTGTGGCCAGAGCTACCCTGAGAGCCCTCTTTGGACCCTGGTACTGGACAACCAAAGTTGACTTTGCCACAAGTCCTAGAGTGGACGTAGCAGCACTTCTGCTACAGACAGCACCCCCGCCTCTCACCTGTCTTTGCTGCATGGTCTTGTGAATTGATGCAAAGGGAGGCTTCAAGGACACTCCCAGGGGATCCCCAAGATCATCCTCCTCCTCTACAAAGACAGATGCAGTACTAGGCTCAATAATAAAGAGGCCAGTTTTTTATTGGAGCTCAAAACCTGGTGGCAGGGGTATGGAATGGTAACTTTCTAAGAGACAGCCTTACTTCATCCTGGCAATGAACACAAATTGACCTCATGTTGCCTTTTCCATTCAGTACCATTAGCCCTTTAGGTACTGGACATTACTCCCACAAACCAGCAGGTGACTGGCAGTGACTTCGGGCCACCCCCAGAAGTGCCCATTCCCTTTCTGCTCATTGTGTACATGTCTTCATCAGCTTGTTTCTCCTGGATTAGTTGACTCCCTAAGGGTGAATAATGTGTCATTTTTGCTAAATCTGTTACTTCTCACCTAGCACAATCCTGAGCCAGGGACCAGGTTAAAAGAGCCCTAGTTAATTCTCTACGAGAACTTGCTTGGTTTTTGGCCATAGCCAAGGGTCTGGAATGTGGCCAAGTGGCTTGCACACTTAGCTGGTTCTATAAGGCAAGAATACATGTGCAGTTGTAACAGTCTATAAGACAGACTGTTAGACTCTTGCAGTTGTAACTGTGTGTCAGACAGGCTATTATACTTGTGCAGGTGTAACAGGAGACCAAACAGATTTTAGACTTGATAACTTCCCAGGATTACAACCTTAATCTTTTCCCCTTAATTGGAAAATCCGTTGGCAAGGCAATACCTCTGTGAAAGTAGTGGAGGCATCAATTTATAAAACAAGACATCATTTTCTCCCAGGTATTTCTCCTGTCATTCCATGTGGCACAATTCCTCTCTCTTTGTCCCTGAATTCTCACTGTTTTGAAGTTATTTGTTTAGAATAGGCATGACTTGGGGGAAGGTGGAGACAGGAAATACTATACAGAAAAGCCATCTCAGCCAAGTCCCTCTCCCAGGAAATTAACCAAGTTCACATGGTGTGCTCCCCTCTGGTCTTTTATTTATTTATTTTTATATGTATATGCTTTTATTTAGAAAGAAAATAAAACTAGAATTATATTATCAACTTCTCATTTTTCTACTTAATATTTCATAAACACTAAACATGGCTGCTTAGTATTCTATATATATGTTGTGGCTGTTTAGTTTGTTTCTAAGGTTTTGTCCTTAAAAATAATGCTATTATGAATATCCTTGGGCTAAATCAGTAAGTGAAATTACTGAGGCAGAGGAAGGAAGGGAAAATGATTATAGATTCTGAGAGTAGCGAGGGTGCTCTGGAAAGGGAATTGGAGCAAGGTCAGGCCACGGTGGGAGGTCACCAGCAGTGCTCTGGGCGGGTCACCTCAGGATCTCCCAGGCTGAGGTCTAGCTTCATTTAATTCACCACTAGCTCTTTAATCTTAGCGAAATTCCTTCAACTTCTGAAGCTCAGTTTCATGATCTGTAAAATAAGGCTGATGATTTCATGTAAACCAGAATATAGGTCCAAGGGCTTTTACCAAAATCATCCTTTAGAAAAGAAGGCAATTCCAAATACTGACATTCTTATAAAATGTCTCAGATTTTGGAATGATGGCTCATTTATTTAAAAACAAACAAACAAACAAACGTGGTATTGTTTAAAGGAAATACATTGGCTTGACTTGAAATGACTTCAGTCAGCACTTGCTGGGGATGCTCACAGAGGTTTCCTGACAGAAATAATAAACAGAAAAGAGGCAAATAAATGAAACATAGATTTAGCAATTATTTCTGGGAGTAAGACTTCATGAATGCAAATAGTAGAAGCCATTGTACCCAAACTTCTGAAGATTCCTTTAAAAGGCAATAAGGTAAAGATTACATTGTGAAGCTCATAAATGTATACCTATACTTGAATAAATAGAACAATTGTCCTAATATTATATTAATGGGTATTCATGGCCTGGAATAAAATTTCCATCGACAATGTGCTGTATCTCAAATGACTGAGATGGAAATGAAGATTATATGTTCTGGAAAAATGACTTGAATGACTCAAAATTGGCTCTAGAGGTAATGAACCCATTGGTGAAGAAAACTATGTAATAATATGTAAGACTGAAAAAATGCAATATTTCTACATTAATGTATTATTTAAATAGTATGTGGTTTTAAATATGTATGTGCAGCTGAATTAATAAATTTCATAAGTCATATTTTTATTAGCTACAGCCTTAATAGTTTCTATAACTGACTAGAGAAAAAGAGTTGTTGGGGAAAGCATTAGGTAAGATGGGCCTCCTTATATCTGGGCAGATATATTGTTCAACGGTTATCTAATGCACAACATTGTGCGAAAATAGAAATGTGATGTTTGTAAGGAGTTGAGCTCTCTGTCTAGCACAAAGCAAGCTCTCACTAAATGCTGGCTCCTGTAATGTGGGGGTCAGATGGCAGATGCACACTCTGGGTGAGCACCCACTGTGGTGCTGAGGGTGGGGAAGGGGAAGCAGAAGGGCTTCAGGATGGAGGGGACAGAAGGCGACCTGGCTTAAAATAGGGTTTGGCCATGTACATTTGCCTGTTTCCAAAAACATTTTTTTTTTCCGTTTTGTGTGAGGGCACAGTAGAGTTTTCAAGACTTTCGTGCAATGCTTACAAGCATTTTAAAAAATTACCACCAAGCCCTGGCTGGTGGCTCAGTGGCTTGTTGCCAGCCTGCAAACCCAAAGGTCACTGGTTCGATTCCCAGCCAGGGCACATAACCCGGTTGCAAGCCAGGTCTCCAGCCAGGTCTGTGGCTGGAGGCAGGTAAAAGGCAACCATACATGAATGTCTCTCTCCCTCTCGGCCTCTCTCCCTTCCCCTCTCTCTGGAAATAATACATAAAATCTTTAAAAAAAACATGACCACCCAGCCATTCTATTCATGCACAGCAAACATAAGCATGGAATTGGGGTTGAGCTTTGGTCCAAGACCGAGCTTTCAACACTCAGAACGAGCAGGTCCAGGAGCCTTCCGCTCACTCCCCAAATGGGGTTAATTCCCCAAAGCGCTCAGCTTCTTCAGCCAGGTTGTGACATCTATGACCATCTGTGACCCTGGGGCCACACTCCAGGAAACTGACTATGGGGTCTGGAGGTGGGGGACAGAGACAGAGACAGAGAGAGTGAGAAAGAGGGAGAGAGAACACTGGTTAGTGAGCACTATCTGCATGTTAGGGTAGCTTTTAGTGGAAAAACAAAATGGCAAGAATTTTAATGTGATCTTATTATGTTTGACAAGTGCTATAAGCTGAATTTTCAATTTGCCATCAGTTTGGGCACCAGGTGAATGTCTACATCCCATGGCCCGAGGTCTGAATTCAGTTCTCTTGTGCCAGTGCTTAGTGGTGCAAACAATTTGGGAGGTAACTCAAGGTTTTTCTGAAACTTTTTCCTGCTGTGTAGGTTAGCATACTGACTTCTACTGGAGATGGTCAAACAGTTTCCGGCTGGTCTCCTTAGGTCTCTAGATCCTCTGCGTAGCTAGCAACTTAATCCATATGGATGCTGGAGGAGGTAAACTGTTCATATTGTAGCCCAGCTCATATTGGTACATAGACTGAATGAGCTGTATGCAGAGTAGGGTGGGTGGCCCTGACTGTGTGTTCTATCTCTGGGCAGGGCACATACAAAGAGTCAAACAATGAATGCATTAATAGGTGGAGCAACAAATCAATTCTCTCTCTCTCCTCCAACCCCTCTCTCTCAAGTCAATAAATAAAATGTTTACAAAAAATAAATAGTGAAGAACTGTTATTACCATTAGATCTTTTGGAAAAGCCTCATTTGAGGGTTTCTATGGCTTCACATGCCCACAAAGGTGACCCTGTCCCTTCAGCCCTGCCATGTGCCCATGACTTAAGCTGCCTCCTTTTCCAGGTCCATTTCCTGGGCACCCTCCTCCTGCCCACCACCCGTGTCCTCCCACTTGAAACACAGCCTGTCTTCTTTGACAAGTATCTCTTCCCTCATTGTCTCCATATTTTCTCTCCCTTTAGATTTCTCTTGAGGAAGATTCTCACTTCCCTGCTTTGCTTTTTGGTACCACACATCCTTTGGCAACAAAGTTACACATTTTTTCCTAGCGGATTTGTTGTGTTGTGAAAATAACTTACTTACAGGTCATGGGACAAAGATTGTGTTTGTATGTTTTTTCTTAATCATTTCTGAAGTAGCATTTGTGCCTGTGTGGGTGCTCGAAAAGTACTTGACTGATACCAGTAACATTAGGTTTTGTTTGTCTATGATATGAAGTTGCTTCTTGATAAATTGCCCTTCCAGTTCTCTGTAACACTTCTAAATTGAAGACTTAGATCTTTCATTAGACCTCAGAAAAATTTGGTGATTTAACTAGAAATCCAGCATTGACTAACAACTAAGCCTGCTACTGCGTCTGTCTTTGTAGTATAGGAGGCTGATCTCGGGGGTCCCCTGGGAGAGTCCTTGAAGCCTCCCTTTGCATCCGTTCACAAGACAACTGCAGCGAGGCAGGTGAGGGGCAGGGGATCGTCTGGGACTGAAGTGCTGCTGTGTCCATTCTAGGACTTGAGGCAAAGTCAACTTCAGTTGTCCAGCACCAGTGTCTAAGAGAGTTCTTAGGGTTGCTCCAGCCACAGGCAATCAGCAGGGGGCTTGCATTCATTTGCTAAGGTAGCCATACAAAGAACCACAGACTGAGGCTTAACTAACAGAATTGGAGGCCAGAAGTCTGAGATCAGGGTGTGGGCAAGGTTGATCTCTCCTGAGGCTACTCTCTTTGGCTTGTGAATGGTCATCTTCTCCCTCTATGAATGTCTGTGTCCAAATTTCCTCTTCTGATAGAGATAACCCACGTTAATAATTCCTTTTAACTGAATTACCTCTGTAAAGATTTTATCTCCGAAGAGACACTTTCTGAGGGACTGGGGTTGGGACTTCAGTATATGGATTTTAGAGAGGGGACACAATTCAGCCCATGCCAGGCCTCAGGCAGCTTCCAAAAAGCACTCTGCTCTCTTCTAAAGCCCAAAATACTAACTCTAGATGTTCCTCTCTGAATTAAAACCTGGGTGTTTTATATGTCAGAATTAATGTTCTCCACACATCAGTCTTTTAGGGTGGATACTACTTTTGTCCCCACCTCACACATGAAGAAACAGAAGGACAATATGCCCATGCTTCAGAGCCAACTCCGGCCCCACACTCTTTCCCTGTGTGCATCCACCTCCCTACCTCAGCCTGCCACCCTCCTCCATCAGCACCAGTCCCAGCCCTAAGAAAGCCTCATGACTTAACTTCCTTCTATGGCCCAAGCTAGACCCTGGCTATGCAGTGTCTGTGAGGGTGAGCACTACACCGGGGTTATGATTACCCTCATGTTGCACCTGGGGTCCTCAGATATTGAGCATTGTGTGCAGGATCCTGTAGTCAAGAGCTCAGAAGTTCTCTGCCTACCAAAGATTGTTGTTCCAGAAAGATGGTGCTTATTTAGACACTAATAACGTGAGGTAGAAAAATCACCTTTTTAAAAAATATTTTATTATTTTTTAGAGTAAGGGAAAGGGAGAGAGAGGAAGAGAGGAAGGGAGACATCAATGTATGGTTGCTTTTCTCCTTCCTCCAGCTATGGACCTGGCTGGAGACCTGGCTTGCAACCTGGTTATGTGCCCTGGCTGGGGAATCGAACCAGCAACCTCTGGGTTCACCTTATCCACTGTGCCACCATGCAGGACTAGAAATCATCTTTTTTTTTTTTTTTTTTTTTATCTTGAGATGAAAGAACATTATAACCATTTAGAAGTGATCGAAATGACTCATAATGGTTCTTCATGGTCAAATGAGATGAGAATGTTAAAGGCAGCTTTCTATTGCAGGGAAAGGTAACAGTCTTGAAGTTTTAATTGTACGTCCTGCTTTACTGAGTGTGATGTTTTGGCCTCAATTGCTTAATCTGAAAAATGGGTATATATCTCTTTGCAGTATCATCGTAGGATTATAGATTACACATTCTATGTAAGGTGTTCAGTTTACTACTAGGTAGTTTGTTTAATTAATTAATTCATTCATTTATTGGAGATTCATATTTTATTTCTCCAGTGACACATTTACAATTGCATATACATTAAAGGCCTGCTTGCACACCAAAGCCAGGTTCTCTGGGTGGCGTTAGTTAAAGAGGTGAGTCCTCTAGCTGGCTCACAAGAGGAGCATCTACTCCTTGGCCCAGGTTTTGGCGTTTTGCCAGCCTTGAGCTCATCAATAATTTCTTCATCAATAATTTCTTAGGTGTAAGATTCTCATAGCATTGGTGCATGTAAACTGGCCCCTAAACATTCCACCTCTCTTAACAGTGTGAAGCTTGTCAGGTGCAGTGTCCCCAGCCCTGCTTCCAAGCTTTCTCTGAATGGCCTCCAGTATGCCGTCAGTTTCGAAGCATGCAAGGTGTGGTAGTGCAGACCCGAGTGTGATACTTTCCAACTGGCTTTCCGTTATACGTTGTGTAAAAATTTGCCACTTCATAGACTCTCACTCCAGGTACTTGTAAACCTTTGCAACCTTGTTCGCAGAGAAGATGGGCAGCCACCCATTCTGTCTTAGGGCTAAATCCAGGACTGGAAGCACAGCTGCCACTTTATGCCTTTCTGGATGGTTTTTCACAATTGCTTCTATTCTCTTACAGTTTTCTGGTATGAAATCAAGTGGAGTATCTGGATTATTCTCAGGAGTATCTCTGTGTATGAATAAGGCTCCTCCAGCTCCATTTTGCCCAGCTGTGTTACGCAAATTCCTTACACATCTTCCCCACCAGGCAGTGAGGCCAGCCACCCCACCAGGAGTGCTGCAGAGAGCCTGGTGGACAACACAGTTGCTTTTCCCTGCCCATTTATTTGTTTTGCAGCAAAAATAGGCTAGGCTCAATAAACTGGAACAAATAACCCCTAATTTTAGTAGTTGATAACTACAAATATTTACATCTCATATAATATATCTACCCATGACTTCTCCCTTGATAGAAGAGCCACCATATCAAGCATCAGCTGGTTAGAGGCCTATGGAGATTCTTGTGCAAATAATTAAATGTTTCAGTTTGGAAATAACACACGTCACTTATGCTCTAAGCTCATTAGCCAGACAGAGTCACATGGCTCCACCTGGGACTGTGTGAGGTAGTGGGGGAGGTTGACCTGCAACTTTCTAGTGCCTGCAAGGTGGAGCCAGGAGTAGCTGGTGAATAGCAGGGATGACACTTCACTAGCTGATAGGTGTTCAGTAATGGTAAGGACATTGTTATGACTTGCCCTGCCTCTTCTGGAAGTGGTTGTATTTGGTTCTATTTCTCTCTTTCAAGAAAGTCTTAATCAATCCTAATTAAGTGCACTAATTGTTTTAGCCGCATGTCCTCTTGACCCCTTACCCTTGGGGAAAATTATAAACATCCCAAAGTCAATTATTATTCTCTGAGCTGTCGTGATAGAGTTCTATAGATTCAGTTATAAAAAGAAGACATTCTAACCATACACTGAAAGCAAGATTTTATGCATGTGAGATAGTGTGAGTGTTTGTGTGTCTCAGGCCCAGAATGCAACTTAGAGATGGTCATTTTTATTTGAGACATACAACTGAAGGCCGCACTACTTTTCAGCACTGACCTTAGATTGCACTCCTAGCACTGGTATCTTTTCTCCCTTTCACTTTTTAAAAAATTGTGTAAATGCTCATATATAAAACTTACCACCTTAGCCACGTTAAGAGTTTAGCTTTGTGGCAACATTGTTGTTCAACTATTACCAGAATTTTTTTCATCTTCCTAAACTGAAACTTTATGCCTATTATAATAATTCTCCATTTCCCCTAACTCACTTCCCAGCAAGCCCTGTTCTACTTTCTGTCTTTATGAATTTGACTAATCTAGGTGCCTCCTAGAGATGGGATCACACAGTATTTGACTCTTTATGACAGGCATATTTCACTTAGCATATGTTTTCAAGGTTCATCCATTTTATATCATGTGTCAGAATTTCCTCCTTTTTGAAGATTGAATCATATTACATTGTGTTTATAGACCACATTGGAATAATATTACATTGTGTTTTAGCCATTCATCCATCGACAGGCACCTATGTTGCTTTTACCTTTTGACTGTTGTGAATAATGCTGCTTCAAACGTGGGTGTGCAAATATCAGTTCTTTTGGGTGTATATTCAAAAGTGGGATTGCTAGAAGTTAAGGTAATTCTAATTTTTTGAAGAACGGCCATATTGTTTTTTATAGCAACTGCACCACTTCACATTCCCACCACTAGTGTCCCTGTCACACTTTACGCTCTGGCTGACTTCCCCACGAACAGCTTGGGAGTATCAGTTGCTTCTTCCACATTATTGTACAAAGGACAGGGGTATGTCTTGCATCCTATCTGTCATGACTTAATTTGGCATTTATTGCCTCCTTATCCTTGCTTTACTTTGTAATTTTGTTCCGAGGTCATGTGCTAGAGATGTAGGTATACATACTTTAAATCCTCAAAAAGAACATGTGAACACAGAAGTTATCCTTTGTATGTCTTTATCGGACCTTTGTCATTTTTTATTACCATCAATATACTACCTCTACATTTGGGTTATCTATCACTAAATTTTTTCAATGACATTTGCAATGACATGTAAGGAATATCTGCAAAACTTAATATAGACATGCATCCCTTAGAGACTTGTGGAAATAAAATTAATTTGAGGAATGTGTCTGATGTTTAGCTAGCATCTGACTTGGAGGTGTACTGGATGTATCTACTAATTACATGCTACTATACTGGTGTGGAACACACTTGAGGCGTATAGGTAAGTTTGCGATGTTCTCCATCCCTTACCCATGGCTCCAGAGGGTCATTAATATCCCATCAATGGAGATTGTCCCACCTTCTCAACAGAATCTATCTCCTTTTGTTTTTGAAAAGGTGAGGTTTGTTTTGTTTTGTTTTGCTTTTGTTTTTGTTTTTCATATCTCTTAGGTCCCTGGCCTGGAGGGGCCTTAATTTCCTAAGATTGTATGCTTAGCCTGTGAAGAGAGGATAAATGCTTCAAGTCATGATGTAGATACAACAATGATGAGATCTTCTATAGTCAGATACTGGCTTCCACAGTCAGACCTTCCACCAGCATAGCCTTAGCTAACCTGTATGCTTAGCATTCCAAGAAAAGCAGCTTGTGGTGACACAAGCTTAGGAAAACAAAAGATAGCCTAACCGTGGCTTTGCTCTCTTTATATGGCCCTAGAAACCCCTATATGCATGATCTCGGAGTCCTCAGGATGTCATCTTCCCAGCCTTCCAGGCAGTGATGCACATGCAAGTGACAGTTCCGTTGCTTAATTTGATCTTATTTTATTTTGTCATCTCTGTTCCTGACATCACCTCTGTTTAATTTGCTCAGTGGGCTTTTATTTTTAAAGGAGAAACAAATCCCCTTCAGTATACTGTAGGAGGGGATTAGAATCACTATGAAATTCCATACTGGCTTATAAATAATTTGAATGTAAATTATATCAACTCCAAACACAAGTGTCTGAATTCATGGCTGTCCTTCAGGTCATTGCAAATTTTGTATTTCTGTTCTTTAAGAATGAAAGACATTTTTAAAACCAAGAGTTAAAAATAAACTCATAATTAAAATCTTCAGAATTTTAATAACTGTTGAATAATCATCCTCAACTAAATACTTATTCTTAAAATGCTGACAACAGCAGAAAGGTTCTAGTAGCTATTTGAAATAACAGTTTCAGATAGTTCCAACTGTTTCACTATTGAGTAGTTTAATGTAAAGATTTCATGTCAAAGTCAAGCTTTTTAAATATACATTCTTTTTTCTCTGAATGGAGACTAAATTGGCTATGTTATAAATGTGCCACGAAATTAAATTTTACATTAGCTTGCTATTTTGTTATGGGCTATTTTTAATATAGGCCATTTAATGATTATCTTTAAAGCACTGCATTCTGGTGGGAGATACTCTGTTCTCATTAAATCAGCAAAACACTAGGTAGACTGAATTAATAGCTAGCAGAACTGGGGTAACTGCCTCTTCATTTGTAAAATGCTGAAACATTAAGAGGCCCAATCAGTAGGGGGTGATGTAATCCACCAATGCAGACTTTTCAGCATGGTTCCATTGATGTGCTGATGTATCTGAATGCAAAATTGTGCAGGGTTTGTTTTTTTTTTATTTTTTTTGAAGTGCATTACAGAGAAAATATCCCAGCAGGAGCTTAAAACACTTTTTTTCCTCCTCATTCTTTTGACTTTTTTTTCACTTTTATACCAGCTTCATAGTTTGGAAACCATTTGAAGTCAGTGTGTGAATATTAAGCAGGAGAGGGAATGATGCCAAGTTGTTACCTTGTTGTAACAGTCAGATAGGAACTCTTTCCTACTGCTTGTGTGGAAGGTGTGATATGTGCAGAATGACCCTTTTGATCTTGTTAAATGAGCAAATTTAGAAATAATGGTGAAACCTCCTGCAAGCGCAGGGAGGGTTATATCTGGTGAGGATCTGTGAGGAGGTCTAAATCTCCAGGGCATAAACTTGAACCTCTTACCGGGAGACCAAAGCTGCCTTGTTGCACTGAATTACACTCAACATGCTGGTGTTGCCCCTAACAACAGTTGCTAGGCACCCATTGCATGTGAAGGGGTGGGAATCACTGCTGTTCATGGCACTATTTATCATCATACACCAGCAGTCTTGTTTAGGGAAAGGCCTGACACAGATATCGAGTATGCCACATGATAGAAATGTCATGCTCACACTAGGAGAGAAAAGCATTGGGGGAAGGTCTGAGAAATCAGAAATCATTGCCTTGCAGCTGATCTCGCACTCCTGCCTATGTGATTTCTGACTAAAAACTTTCAATATGGTGTTCCAGTTGTATGACAACATTAGGTATACCGTGTGACCATTCTGTTTCTGTTAGGTGAAGCTTGGAAGGGAACACAAAGTAGTCAAGAAATAATGACAATGTCATTGCTCTATCAATATGGGGATTGTAACTCTAGTAACAGTCAACATCATACCATCTATCACCAGTAGACAGCCAAGTGAGCACATACTTAGAGCAGTCTCTAAACCAGTGCGTGACTTGATGGACAGATCACCAAATAGCTCATGATGTAATTTACTTTCTGAGATACAAAAGACCCTATTAAGCCTAGTTGCTCCTTTAAAGGTGTTACAGCCATTTCAGCATAACATGTCACCACTGTTCATAGATTAGCCCAATGTTATCTGAGCCCAAGCCAAAGTGGGTGTTTCCAGAAATCACTGCAGTCTGAGTGGAGCAAATGCATGGAGCAGCATCTTTTTAATCCCCCCTCGTATTCTCTACCTACTTGGCCAATCCGTGGAGTCTCAGCAGTTGGGCTGGGATCCATGTGGTTGCAGTAGTTAAACTGTCGATCAATAGAAACCTGTCTGACCCCACCCTGCCTTTACCAGTTTTAAAAGAACAATTCTAAGCAAGACTCTTTTTTTAACCAATTAAAAAACTATTTTAACTGGAGTGAATTAAGGTGGTGCATAAATGCATTAATCCCTGTAGTGTGACACAGCCTGAACAAACATCCCTGATTCAGAGATTTAAATGATCCAGCTATGTTTCCACAAAGGAAAAAAAAAAAGGAAGCATCTCTGGGACATTTTTCTGTGGATGTGCCAGATAATTAAAATGACAGTAGCTTCCAGGTGAAATATCATACCTGCCTTTCTGTGTTCTCAACATTAGAATTGCATGCAGGAGAGACTTTTATAGGTCACCAAGAGGAGGAGTAGAAATAAATCACTGGGGGAAAAAAGTACACTTTGCTTAAAAAAGAAGGGGAAAAAGAAACGGAAATTTAAAATGTCCTTTGGAGAAGTGATAGGTGAGTATATCATTATTTCCCTAAGGAAAAAATAAAATAGATGATGATGTGATTTCTGAACGGAACGTCACACTTGGTTCAGGACTCTGGCTCTGGCAGGAGGCCTGGATTCACTTATTGTCACTACTTACTGCAGAGACACTTTAGGCAAGGTATTTAATCTAGGTAAGCTCCCATTTCTCCCATACATTTTGGAGAATAATTATATATTATATGCATACTATATATTTAATTCTGAGATTAGATGACACATCGTATATAAGGCATTTAGCGCAGTGCCTGGCCCATGGTGAGCTTGCAAGAGATGTTAGGGTAGTTAACACCTTATTTTTACTCTAAACTGCTGGGAAAGAAGTTCTTCAGCAGAACCTCAGAAGAGACAGTCAGTTATTTGAATGGGAGGAATGGTGCTTGCAGCCTGCCTGTCCTGTTAGAGACCCTGAGCTTAAAAGCAGTTTGAAAGGGTCCTGTTAATGAGACTAATGCTGCATCTGCCCTGTTACTTAGACAGGCTGTTGGGGAAGGGAAGGGATGGGAGGGGGATTCACCAATAATCCTAGCAGCCTACAGTGTTTGATGCTGTCAGACACGGAGTAAATAATGGATTCCCAGAAGGGACCTTAAGTGGTCAACATAATGAATAGCATTTGCCCAACACTTACTTCATAGCTCCTCACATTATCCCATTGGGTCCTAGCAACAGTCTTTGGCATGAATGGGGCTGGGGCCCTCTCTCCCTCTCTCCCTCTCTCCCTTTCTCCTTTTCTCCCTCTCTCCCCCTCTCTCTCATTCCAGAAGATAAGCTGATGCTCAAAAATCTGTGGCTTACCCTTGATTAAATGCCCGTCTTAAGAAGTGTAAGCCCCAGGACCTAATGCATGCCTCTGTCCCACATCATAGTCTTGATGTTCTATGGCAAGGCTTGTGCCCATGTCAGATCCCTGTGTCCCATTTGGCTTCGATGCTATTGTGGGTATAGCACCTGCATGTGACCAAAACCTCACCTAAGCACAGAAATTCCTCCAGAGTTTCTCAGAAGCCTCTGGACCCTGAAGTAGTAAATTAACACCCTTAGGCGTAACCCTCAACCAGGGTAAGGGGGGAATCAGTGGATAAATGCCCTGGCTTCCAGTCTCTATGGGGACAGTTTTGAGGGACATTCTACAAGGCTCCTTAGAGTGTCCCTTGTGAGACTGAGCCTCCTTGTCACAGCAGTAATCAGCTCCGTAATAATCCCTTTCCAACTTTTCTTCCTTTTATCTCATTTATATGCCTGCTTACTGCTAATTCTTGAGATTTCCTCTCAAACTATTCACACCCTGCATTCAGGGAAACCCAGACTATGACAGCTTTGCAAGCCTTTAACAGAAATGCTCTTAAACTAGCATATCACTCAGAACAAAAGCTGCTCATATTCAAAGCTGCTCATTTGTAAATTTGGGGAAATTGAAAAAAAAGTTATTGGGATTCAAAATTCAACAGAGTACAAGGGAGACTTGCTTGTGCCATGGGTTGTTAAGTGAGTTTGTCTTTGGTGGAGCCAGATGGCCTGTATCCTTAGGACTTGCTGCCCCTTAACCGTGGTCCTGCCCAAACACAGATCTACTCAAGCACTGCTCAAAGCTCTTTCTGCTAGCATAATATCTATTCCTTTCACTGGATTCTCCCAGAAATGTAAAAGATCTTCATTTCTCCACTCCACCCCACCCTGTACCTTGACAATCCCGCCACAGAGCTCTGTGCAGGAGGCCAGCAAGGATCAGAAAGGGCTGAGATCCCAGATTTGGGCACCTCTCCCAGCTGGGTTCCCCATCGTTCGTTACCCAGTGGGATGTGTGAGAATTTCCTGGTTTGAGTTTGGGCTCTTTTTTTCTGCCTGCCATATGAACATGAGCGAGTCACCTAAGCTCTCTGGGTCTCTGGTCTTCGCTGGTAAAGGAACTAAGATACTAAAAATGTTAAGTAACTACCTCATGGGATTGTAGGAATAAAGACGGGAGACATATGTGAACGTGTCCAGAAAACCAAAGGAACGAAAGAAGTGTTAGTTATTAATTTAAGGAGGTGGGAGGGGGAATAGGAGGAAGAAGAAAGAAGAATAGAAAGGTGCTTAATAAGTTCTATCCCAAAAGGTTGCTGCTCCCTGTGCCTGATCATCCCTGTCTCCCTTTCACATCCAGATCCCTTTTGACTGGCCCATTCCCCTCTTTCTTCAGGTCTCAGCTTAAAGGTTACATCCTCCCGGAAGCGTGTTCTGACTACCCTTTCACTGACAGATGCCTCTGTGCCCTTATTTCACTGTGAACTTGGCCCTCAGAGCCCCCCTTCATTGCCTATGGATAAATGACTAATGAGAATACACATGTTCTTTTATTCACACCACAGTTGAGATCTTGGAGACCCAATATAGTTGGCCTGAGTCATGTTAACCTCTTTAGTAATTAAATACTATAGCTACCAAAATACCAGAAAGCAAAAACCATTCAGTGGAATATTTTTCTAGTAGAGGAACAAATCATTTATTTATGAGCATTAGAGTTGCTTTAAGTTCAGAATGTGGAGCCCCAGGTTTCCTCAACACTAAGGAAGCCTTGAATTCTGCACTCCTAGAGAGTTGATCATTGTGTAAAAACTGCCTATTGAAAACATGTCAGTATACAAAACAAATGCTTAATTTATCAATGTGCTAGGTAGTAAACTTCAAAAAAGTAAGTTCCCACTCTACCTAATATCCTTAGTGGAAAGGATATTTTTTCTTTTTTTTTAGTACTGAAGGCACAATAAGCATTGATAATGAAACAAACACTGAATTTTGGGAAATTTCAGTATGTACCTAGTACATATCTTTTAAAAATACTTTAAAATTTAAATACAGAAATATTACTATTCTGCACTTACTGTCTAAATATTTTTAACAGATTTTTTTCCCCCTGAGGGAAATCACACTAAATGCAGTTACAGTCTAGTGGCCAGTTTCTGTTGTGATTTAACATGTGTGTATGTTTTCTTGTAATTTTCACATTTATAGCACATTTTAATATAATGCGTATGACAACTATTACTAATGGCCCAATGAAAGCTCTTGCTCTTTCCTGTCCAATTAAGTAACAAAGTATTTGAAAGGTATGAGGTGAGTTATTGATGCATTTGATGTCAAATTATGATCGATGTACATCATTAAATCCCATAAGGGCTTCACATCTTAAGTGGGTCATAACCCAAATCCTATGTTCATTGCAGAACTATTCGCAATTGCCACAATGTGGGAAACACCTAAATGTCCATCGACAAGTGAACTAATAAAGACAATGTGGTATTATACATACAATGAAATATTATTCAGCTTTAAAAAGACAGAAAATTCTGCAATGTGCAATATATGGATGAACCTTGAGGACATTATACTAAGTAAACCAAGTCAGTCATAGAAAAACAAGTATTTCATGATTCTACTTAAATGAGTTATCTAAATGTGTCAAATTCACAGCATCAGAGAGTGGAAGAGTGGCTGCCAGGGTCTGTGGATAGGAAGAAATGGGAAATTACTAATCAGCAAGTATAGGTTTAGTTAAGCAAGATGAAAAACCTCTAGAGATCTGTTGCACATCATACCTATAGTTAACAATAATGTATCACACATTTAAAAGTTTGATGAGTGTAGATCTTATGTTATGTTCTTACCACAATAAAAATAAAATTTAAAACCAAATAAACTAATAAACCACCTCCTGGTAGACTCCAAATATGAAATGTAATACTTGGTATTTGTAATTTCCTATGGTCATTCTTTATTTTCCTTTCCAATGTGGAGGAGCGGGTTTAGAAGATCTCCATCTACTTCCAATCAGGAGCTATTTATTGGTTTAAAATGCCTGTTAGACATCAAGTGGTTAATTAGGCACATAGATGGATGTATGAATTCAGTTAGGAGAGCAATGTAAGCTGGAGGGAAAAATCTGGGCAACAACAACATGCCTGTGCCATTCAGAGCATGGGCTGGGTGCAGTAATCTAAGGAGTGTAGCTAGTGAAGGCAAGAGGCTCAACCAGGCACTGCACCATTCAGCAGTTAGTCAGATGCTCCTAGTGCAGTCCACCCACCTTGACTGTTCTCTTAGCAGATGAGTCCCACGGGGCTTCTCTTCAGTGTGGAAAGAGGCTAACAGGATCCCAAGGACAGTAACCCTAGTGTGTGGAGGGTTGTTACCAACCAGAAGTCAGATACAGTAGTTATACTACTGTGGGAGTTTTCACTACAAAGTTTTCCCAAGGCCCCTCAGAGATGGCGTTCCCTCAGCCTTCCCCTGCATTTACTCCGTGGAGTAGAGGTCTCTGACATGTTCCACATCTCCCTTGCTTCTATTTAATCTCTATCAAAATACTAGGAAGTGAGGAGATGATGGTCTTCTGCCTCTCCCCCACTTCCTGCCACTGTCCAGTTGCTTTGCTTCTACTTGAAATTTCCACCAGAGATCCATCCTAATACTGGAAGTAGGGTGACCAAGTCATCCCAGTTTGCCTGGGAAGTCCCACCTTCTAGGGGACCCCCTCAGTACAAGATAAAGTTGGACTGTTGGTCACCCAAATTGGAAGGAAACCCAGAAAATAATTTCTGCCATTCTCTGAGACCTAATCGATGAATTCATTTCTTTCCAGACACGTAAGAAATTCTGCCCTCTGCTCATGAGCTGTGGTTGCAGCCCTCCACTGCACCCTATTCCACCCCACCGGCTCTCTCACTTCTGTCTCTTTAATAGGCAAGTCGGTGAGGAAGTCTGTCCCTGACTCAACCAGCTTCTACTCCCTAACACTCCATCCCCATGTTCACAAAGTCCCTCCCCACCTTGCAAGCTCTGAACTCAGGAAAATCTCCCTGCTACATACTGACAATGTCAGAAAACTTCCTAGGAACTCCACAATCACAGCCTTTCCCTTCCATTCCCAGTTCCTCTCTTAGAGCAATGTACCACATTTTACGTCTTCAGACTGTGCAATGTTGTTTCTAGTTCTGTAGAGAAAGTAAATGAGCCAAATAGATGTTGAACCTTTTTTCGCTATTACCCTCTATGATGAAGTCACTTTTTGTATTGAAATAAGAATGGTAAATCATTGCTGATGTGTTTGAGCTCCTACTGTGAGCACTTTTCGGGACAGTATCTGAACTTCACAGCACCTCCTGAAATATAGCCTTTGTTGTCTGTCCTTTACTGATGAGTAGATGGAGATCGCAAGACCCTAAGTCATTTATTTGATTAAGGTTACACAGGATTAAGGATGATTTACCTCAAAACGTTAGTTGTTCTTATTGTTAAAAGTCATCTTTTCTGAACGTTTGTCTCTTGGCTTGTTTGTTTATTTATTTGTTAGTTTGCCATCATCCGAGCTCCCTGTCTATTTAGGGGAATCTCCCACCCAACATGTAAGATCAGGTTTGGCTACCCAGGTTGGAATCTAAGCAGGGCTAGATGTTTCCTCTCCCTGACCTTTGACAGCTGGATGTAGGCACATGATCCAGACCCAGCCAATGGCCTGTTGCACCTGGTTCTCTGCATCTACAGAGGCAGTGCATCAAGACAGGGGGCAGGTAGAGATGGTTAGAGGTGCTCCACATTCAGCAGCAGCATCAAGTGTCCAATATCATGGGGTTGGCTGTCCTAGCTAACTCATTGCAGGGGTGCCTCATCTGTCTCCTCTACCACCTAGACCCCTCGCTCTCACTCATTCTCTGACTTGGTCTTCTAGTTTCCCTCTCAGTACAGTGAGCCGCCTACATCCGTCCGATAATGCCTCTTTTGCTTGGAGCAGACAAGATCAGCCAGAGCCCCTTTCTTGGTCATACTCAAGAATTCTCATTCACAGTGCTGAGAAATCATGGCCACATTCAACTTTTAGGATGCTCTAGCCAGGAAAAATGCTCCCCTAAAGGCCTATGAACAGGGGCAAGGCTGAGAGAATGTGACTGAGGAAAAGGTGTTTTCTTTGTTCTTCTTACTCACTATCAGATTGAAGGCAACTCCAGCAACAGAACATTCCTTTTGGAAAATCTTAATATGAAAGAAAGACTCAGAGACCCCACTGAGGATAGTCATTTATGGAACTAGATGGAGTTCTTTCTGATTTACCTTCTTCTTAGTCCTGTTTAACTCTCGTTATAGGATTTTGGGGACTCAGATACCCTCTTTTACCCTGGGTTATCGCACCTTTAATGTCAAAGGTTGGATTTGCTGCCCAATTCTTAGTAGAGTCTTCAGTCAGCATAGTTTGGAGTAAGAATTATGTTCTATGCTTATTCTATAAAGTGCTGATAAAATCATCTTAATCATTTCCTTTGCCTGCCAGATGGCAAAACCAGCAAATAGTCTCAAGGACAGAAGATATCCTGCTGTACCCTGGGATTCTTGATTCACTTCTGTGAACTCCGCAAGAACACAGCTGTCCTGGGCTGACTGGAGAGTGGTTGGTAGGAAGCCCTCCTACAGGACACATGGCAGTGGCTGCCTGATTCTGTAACACATGTGTTAACAGGCAAAATAAACATTAAATATAAAAACTCCATTGAAGTTACGAATGGGCAGCAGTTAACATTGGTCTGAAAGGTGTACTAGAGTGTAATACAGAAAGTGCTGTGAAAGTACAGTACTTCTTGGCAGTGCAGCAGTGAGTGTATATAGGAAGTTGGGGTTTGCCCAGAAATGCCTCCCATTGAAGCAGCACAGGCCCCGAAAATATCACTGTAGTGAGTGTAAGTATAGGTGCAAGTATTGCTAACTGGAAGAGAGCTACACCTTCCACTTCTGCATGCAACTATGCAGTTGCAAATAAAATTATGTATGTATGTCTCCAAAGCTACAAAAATACAGTTGATAAATACTTTAAAGCCTATCTCAGAAAAGGTTTAGAGTAACTCTAAAAATACCCTGTAATCCATGGATCATTCATGAGACACAGAAATGAGTAATCTAACATGGAGCCATGGGAACTGCTGGACATGAGACCATGAAAGTTACAAAATTTGATCATAGAAGGAGAGGATCTGAATGCCGAGCATAGAGACATTTCCCTTGCTACTCTTGGCTGAAAGTTTCAGCCATATGAATGAAGAATTGGCCTTTAGCATCAAGTTCACGCAAAAGTGTTAGGTTCTGTTTCTAAAACAAAACTGTTTTCATTTTGACTGTGGTCCACCTCCAATATTCACAGTCCAGCGCCCAAAGACCTGCTTTGGGTGTGAGTGTGCCTTTCAAGTGCTGGGGTGCAGCTTTCTCAGGCTTCACTGGGGCAGTAAGTCTGAATAGCCATCCCTGTGTAAGATGGGCTGGTTACTGCCTAAACAAATTATCAAATGGCTATTTCACATCAACTCCGAGATCCCTCTGAGGGGCCCAGAGGACCAGAGAGGAGAGAAAGTTGCTGACAGGAGCTTTGTGCTAACACAAAGGTAAAACAGGTCGGTCTCTGATGTTTTGATCAGTAGGATGAGCTCCCTCAACATGTACAGACTTTTCACCGGGGACTGACACAAGCCAATCCAGAGACATGATGTTGTAGTAGTTGATTCAACCACTGCTGAATTTTTCCCCCTTCCCTGAAGTCCTAGCAAATAGGCAATCAATATCCTAGACACATCTTCAGAGATGCTATGTCAAGAGTTCAGACAAGAAAGATGTATTTCATTTATCTGCTTGCTACCCCTGAGCAAAGTGAGAGTACGGAACACTCTATGCTTAGTGTTGCGAGAGAATGTGGTAGCTTTCTCTGCCGTCAGCTTGGGATTTCTTTCTTTGCTCTTCATCTTGGCACAATAGCAAAGAAGTGATGTTTGAATTCTCAGCAATGGCAAACAATGACAGTCTACAATCTTTTCCCTATGTCACATTGATTTATTATTTCAGACTCACTTTGAAAAGCATCTCTCCAGCCCTTACATTTTGAATTAAAACCTGAAATGGATTCTGATTCTGACTTCTGCTTTCCAAATTGCAAAAGCTAGTCAACTGGAAGATTGTACCTCTGTCCCTCCTGTCTCCCCATGCTGAGTGCATTCTTCTGTAGGAAAGCAAAGCCGATGGGTCCCTTCCCACTCACCTGTTCTTATTCTCTTCTAGTCTGTTCCTATTCCTATAAATTTGCAAAGCTCTTGTATCCTACACTTAACTGACTAGGGTCACAAAAGTTCCCAGGCTGATCATGTTTTGTATGAGGGTGATACCATGAAATTACATAGCTTTGCTTATTTTTATGCTTTGGTGGAGGTAGAAGAATAGTATTATTCTATTATATTATTCTGGAGGTGGAGAAATAGAATTGATAATTCTATAGCAACCACTTAATAACTGCTTTCTCTCATTTTCTCAATTACCTTTATAGACATTACCTTTAATTCACAATTACCCTGTGAAGTATCAGCCCCATTTAACAGATAATTAAACTGAGTCTCAGAGGCGTAAGAGAATGGCAGAGTGTCACACAACTACTATGTGTCAGAACTGGGCTGGAAAACAGACTGATCATAAAGTCTGTATTTTTTCTATTTCACCAGTCTATACAACTAAAAATTATTTATTGTACAGGCTTAGGAATGTCAGTGATAGCTCTTGTGAGCAGCAATAATAATAACAGCCACAACAAACCCAACAACAATAATACCAACCAGTATTCACTGAGCACCGACCAGATGCCTTGATCTTTGCATTATCTTTGTAATCCTCATAATAATTTTGTGATGTAGATGCAATTTTTATTCTGATTTTATAAACCAGGGGACTGAGACCTAGATTGGCTAAAGAAACTTACTCAGGGACACACAACTGATATAGTTGATGGAGTTAAGCTTTGCACCCAGGTCTACAGTAACCAGCTTCCAAGTTTTTAACTATTTCTTAGTGGTAACAGTAATGGGCAAAACTATTCCCAAACAAGCAGCTACAATGAATCTTCTGTAGATTTTAAAGGAGGAATACACACCTTAGCTTATGTCTTATTCAGAGATATGTGTCTAGTTCTGTCATTAGAAAGATGGACAGTGAGTATTTACAAGAAGCTCTCTGAGCTGGTAAGATCTAGAACATCTCTGACAATTAGATCAGCCTTTCTCTGGAGATAGGGATGAAGTGAAGCAAATTTTATTTCTACCAATTTCCCAAAGGGCATGGACTCAACTTTTATAGTTTAAAGGACGATTTGAGTTTTGATTTGTGGCAGAATGACCCCATGTGGAGAGGACAGGCTAGCTAGATTATCTGAACATTCAGTTCTGTCTCAATATGGTAGTTCTGGGGAACCAAAACTTTAGTTTTTTTTGTTTTTTTTTTTTTTTGATATTTTATTTCATTATTTTTAGAAAGAGGGGAAGGGAGAGAGGCAGAGAGGGAGAGAGATGTCAATGTACAGTTGCGTTTCACCTGCCTCCAGCCACAGACCTGACTGGAGACCTGGCTTGCAACCTGGTCATGTGACCTGGCTGGGGAATCAAACCTGCGACTGTTGGGTTCGCAGGCCGGCGCCTTATCCACTGTGCTACCAGCCAGGTCAAAACTTTAGTTTTATGTTTAATATAGAACCTGTTGACATTAAATTGCCTGCTTCATTTTTGAAATAAAAATGTGTATTTTGTGTATGTGTATGTATTTATGATATACTATGACAGCCCTGTGTAATTGGTCTTAAAGGAAAAAAAAGGATATTCAGTTTCATTTTAAAAAGAACATATGTTTCTCTGGTTATCATATTTCTATACCTGATTTTACTTTAAAAAATGGCACCACATAAAGAAGTGCAATATTTTAATAACATAAATTTATCTTACTTTTCAATCTAATTAATTTAAATTTTATTGTTCTTCAATTACAGTTGTCTCATTTTTTCCTCCCATTGTGCTCCCCTGCCCCACCCTCTCACCCCTGCTCCCATAGTCAATCCCCACTTTGTTATCCATGTCCATGGGTCCTTTATTCTCTTTCCTTGACAAGACCTTTTCCCTTCTTTTCCCCATTATTCCCCTCCTCCTTCCCCTTAGGGTGCTATCAGTTTGTTCCTTATTTTCATGCCTCTGGTTCTGTTCTGCATTTTTGTTTGTTTTGCTTTATTTTCTTCTTTAGTTTCCACTTACAGGTGAAATCATATGGTACTTGTCTTTCACCACCTGGATTATTTCACTTAGCATAATACCCTCTAGTTCCATTCATGCTGTCGCAAAAGGTAGGAATTCCTTCTTTCTTTCTGCTGCATAGTATTCCATTGTGTGAATGTGGCACAGTTTTTTGATCCACTTATTTACTGATGGGCACTTAGGCTGTTTCCAGCACTTGGCTATTATAAATAATGCTGCCGTGAACATAGAGTACAAAGGTTCTTTTGAATTGGTGTTTCAGGATGCTTGGGGTATGATTCCAGCAATGGGATCACTGGGTCAAAGGGAAGTTCCATTTTTAGTTTTTTGAGGAAATTCCATGCTGTTTTCCACAGTGGCTGCACCAGTCTTTGTTCCCATCAACAGTGCACTAGGGTTCTCTTTTCTTCACATCCTCCCCAACATTTGTTGTTTTGTTGATTTGCTAATGATGGCCACTCTGACAGGTGTAGGGTGGTATCTCATTGTGGTTTTAAATGCCTTTGATTTCTGAATATTGACTTTGTATTCACTACTTTGTCAAATTCATTTATTAGTTTGAATAGGGTTTTCTATGTACATCATCATGTAATCTGCAAACAAGTAGTTTTACTTTCTCTTTTCTAATTTGGATGCTTTTTATTTCTTTTTCTTGTCTGATTGCCATGGCTAGAACTTCTAATACTATGTTGAATAGAAGTGGTGAAAGTGGACACTCTTGTCTCGTTCCTGATCTTAGGGGGAAAGCTTTTAGTTTTTGCTCATTGAATATGATGTTGGCTGCAGGTTTCCCTAATTAATTTTTGAGGATGTAGGAAAGAAGGAATAATTTATGGCTTAACATCCCAGAGGAGGCAGGAAGAGAGAAGGTCTAGAGTACTAAAGTACAAATGGAGGAATAATTTTTGTTTTTTTGATTTCAAATAAACTTGACCTTGACTTTTCAAAAGCAGCCTTATTGAGATAGAATTCACATACCATAAATTTATCAAATTAAATAGTATAATCCAGTACTTTGAGTATAGTCCAGAGTTGTGCAGAATTGATTTCATAGTTTTAAAATAAGGAAATGCCTATAAATAGAGAATCTCAGCAGTGCTTACATTAGGCTATGGGGTACATTTTTGTGCTGATATTATATGATGGTTGAATTGATACTGTGGGGATAGTCAGCACCTGAAAATAAATCAAAAAGCAAGCCTGGGAAATCTGATGTGGGAATTCTAGAAAATCTATCTGCATCCCTATGGCTTTTGCTTTTAAACTGTGAAGGCTTGAAATTCTAAATGTATGAAATTAATTGGATGTATTTCTCAGTGACTAAAAAAACCTAAATATGCAGAAATCAGTGATTTGTATTCATCTCAAACCTAATTTGCTTTAATGAAATTATCCCAAGTACACTGATGACAAGTTAACTCAAACTTATCTTTCTGTTGTTTGCTTTCTGGCAAAAATCTGAATCTTATAAACCTTACCTACTGTCACCCTCTTGTTTCTAAACCCCATTTTCTCAAGCGAAGTGTGTTCTGCATTTGGGACCATAGCTATTTACTTTCTCCTAAGCGAGCAGAGTTAGGAAAACACTGTTTTAATTTATAAAATAAAACATTTGTAAACTGATCTATGAATATATGACTGTATAATCAATCACCCAAGCCAGTGTGCTTGTGAGAGTGAACAGGAACGTTGTCAATAAGTATGCTCAGACAATAGGCTTAAACCAATGGCCCCAATCAAATGGGAATGTATGGTCACTGCAATTGTGTGAAAATATTTTCATTGTATACCATTTATGAGTATGTAACTAGGATTTGTTTTCCTAGGCCATGAGTTTTGCAACTAAAACCATGGTAGAAGTCTTCCAACATTATCACCTACTTTGAATCTAAATCGATTTGATTAAAATTTCTGGATGGAAAACTTTATTTGAAAAAAAAAATAGCTATAAAGTGATTATTTTTAACAACTATCTAGTAATGCTCTTTAACACCTAGTACAAGCCAGGCTCCTGTGCTAGACAGCAGGGATGCAATTGTGTGCCAAGTAGATCCAGCCCAACTGTGAAGCTTATGGTCTAGTGGAGGATGGAGATGAATAAAAGGACCATTTCAGTATTTTATGATGAGGGAAGAAATGATGTAATGAGACTACAAAAAAAAAAAAAAAAAATGTATAAGTGATACCTAAACTGAGAACTAAAGAATGTGTAGAATTGATAATCAAGAGTTCTGGGTTGAGGGAAGTGCTTGTTCAAAGATCTGGAGACAAGAGAGAATGTGGCATCTTCAAGGCATTGTAAGTGGGTCACACTTCCTGGAATGCACAGCCCTGGTTAGGGAATGGTCTGGCATAAGTTGTGGTGAGTGGACCCCAACCTTGAAAGACCTTTAAAACTGTGATAAGGAATTTTAACTTTTTACTCAGGGTAAGGGGGCACCACTGAATTGCTTTAGAGGCATCAGCAAGTGCTTTAGAGAAAGACCTCCTAGTCCACGTATGAAGAATGGATTATGGGTCTGGAGTGGGGTGGGGGGCACGGGAAGACAATAAGAAGAAAATGTCAGAGGTCTAAAGAGGGCAGTGACAGTGAGGGAGAGATATTTGGGAGGTAGAGTCAGCAGGACTTATCAATGGCTTTGATATGGGAGCTGATAGAGGGCAGGGAATTAAGGATTTTCTTATGGGTTAAAGTGTGTCCCCCAAAAATCCATATGTTGAAATCCTAAGCTCTAGTATTCTTATAAAAAGAAGACACCTGGATGCAGCCATAAATAGGGAAGACAGTCATCTATAACCAAGGAGAGAGGCCTGGAACAAGTCTTTCCCTTGTAGCCCCCAGAAGCAATCACCCCTGTTGATGCCTTGATCTTGGAGTTCAAGACTCCAATACCGTGAAACAAAAAAAAATAACTTCTTTTATAAGCCACCTATTTTATGGTACTTTTTTAGGGCAGTCATAGAAAACTAATATGAATGGCTACTCAGGTTTTAAGCTTGAACACATGAAGTTTTAAGCAGGATCAAAGAGTAGAAGCCCATTGAGGGGATGGTGATAACAGCTTGACATGTTGGCTCTGAGGCACTTGTTTGATCTCTGAGTCAGGAGGTCTGACTGGCCGTTACATATTGGGTAGTCAGGCTCAGGAGAGACAGGTGGGCTGGCATTCCAGATCCAAAGTCATTGCATGTAGACAGGAAGTGACACCAGGGGAGTGGACCTTGGGAATAGTGGACAGAATGAGAGGTGAATTGAAAGAGAGCCCTACTATTACTTTGGTACTAGACACTATATTCACATGTTACATCGATTAAAAAGGCTCTGTTATATGTTGTTTTAGAATATTTGCTTGCTGGAATTAGCAAAGATGTTAATATGGAGCAAGATCAGGATGTCAAATAAAATGATATGTCACCTGAGGGCCAGCCATGGCTACCTCTTGAGTTTTGCCCCTTTGAGACAGTCCCAGGACAGATTCAGGGTTTCTGACTCACACTCACAAAGCTTATGGAAAATAACATCTAGAACCCAAATACCAAATTATGAATTTATAATAAGAAATAGAACTGGTAAGCAGAACCAGCCTCTTCTATCCCTTACAGAAGAGCTATAGAAAGAAACAGAGATTGTTTGGTGCACAGGACACCAGAACAAGGGGACAAACTTACTGAGATGAGCTGGTAATGAGATCAGGCTCCAGTAGCTGACACCGTGCTCCTCACGACCGAGGGAAGATTTCCAAGCAGACTGTATGTCCATCATCCCCATCAGCCATCAGGTGGTTGCCCTCTACCCTGGTCTAAGTGTGGAAGTGAGGAAAGAAAAAGAAAATGAAATAAACACAGTCTGTTCTCAGAGAGCCAGCTTCCATCCCTGTGACTTCTTGCTTTCATAGATGATCCATTCTGTTTCAGTCAGATTGTCTTGCTGCCCTGGGACCTGTTTACTTTCTTTGAAATAATTCTGTATTACTCTGTTTTAATCCATTACATGTTGATTTTAAACTTTATTTCCTTCATTCTACATTCTTGGCCATGAGGTAGGAAAGGGGCAGGAGATACCTCCCTGTAGCTCTCATTTCAATTTCTTAAATAGGTATAAATATAATATTTTCAAAAATAATTTTGGTAGTAATTAAGGTTAATTTTGTTTTGTTTTGTTTTAAAATATTTTATTTATTATTTTTATTGAGAAGGGGAAGGGAGAGAGGCAGAGAGGGAGAGAGAAATCTGTATGGTTGCCTTTCACCTGCCTCCAGCTATGGACCTGGCTGGAGACCTGGCTTGCAACCTGGTTATGTGCCCTGGCTGGGGAATCGAACCTGCGACCTTTGGGTTTGCAGGCCAGCACCTTATCCACTGAGCCACCAGCCAGGGCTAAGGTTAATTTTGGTAGTAATTATTTGCAAGTAAATGTTTATCAACAAAAGTTAAAAGATATTTTGTAAAGTATCTTAAAAAATATTAACTTACTCTCATCTGGTTAATATTCACCCTTCACTCTTCCTATTAATTCTAATAAGAATGCCAAATTTCTTTGGAGTCAAGTAGCTCTGTTATCTGGGGACATTTTGCTTTTAGGGTTTGTTTTTTTTTTAAAGATGTTATTATTTTTAGAGAGAGGGGTAGGGAGAGAGGCAGGGGTAGGGGAATCGAACCAATGACCTTTGGTTCAGACCTGGCTGGAGACTTGGCTTGCAACCTGGTTATGTGCCTTGGCTGGGAATTGAACCAGCGACCTTTGGGTTCACAGTCCACCACCTTATCCACTGTGCCACCAGCCAGGGCCACTTTTTGGGGGTTTTATAATTCAGATGACAGGGTATCAGGATGGGAAAGGCAGTGTACATTTATTTAAGGTTTGAGACCTCTTCAATATATACCTTTTACTAAGAGTAGGTGAATAATAGTTTCCTCTGGGGCTGTTCTCCATCAACCACAAGTTGGACTTACCAATAAAATTGACAAAATGTCAGGCCTCTTCTCCACAGCTTCACACCAATAAAATTAAAGTAATCAAGGGTCTCCTCTTAACACAGTCTGTCACAAAAGTTACCAGCTCTAAGGAGATAAGCATGAGCCTCTTTTAAGCTTCCTCTTTTCATCTTTTGTTGCTTCTGGATGGTGATGGAGGTGCAGCCCTGAATGGCAATCCAGATTGTTGGAATTTTATCCATGTAGGCTTGCCTGCAAGATGCTGCTACAATGAAACTCCTTGAAAAAAAATTCAAAATTTAGTCAAGGTGCAATTTTCACATTCAAAAACACTTCTGGTAAATGTAGTTACTTGTCTTTTCATTGGCAAGACCTCAAATCTTTCTTCCTGGTCTGAGTAGGTATGGAAGTTAGGAAAGGAAAACAAAGGAAATAAATACAGCCCTGCTCTCAAAGGGCCATCATTTGATGGGGAGATAGACACACAGGCCAGTAATAGCCCCACAGTAAGTAGCAGGTGTTCTAAGAGAGCCCAGGATGTTGCAGAAGAAAAAGGATAGGCAAACCAACCCACCTGGAGGACGGCCCAGTGCTGCTGGTGTGTGCAACTCATTTAGGAATAAAGACCTTCATTTGTAAGACACTCCTCAGAAACAGGGCTATTTCTGTAGAGATGGCTTTCTGCACACTTTGGGGGGTGGGGAGGAAGGCAGGGCATGGATCTGAAAGAGAAGGACTAGCTTTTTCCATCAGAAAGATCAGAACAACCCAGTCTTACTAGTAAGATGGATGGCACTTCTTCCCTAAGCAGAGTGATGGACCAACTCTTCAAAGAGAGTAAGCTGAGGGAACACAGGGCCAAGCTTCCTGCTGCAAATGATGAGTTTGAGAGAGGAACTCCTCAACTCCTCTTAGCTAGCCCTTACTAGAAACAAGTTAAAGGGGGATATCCATGCTACAATGGCCTCTCACATGGAAGAGAAGAGTTCAATCACAGAGGTGGAGGGTTACCAGTGTCCCCTCCTATCACAACTACCTCTACCCATAAATTGCATTTGGCTATTTTAAGCATTTCTCCAAGAACCTCAAGGAAAAAGGTCCAGTGTCATCAGGGCTAATGGCAGTTGACTCTCTTACCTTCCAGAAAGCAACTGCCCCAGAGATAAGCACAGATTCGGCCACTGGCCTAGATTTGAGGGAAGGAGGAGGAAGGTTCCCCTTGCTCTGCACAGTGAGGGAGAATGAATTCCTGGTGCTGGTGAAGAAAAGGTGGTGTGAGGCAGAGGGCATTATGCTGACTTGGCTGAGCAATTATGTCTACTTACCCCAGCAAGGTGGACCATGGAAGTCTCCCTCCCAGAGAAGGGAGAAGGGAGCGAAGCAGAGAGGGAGAGAAACATCAATGTATGGTTGCCTTTCACCTGCTTCCAGCTACAGACCTGGCTGGAGACCTGGCTTGCAACCTGGTTTTGTTGCCCTGGCTGGGAATCGAACGAGCGACCTTTGGGTTTGCAGGCCAGCAATTGTTCTTAATAGTTTATTAATTTCAGAACTCCAGGTGTCAGCAGTGCCACCTGAAAGCATAAGGAAAAAGTGATTAATTTAATCTTTTCTAGGTGCTTTCACTCTAGTCATCTGGACTTACCCATTTCAATGTTGTGTCTAATTCTGCAGTGGGGAGGGGGCAAGTAGCATAAATTGATGGGAAGGGGTGACATGACAAGAATCATGTAATGAATGTCCTTATAAGAAGTAGTTTCTAATTTCTAAGACTCTGTTGCTACTCTAGATGTAGAACATCCTGTTATGGAGGGCTTAGCTTCTCTTTTTCTTTCTGTCTTTCTCTGCTCTCTTTCCCCTCCCTCCTTCCCTTTCTAGTCAAACCAGTTTTTCAAGTCTGCTGCCCTCCAAAGGTGATTCTGATTATTGGGCAACTGGGTCACCATCATGTGCCTTTTTCAGGTGTCTTTCATGGGGGCACAAACTAAGCTTGGAATTTTGTATGCCACGGAGCACCTAGCCAAGCTGTGCTCTTGCTGTGTCATAAGACCTTTTGCTAAGTAATAAGACCTTTTGCTAAGCGAGATTTACAAGGTTCATTGAAAATTGAAAATTATTCTGTACTGCCAATGAAGGACTCAAACACACAGGCATTTCACATGATTTCACAGCTGATTTATATTCACAAAGATTAATTAGCATCATGTCATTTTCCTTGCCAGATTCCGTCTCATTTGAATAATAAGAAAATATGTCATTTTAAAATAATTTCATACGTCGCTGATGAGCTAAAATTGAGACATTGGACACATATGGCACCTGTATGCTTATGGGGAAGTGAATGGTCTTCTCTCCTGCGAAGACAGGCACAGCAAGGCCCACCGGAGTAATCGCCTATCTTCAACAGAAGCAGTTATTATTTGTAAGCTTATTTTCTAGAAAAGTAAATATGGGCCTCAGTATGCAATAGCCAACTGCCCCATTCCGATAATACAGATGAGTTCAGAAACAAAATGATTGGCACGAAAACTCCACGAATTAAGAAATACAGACACAGTGAGAGTGCCCACCAATCTTTTTAAAGGTAATCGTTTTAGAGCTACAGCAAACTGATCTGGTATTGAAGGAAGTGGAGACCTGTCTCCCCCGACCACGCCACCCAGCGCTGGCCTCGGCACATTGCAATCAGAGAGCCCTCCCTTGGCGCCTGCCCCCGCAGAACGCTTTCTTGGCAGCATCCAGCTTCCCAGCTGTCCTTCTCTACAGTTCTCCACTCTATGAAATTAGGCCTCAGTTACCTCCAAAACTCCTTGCATGGTCCACCTCCTGAAAGTTCTTCCTACATAGATGGAGCAGTTCGCCCTGCCTTATGCCGGGCAAGCCATGAGCCCGACTCCTACAGGGGTCTCATCCGGTCAAGAGGGTTTAAGGCCCCTCAGGTCAGAAGGGCAGCACCCACACATCAGGTCAGCCTGACCTCTGCTCTGTGCACCTTGCTTTCCCTGCGCCTGAGTCTTGCCACCTTTGGCTGCATGCTTCCCCTCTTTTTTTCCCCCCCAGGAAACCCTATCTCAGTCTTCCTGCCCCTCACTCGTCAATATGGTGGGTTCCTGCTCTCTGATATCTTCACAGGTGTCTGCCTCCATGGCTGTGCCCTGCCTCTGAGCTACGGAAACTGTGCAACTGAGCCCACCCCTCTGATTGCTACCTGTGAGTCAGGGACCCCCTAACCTGGCTGAGCCTGTGTGGAAGGATTTCAGGTTCTGACACTCCCTTTAGCGCACTGATTTCAGTGAGTTGAAATGTTACTTACTTGCAGAATCACAATGCTTTCAAACTATGTGAATTTCCTCAAATAGGTGGCTTTTACAGAGGATGGCAATGAGAAGACTTTCAAAGTGTTTCCCCAAACAGACCCCCAAAAATCAGTTATTGGCAACAAAGGTTGGAGGTAGAGATGGGGCCATATGGTCCCCTTTTGGAGTAAGAGGGACATGAGTAATTGTGAGCATCACTTCTCTAGAAGTCAAGTTTGCATTGCTCTGCCCATAGTGGACTTTAATAGAGTTCACGTTAGCAACTGATTTTATTTTTGAATGGCATGACTAGCAATATTAGTGATATTATCAATAATGCAAGTAAATAGAAAACTGTCTAAAGCAGGTCAACCTGAGGCTTGATTTGATGTACTTAATTCACATTGACCTGGTGTTGGGGGCCGCTTTGGGTGAGGATGATAAGTTGTAGTTGGTCAGTGCTGAACAGTTTTGTCACATAGGAGGAAAAGAGCAAATGGCTCCTTCTCACATATTTTCTAGCCCTCTTTCTTACCCTCCTTTTACGAGTGAATTTACAATTAAGATCCTTCTTAATCCAGCCCTATGACCTACCACAATTTAGGTGAATCACATGAGACAGCATGAGATTCTATATACAAAATAACTTTATAAACTATAAGATCTTATACAAATTTAAAGAATTATGATGTTGATGGTGGGGATGATGCTTGTATTAATTTTAACCCATGGGGTAAATACTATGGATGGGAACTCAGCAGTTTTGAGTTCTAATCTAGAGCAGTTAATGAGCATTTAAACAACCATGTCTCTAGGGTAGAAGAAGAAATTAGTCCAATAATCAATTAAATTCTCTGCTGGTATGAGTGACCATATGGGATAAAGAAAGGATTGGTGTGAATAAACTTTAGGAAACTCTTCAATTGTATTTCACATCAATGCAAACAAACTAAATTATCATGAAATTGGGAAATGATTGGCCATAGATACCGAAGGAAGAAAAAGAATGAGTAACGATAAATGATGATTTTGGAGGCAGCTCTGACAGCCTTCTGTGAGAACTTTCAAAGGTGGTCTTTTCTGTAGGTAGAAAGAGCCCTATTCTAGGAGAGGGGTCTAGACTGCAGAATGTGGGCTGGATTTCAGTCCAACACTCCTGTGGCCAGGTACTCTCAGGCAGACCACCACCTGTCAAGCTTGCTAGGTAGTCCTGAGTAAGAACCATGTGGTCCTCTCAGGATTAGTAATTAGGGCTATGTCTTTTTCTTTAAAAAAATTTTTTTTTATTCATTATTTTTTAGAGAGAAAGGCAGGGAGGGAGGAAGAAAGGGAAAGAAGAATCAATGTATGGTTGCTTTTCACCTGCCTCCAGCTATGGACCTGGCTGGAGACCTGGCTTGCAACCTAGTTATGTGCCCTGGCTGGGAATGAACCAGCGACCTTTGGGTTCGCAGGTCGGTGCCTTTTCACTGAGCCACCAGCTGGGGCACAGGGTTATTTCATGTGATATCTTTTAAATTTGTCTATAGGAGAGAGGGTGTATTTATTTTAAAATCTTTTTCTGTGTTGTAAAATGTTAAAACAAAAAAGGTGAGTGTATCAAGTTATATGACAAAAGTGAGAAAGTAAAAGTAAGAAGTAAATTACATAGACTGTTTTTCAGGAAGAAATCCAGGCATGTTCCTGTGCCGTTGGGAACCTGTTACATTTGGGGCACATAATAGACACTTGGGAAATATATGTGAAATAACTAAAGAAAGGATGGGACATTAGAAAAAGGGGAAAAGAATATACAAAGAATTGAAGGATTTGGCCCTGGTCTTTGGGATTTCCCCATCTGACCAAGGAGAAGGGCTTGCTGGTGAATTGGTAGTTAGTATATCAGACTAATTATTTGCATTTTCTTTTAAAAATTTGAAGCATTCTCTTCTAATGAACAGAAGTAATTCAGAAACCCACAAGTCTATTCTACTTTTGAGCAAACCCAAGTAGTGTCCCTACTTGAAACTGGAAGTGAGATTCTTGTGAGATTTATCTTGACAAGAGTAAGAAACTAAGGAAAAGCCCTACAATTTGAGGATGCTTAGGAAGAGAAGAGAGGAAATCTTGCTGACTTTGGTTATGTTTGCATTCATTTCCATCATGAACAGTAAGAATCCGGTGAGTACGTGGCCAGCAAATCTCAGCATACTAAAGAGAGTTTGGGAATAACCACAGTTATTCGAAGCTGGTGCGGTTTCCTAAACCCAAACACAGAGCCCATGTCCTAAAGCAAGAGAACATAACCATAGGTGTCACCAACAGGAAGCATGGCTGAACTTCTTTTCCTGGTGGATGCTGCAATGCTAGCAGACAGGGTTTTCAAAATGAAAAGAAATCAAACCATTTTTTTCTCTTCCAAGAAGAGAATGGAATGGCTGCTTTTAGGATAGTAAGGTTCTTATGCTAAGGATGCAAGGCAGCCAGGAGGTATGGAAAGTAGCAACCAAGAACCCCATGATTAAATTTTTAAAATGTATGAAATGGTTAATTTCACAGTTGAGTTTCCTTGTTCTTTGGGAAAATTTGGTGAATTTATTGACTACTTAATTAATATAGACTTTTACTTATTATATTAGTCTTCCAAACTTTTCACCCAGCTCTTCAAATAGTAACTCTAAGAAAAGCTTTCAACATGAGTGGGAGAAACAGTTGAACACCTTGACATAGTATTCTGTGGAGAGTTGTGTTGTTATGCTCAATTGTATTAAATTTGATGCTCTTCCCACTTCATGCTTTTATTTTCCATTAAAAGAGCAAAAACAGATGTCTAAAATCACTCTGGTTACTTTTAGTTTATAAAGTTAAATAAATTATAGTAAAAAATAAAGCCTTTCTTAAATGCGTTGACTAAGATTAGGCATTCCATTATCTTAATAATTATATTCTGGTGTTAAATTAACTTTTAAATAATACCCTGCAATTCTAGTAGCAGACAGCAAAGAAACCACATTGCACATCTTATTTCATTTTTTATGAGTAAGAAATATCAGTCCCTTTCAAACCTAAGAAGTTCAGATTGATGGCTTTAATTATTTTAGGGCCTTGCTTATTTTTCACTTACACGTACACATGGAATTTAAAATAACTTCTGAGCACTTAGAAGGAATTTATTTTCCATGGATTTTTCATTAATGCCAAGACAATAGCTTCTAGAGTTGATGACAACTACCTTTTTCCTATCTAACTGGTTTCTGTCATGCCATTTAATAGTTAAACTATTGGCATTTAAAATCTCACATTATTTTATCTTAAATCTAATCTGATTAAGTGACCCACTTTATCATGCTGGCTTTACTGCAGCCACAATAATAAACTACAAAAAAATTGGGATAATGTGCTTTTTATTACATGCCTTTTAGCTTTATTGGTGTGATTCAGTCTTACAGATTATGATATTAAAGTGTAATTTAGCAAGGGGCTATTACTTAAATAATTCTTTGTTTACATTTAGGCACAATAGAAAGAAGATTTTTAAAAACCACAATTTGTTGGTTGGTGTTTTCCTTTTCTACTGTTCCCAGAATGCCACATGTGGTACAATGATGGTGGACTTCTAGGGACATGGAAAATATGTCAAATACAGATTAGCTGTGAACAGCAGAAATCTGAACATCAAAAATTAGTAAGTATTGATTGAGAATCTAGAGAGATCCTGCCTGCAAGAAACTCATAATGTTTAGAGAATATGATAGAAATAGAGATACGTGAAAAGAATAATACTGTACAAGATAATGTACATTAAGTACTAAGTTACAAATGTTTTGAGTTCAGAGGAGACAGATTATAGAATTTGAGAGCTAGGAGAAATTAAGACTCACCTACTCTCACTTTCTTACTTTCTGGAGAAAAAACCAAGGTCCAGAAAGTTTAAAAAATTTTCATAGGGTAACTCAACTTATATGTAGCATATCAAAGACAGAGCCAATGTCCACTAACTCCCAGACCAGGACTTTGGGCCCCATCACTGCCTCTCTCTCTTCTCCAGGTGGGGAGTCAGGGAAGGCTTCATTGCTGACATAGTATTTGGTTGAATTTTGAGGACCTACATGCAGGGCTTCCAGGTATAGTTGTGAGGTTGGGCACCATGCATCTCTAGGTGTCCTTCCAGGGACTCTGATAACCATCTCTCAGAGGGGAAGGCATTCTAACAAAGGGTAGGACTTATACAAGCGGAGAATGTTAAATGCTGGTGGGGTGAGATGTGATCACTGCCTCTGGCTCTACTGCTCCCTGGCTTGTGTTTCTATCTGTGTAACCTCCTTAGCCTAGGGCAGCCTTGAGGGATAATCTAGCTAAATCAACAGGACATTACTTCAGGGACTGGTCGCTTCAAGGATCCTTGGCAATGCTAAAAGTTTGACTAGGACTTAAATGCTGTCTCCCCTACTTACTGTCTGTGTGATCTTACATAAGTTACTTAACCGCCCTGAGGTCAAAAACAATAGTGGAGCCTATTTGACATAGTTGTGAAAATTAAATGAGATCATGCTTATACAGGAATTACCAGAGTACCTGGTCTATGGTAAGTGTCTTAGTCCACTCCAGCCACTATAACAAAAAAGTACCATAGACTGGGTTACTTAAATGACCAACATTTATTTCTCATAGTTCTGGAGTCTGGGAAGTCTAAGGTCAAGGAACCAGTAAATCCAGTGGCTGTCCTCCCCAAGCTTCCTGACATGGCTGAAGGGAGGAGGGAGCTCTCTGGACTCTGTAATATAAGGACACTGATCCCATTCATGAGGATTCTACACTCAACACTTAATCACCTTCCCAGAGGCCCTACCTCCCAATAAAATCACCTTGAGGATTAGGTTTCAACCTACAAATTGGGGGCTGAGGGCACAAACGTGTAGCCTATAACAGTAAGTATGAAACGCCTGTTTACGATCCACCCCAGATTTTTGAATTTAGTCTTTGGTTTGTTTGAACAATCCCTCTGAGGCCTCAGGGGAAATCACTTTTTCTTCATGGCAGCAAAGTTAAAGGTGGACACACACCTGGGCCACTATGAAAAATGCATCATGAGCAGAGCTCTTCTGCCATCTCTCCCTCAGTGACCATGAAGCACGAGGCCATTCATTCAAATGACATTAAGTCAGTTATGGTTTTCAAAATCTAAACACCTTCTCTAAAGACAGCTCACCATAATGTCTACGACAAGCATCCACCACAAAATTACTCAGCCATTCTTCTGCTCTCCTACTCTGATTGTGAGGCATTTTCATATGCTTGAGGGATATATGCATTCTTTTCCTGGTGTCCCAGGAAAGAGAGAAAAAGAGCTGGCTAAGCTTTGGCTGGTGGTGCAAGGACTAAATGATTTCCAGTATCAGGAGTGCAGATCTCTTCTTCCATTAAGGGGGAAATCAGATCACTTGGTACCAGGAGCTCAGAGCTGACATCTGATATGCTTGCTTCTTCTCTGATAAGGTGGTAGGGGTGGGCATGGGGGGCATTTAGGCGAAGCTGGGAAAACAGCTGGAGCAGCTCCATGGCTCACTAGAAGCAAGAGGCCTAAAGAGGCAAAGGGGTCCTGATATGCTGTCTCTTATAATTAATATCCCAAAGGCTCACGCTGCTGAGCAGCCCTTGTTAGTGGGGTCCCATGGGGAGGGGAGGGGTGGCCCTTCAGAGAAGGGCTGTCGTCTTTTTCCTCCTGGGGTAGGAGGGCCAATTTGGAGCTATCCTGGGGACACATCTTCAGCCCCCTAAAAGAGTTATTGTCTCAAAGCATCAAAGGGACTGTCTATTTATATCCTAGGCATCATTTTGGAGCTTGATTCTGCTTCATTATCCCACTTAGGTTTCTACTAAAGAGAGATGAGGAAAATCCTGTGGCCCATTTCCCTGTGCTGAGGCATCACGGATAGAGAGTTGGGGCTTTTAAGCATTTCACATTTAAATATCTTTCCTGGCAACCCATCTATAGCTTCCATTTGGAAATTGGATTATAATGTGTTGTAATGTCTGACAGTTTTTCAAGTCACTTAATTTGACTCATTCTTGTGATTCTTAAGTATTAGATCTCAGTTTCAGACACTTTGTGGTCTTGGAACATTGAAATTCATAATCCTGGCCCATAGCAGACACTCAATTGTCACTTTCCCTCTTGAAGACAATGGATAAAGTAGCCAGTAGCTCACAATAAGTGAAATATAATCTTTGCCTGATAAAGGACTTATCGTGGCAGGGAGAGGAGGATTTAAGAGAAACAGTAAGTGGCCCTTTACAAATAGTACGCATTCTTTGGTCTGATTCCTATCACAGCTCTTTAGAAATAGTTACGGACCTCAGTTTCCTTGTCTGTGAAATAGAGATTGATCTCTTAAGGGGCCTTGGAATAACACAGTAATTAAAAGCAGAAGCCCCAAACCAGACTGTGTGAGTTCAAATCCTGGACCTGTCACTCAGATGTAGCTGATCCAAGTACTAGCTAAGTACCTAACTTCCCCAAGCTCCATGTTCTCACCCGTGCAAAGGGGTTTCTGACAGTATCCATATCAGGGTACTGGAAGGTTTAAATGACTAAAGTCCTTAGAATACCTTTGGCACAATCTAAACTCTTGATAAAAATTAGCTATTGATGTCATTCATATTCTCAAACATTATAAATTAATTTATTTCAATAATATTGATGAACCAGGGAAATGTGTCTGAAATAGGAATCCATTTAATGTAAGCTAAGTCTCTTTATAGTAACACTCCCCTAAAATACAAATAACTGATACAAGCCCAACATTAAGTTGTTTTAAAGGTGTACAGGCCTTCTTAGGAGTGGGGACTCTGACTTTACCATTTGTGTTTCTCTCCCACCTATCACAGAGGCTGGCATATAGCAGATGCTCAGTAAAGGGTAGTTAAAGACAATACTGTTGAACACGAACACGTATGAACAAGCAGAATGTCCCACAACATGGTCAGGGATCTCAGTCCAGGATGTCTGGAGTAAGAGGTTGTATTTGTTTGTTAGGGACGTAAGAAATTGCCACAAACGTGGTGGCTTAAAAAAATAGAAATTTATTACATCACAGTTCTGGAGACCCCAGGTATGAAATCATAGATGAAAAAACATTTTCCTCTACCCACTTAGGTTCAGGGTCCTGAAAATTAAATTGAGGAAAGAGAGCTTAACAGCTAAGATATTCCTTCAGATTTTTAACCACCACTGATGGATATGGGACCTGTCCATTCCTCATCTCCACCCTCCCTACAGGTCTCTATGTGGATTCTTCTGTATATTCTTACTTATAGGACTTCTGTTCAGCTAGACTTCAGGCGGTTCTCAGTAATAGTTGTTCCTTAGTTTAGCTATAATTCTGAGGTGGTCATAGCAGGAGGTAGGCACAGGGTTTACCTATTCCACCGTTCTGACCAGAATCCCATTGTGAATGATTCTAAAGCTATTGATTGGTCTGAATGAAATTACTTCCCAGAAATGTTGGACGATTTTGGATTCCTGTCAGTGAGACATGAGCCTGTTGATCTTACCTCCAGTGTTTTTTGCAATTAAAAAATATATTTTGTTAAAAAAATAAAATAAAAATAAAAACTATGTCACCACTACTCCATGCTATCATCTTCCTGGAGGATGATGTATTTTGAAGTATCTTTTTAATAGGAAACATTTCAGCTCACATATAAGAGACAGTGAAAATAAATGAGGATTAAAGTAGGCAATGAAGCATAAAATAGATGAATACGTATTAAAATTCAAAACCCAGGCCTCCAGTGTAGAAAAGACAGCTGTAATAATTTAAAAGAAAACCTATAGGTGGTGGATTTTTCTTTTGATTTTTTTTTTTTCCAATTTAAGTGCTGGCTGGCTGTCAATTTGTTGCCAGGATAGGAAGAAGAAATGTGAACTTTCACGTTGAGAAGGTTATGAGAACCTTGTGTGTCTGCATATTTATGGGGAGGTCTGTGATCTATACTGAATATTTAGCTTTGAAAATAAACAACCAGTCAGTGGCTGGGCAGTAGCTGGACATGACGGACATTAATAGAGAGGCAGACTTGGTCATTGACACAGGGCTGGCCCCTGGCAAAACCAGCTTTTTTCTGTCTGAACCACTCCTCCCAGAATGCACTGTGAATTGTGGAAGAAATAAGAGTTTCAGGAAGGGACAGGCTCTGGGGTTAGTCACTGTTCTTGTTTAATAATTGCACCACAGCAGATTCCAACAGTTCAGACCAAGCCAGACATGAAACCTACTGTCTAGCTGGAGACCAGGTTGGAGGCTTGGCCAATTCAAATAGCCTCTATTTACCCTTATCCTTTTTATCCTTGGTTTCCAAAATTTTTGTTGCATTTCAAAAACTGAAAGTGTGAACTCTCCTCTGGCTAGGCATCCACTGATGCTTGAGTTGGTGCCTCATAGGCATCGCATCCAGAAACTCTGTCAGGGTGGGGTAAGTTTATGAATTAACCTTTCCACAAGCTTTAACAAAACATCTGCACAACTGTACACTTACTGTGATGAGCAGAGTGTTTGGAACTGGCCCACATAATTTTGGAAGCTGAGAAGTCCCACCATCTGTGATCTGCAAACTGCAGACCTAGAAAAGCAGACAATGTAACTCATAGTCCAAGTCTGAAGACCTAAGAACCAGGGGAGCTGATGGCATAAATCCTCGTCCAAGGGCAAGAGAAGTGAAGATGACTTGCCCCAGGTCAATCAATGAGACATGAGAAAAAGAGTGAATTTGTCCTTTTTGCACCTTTGTTTTCTGTGGACAGGATCATGCCCACCCACAATGGAGAGGGAAATCTATACTGAGTCTACCAATTCACCTGCCAATCTCACCTGACACACCCAGTAATAACATTTAACCTGGGCACCCATGACCCAGTCAGACTGACACACAAAATTAACTGTGACAGTGATCTCAGGAGGCTACTTTAGAGGTTAAGAAGAGAAGTCTCCTTTTGTGTCTCAGTGAAGCAGAGGCCACATTGCTTCCAGTACTAAACACAATTTCTAAATAAGTAGCCACCCAGTCGCTGGGGAACTCCTAACATCTCAGTTCACATTAGAGGTAATATCAGGAGCTCAATCGGGAAGCAGGGAAGGCAGACTCTCAGAGGGCCAGGAAATTCATAGGCATACATCATTAGTTGCATACTAGGAGCAGAGTTCCATAATCCTTTCATTATCCTGAAAACTTTTCAATACATCCACAATTGCCTTGAAATATGGCTAGTGCATTTGAGCAATTGAATTTTTAGTTTAATTTTATTCTAATGAATTTTAATTTAAATGGTCATCTATGGCTCTTGGCTCCACCCTGGGTAGCATAGAGGTTACAAGCAATAAAAAGCTGTTTAGTTTTACAGATAACAATGTCAAAAGCCCAAATCCTGTTTTAGACAAACTTTTGATTTGCACAAAAAAAGTGTTGTAACCATTTACTGAAAAAAGAAAAAGAAGACTGAGTGAGCAGAGCTGTTGTAAACTGAGGCAGAGGCACAGAGAGGAGGGTGGAGAGACAGTAATGAATTTGTTTGAAATGCATCTGAGTTTGTGTCCCTCTCTGTGCTTTGCTGGGGAGTTTGTTCCTTTCCTTCCTGGTTAGAGTGGTTATTTTGGTAGTTTGGTGCTTTTGTGTTCAATAGGCTTATTTTGCACACAGCTGGTTTGTCTCAGGCAGGAGAGCTCCCTGCTTAATCTTCTCAATTTCTCCCTGTTCGTTCCAGCTGCACAGATGTGAGCATGGCACTGGCATCTTTCTCTCCAGGCGCTGATCAAGCATGACAGCTTCTATGATGTGCCCACACAGAAAAATAAACAAAACATAACTTAAGAAAAAATGGGGACCCCACAAAAGAGATCTAATAGCCCAAGTGTTGGTTATTTTGACTCATTTTACAATTGTTAGGAAAAAAAAAAAAACAAACGATTTAGCCCTGGCTATAGTAGTTTCCTGTGTCCAAGATAATTTATTGAGTCCGTTATGAGTTTCCACTCTTACATAAAACCTTATTATCCTAATGAATAATTATTTATGGATCATATAGTGATATCTTTAAGCAAGTCACCCTTTCTTGTTTTCAGTACTTTTTCAAACAAAGGCAACTGGTTAAATAAGAAAGTCAACTAGTCAAAGTCAAACACTAGCTTTCTCATTGCCTACCAAAGAATCTTTCCATCCACTTCTACTACCAATTAATGCAGAAACAAAATAAAGGGAAAATTGAAAAGATTTCTAATGCGATAGAACAGAGCCAAATGACAAGATGACAAAGAAGGCACTTACTGATTCCGTTACCAAGTAATTAAAGACTATAGGAAAATAGGAGTAAATTTAGAAGAGTGAATATCTATGATGTTTACTAGAGAGGGGCAAAAGCCACTTGGCATTGTTATTGTAGATTAACATCACCATTGACTTTCTAGGATCTAGATACTCTCTAGAATCCAGCGTTATCTAAATCAGATATGCATTGGATTTATCCTCTCTAGTGCATGTGACTTTGTAGAAACATTCTCCATTAACTGCAGAAAGATGATTTGTGTAGTAATTAGGCTCATTTTAGATGAGCCCATCCCTACCAAATTTAGAGATGGAAAATGAGAAAATAATGATACCAGTTGTCAATTTCTTCACTTCTTTTCACCCCAGAGCCCCTCTATTGCGCTTTTCCCTTCCAGAGGCATCACCTGACCGCTGCCAGGCAGGGAGGCTTCTCCTTAGTTGCACACTATTGCCCTCCACCGTCTTGTTCCCCAGTGACTTGGTTTCCTAAACCCAGTGGTTCTATGTGGCTTTCAACAACATGACGGTCCTTCTATTCAGAATGGTTTGCGTGAGGTGTCAGGAAGCAGCCCTGGTGCATAAAGCCACATGCCACTTGTGTGGAGAGAATCACAGCTCTGGGGAATTGCTGACCAGGGGAAACAGAGGTGTTGCTTCTCAGACTGAGGAGCTGTACAAGGTGGCTTCAGGAACAGCTGAAGGGATGAGCAGCAGCTTTCAAGGTTTAGTGAGGAGCTTCTCTCATCCAAACCCACACTCTGCTGGGCATTATGAAAAATACATTATATGGTGGCAGAAACTAAGGGGAATTGAAAGAGAAGACGCATTAGTGTAACTCACACATGGCACTAGCATGCCATCTTGTGAAACACCCACAGGATTTTCTTTCCCCAGACTTCTTTGCCTTCCTAACAGCAGTAAAATCCACTTTTCAATAAGTGTATGAGTTGGGGTCCAGTTAGGAGACGGAACCCACAGCAGTTATTGCAATAGGGAGAATTAGATGTAAAGACTTGTTATTAACTTGGGAATGGGGAGGGCAAAGAAAGATCCAAGAGATCCAAGAGATAGCCACTGGGGAAGCTGTTACCACTCCCAGTGCTGGGAACCAATGGAAAAAAGTTGAGGTTACTGGGACTGAGGAGCTTGGAGGAAGAGCTGGGGCGGGGAGGCGGGGTGGTGGTGGGGTGTTGCTGTGGTCGGGTGCTGGGAGCTGGGAGCGGGAGGCCTCTGAGCTTCATCCTCAGCTCTAGGAGGGATACTGGTGCTTCTGTAATGGCGCCTCTGGTGTTGTCATCATGAGGCTGGGGCCAGTATTAGAAAACTGCAAATGATGCAGCAGCTTCTGCTGCGGCCACACACAAAGCAGCCAGGCTGCGGTGGTTTCCAGGGAGAAATGAGTCCCATTCCCTCTGCAGCTTGGCGGGCTCCCACCAGCGCCCCCTATGGGTAGAGCCTAAAAGAGAAGCGTGGCCCCGCTGACCTGTAAGTCAGCCCCTTGTAAGGCATCAGAAAGTAATGCCTAAACCCTGGCTGGTAGCACAGTGGATAAGGCGCCGGCCTGCAAACCTAAAGTTCGCAGGTTCGATTCCTCAGCTAAGGCACATAACCAGGTTGCAAACCAGGTCTCCAGTCAGGTTTGTGCCCTGGAGGCAGGTGGAAAGCGACCATGCATTGATGTCTCTCTCCCCCTTCCCCTGTTTCTAAAAATAATGGAATAAAACCTTTAGAAAAAGAAAAAGAAAGTAGTGTCTGGAAAGGTGGATGTGGAACTGAGAAACAGTGCTTTAATTACTGGCACAGAGGGTCATACAGATGTTATTGGAGGTTCTGTGGAGAAATCTGAAAGGCAATATTCATCAATATTCATTGTAGGATATTCAGCATTTTGATTCCTTGCCACCTAAAATAAATCCCTATCAGTTTCTCTTCCTCTAGTCTCTTCTCTCTACACGCTTCCATAGCTGTCTTCTGTTTTGAAAATGAACCTAGTTAACTGTTTTAATGTTGCATCCCTGCACCATCATGCTGCCAATAAACATTATCAGTCTCTTTTTAGAAGGTGGAAGAAGTCTATATATTTTTTTCTGTAAAAAATAATATCTATTCTGCACATCAGGATGATAAAGAATAAACAATTAAGATTCAAATTAATTGTAATGAGATAAGGAAAAATTAAAAGAAACAAGTATGCAGAAATGTTTAAAATAAAAAGATGAAAAAAGCAAGGCAGAGGTAGACAACAACTGCATGGTATGACTTGTCTGGACTTTTCTAAAAAACTCAAATTTGTAGAGACAGACAAGATAAGCCATTGCTAAGGATTAGGGAGAGGTTAATGAAAGGGTACAAACTTTCAGCTGTAAAATGAATAAGATCTGAGGATCTAATGAATAACATGGTGACTGGAGTTGATTATATTGTGTAGTAGAAATTTGCTATAAGTGTAACTTAAATATTGTCACCAAAAATTAAGTTGTTAAATAAAATAAGAGAATTAAAAATTTAATGCCTAAAGGGTAAGTGAAATAAATGAGCATTTAAACAATAGCTAAAAACAAGATGAAATTTTTTAAAATGAAACTTAAATGACCTGAGAATAAAACCAACAAATAAATCTTTAAAATAAACCTAGTCAAGTGGAATTTAAACTTTTTTTGGCCCTGACAATATGGCTCAGTTGGCTGGGCATTGTCCTGAAAGGACTTGGGTTTGATTTTCAGTCAGGACACATTCCTGAGTTTCACTGTCAGGGGTAGGGGACACACACCAGAGGCAAAGGATTGATGTTTCTTTCATTCTCTTTCTCATTCCGTTCCCTTCTCTCTAAAAATTAATAAACAAAGTTTCTTTTTTCAACTTTTTTGAATAAGAGGGAAATTAATTTTAAGTTAATTTTAAGAGAAGAGAAAACCAGGAAAGGGAAGATAGAAACAAAGAGCTTAAAGGTAATAGAAAATAATAGCTTCCATTTGTTAAGCATTTAAGGAATGAATGACAGGTACCATGCTAAGTGCTTTGAATGTATTTTTTCATTTGAATTTCACAGCCACATATTTCATAGGTTGGAAGGCTGAAATTTAGAGTATTCTCACAGCTCATTAAATTAGGGAGTTGGAATTTAAACTTGGACGTATCTAGATGCAGAGCCCAAGTTTTGAGGAAAGTGCCAGGATAATGAACAGTAGAAAGAGCAGAAAACAAATTAATCAGTATGTATAATGTAATGAGATACCCAAAATGCTGAAGTATTGATTTATTACCATCATGATAAGATAAAATTAGGACAAAATCAAAAAAGAGGATAAGGAGAAAATGGGAGGAAACAAAATTATAAAACCCAAGGATCTAGGAAAATAACACAGTCCCCTGCTCCCCTGGTCCTGGCTTTCCCTGTGGACAGCCCCCTGTTCCCTCAGTGCTTGGGGCATCTCCTCTCTCTTTGCCTTAATGAGATTGTCTAGCCCCTTCCATAGGCTTTGCTTTTTTCTTGCCTGACAAAGAAGGCTTCCAAGGTGGCCTTGGCCCTTCAAAGCCCACACACAGGTAGCCTGCCTGGTTTGACTTATGCATGTCCCACAGCCTCATTAACAATTGCATGGCACTTGTCGCAACATCCCAGGTCCCACCAGCTTGTTGGTCCAAATGAGGTCACCTAACATTATGCCTTCATTTCCCTCACCCTGAGACTCTGTGCTCATACAAGAAACCTAGTCCCTGCAGAGATCTGCTCCTCTGGGAATTTCAAAGAAAAGACCTTCTTGTGTCCAAGCAGTCACTTCCCTTCAGAGTCTATTTGCTTTGAGTTGGGTCATGGTCTCAACTCCTATGTTTTAGGAACGCATCTTCAAAGTCTGGCAATTCCAAGACACTATTCAGGCATGTTTCCTAAGAGGGTGTGTTTTGCTGGGCTAAAGGTGAGTCTTAAGAAGCAACCAAAATGACATGTCCATCTTGTAGACTCTGCCTCACCAAAAAGCAGGATCTACAGGAAACAGTTTTGAGCTGGCCTGACACATGGTGGGTAAAGAATAAGTAGGACTTTTCTGTCTCTTTGGAACAGTTGAGGGCATTCATTTCTCAAGGCTTACATACATGATTTGCTCAATTTCTAGGGTTAATAAACTATATACACTCAGGCATTAGCAGGAAGTTGGCATTTTAGGCACCAAAGTTTACATGTATGTTTGCATGTGTTACAAATAACTTATATATAGTGGTATATAACGATGATGATGATGATATGAGCCTTGTCAGAACTAGAATAACTATAGATTCTATTTACTCTGAATATGTTTGGTTTTTGTCTTTTGCTCCAACATTTTTGTGTCTCCTTTCATCCTTGAAAGCTATCATAACACAATAGCCAAAAAACAAAACAAACCATCAAACCAAAAAAAAAAAAAAGAAAGAAAGAAAGAAAGAAAAAGAAACCCATAATAGCCATGACACAATAAGTGGATTTCCAGTTTATCAACTGTATAAACTATGAGGTTCTTTAATTGTAAGGTTAAGGAAATTGAACAAGAGAGCTTCTGGGTTGAGCTATTGGTCACAGCCTTATTGCAGCGCCATCTGGTGACAAATGTATGAGCTAAATTGAGTATCCATAGGGACAATTCTAGGTGTTGTGACTGGCTGAAACTTGGAAGACAGTAGTAACAATTGGAAGATTCTTCCAGTTAGTTGGTTTCCAGTTCATGGAGATTGGGCTGACAAACTAGGGGAATTGAATGGCCCCATGCTGTACAGGTTTGTCTGTCTTCTCCTGGCTGGTCTTAGCCTCCCTTTGACATCATCCCTTCTCAAGAACTTTGCCCAACCTATTTAGAGAATTAGGGCTGAACACAGAGGGTGGGGGTAAATTGTCAATCATTTTCTACTGAGTTCAATATTTGAATTCAAGTTTTGCAGTTAGCATTGGTAATCATAATAAAAGTTAGCATTTACTGAGAGATTTCTGTGGACCACCAATTAAGGCATTACTAATCAAATACCAAATCAACATAAGCAGAAGTGCCAGTACCCTTCCATTGAAGTCAGTGTCTTTCCATAACCACAACTTATGTAGAAAATATTATTTTGGTTTGTGCTTGAATTTTTTCTTTTATAAAAATAGAACCTTCAGCCCTGGCTGGTAGCACAGTGGATAAGGCACCAGCCTGCAAACCCAAAGGACCCAAAGGTCGCTGGTTCGATTCCCCAGCCAGGGCACATAACCAGGTTGCAAGCCAGGTCTCCAGCCAGGTCCTTGGCTGGAGGCAGGTGAAAGGCAACCATACATTGATATCTCTCTCCCTCTCTGCCTTTCTTTCTTCCTCTCTCTCTGGAAATAATAAATAAAATCTTAAAAAAAAAAAAAATAGAACCTTCAGAATTTGACTTAAATTGAATTTTAGCCTTCAATGTGAATTTTTTTTAAGTTTATTGTTGTTGTATTACATCCATCCTCTTTTTGCTCCCCTCTGTCCCCCTCCCCACCCACCCATTCCCCGCAAAGTCAATCCCACCCCTTGTCCATGTCCATGGTTCCTTTATACTAGGTTCTTGTCTAAACTGCTCCCCTTCCTTGCCTCTGCCTCCCCCTCCCCCCAACTCCCTTCCCCCTGACCACTGAAGGCCTATTCACTGTATTCATATATTTGGTTCTGTTTTGCCTGTTGTTAGTTTTGTTCATTATTGTCCTGTAATGGGTGAGATCATATGGTATCTGTCCTTCACTGACTGGCTTATTTCACTAAGCATAATACTCTCCAGTTCCATCCATGTTGTTGCAAAGGGTACAAGTTCCTTCTTTCTTTCTGCTCTATAGAATTCCATTGTGTAAATGTACCAAAGTTTTTGGATCCAATCATCCCCTGATGGGCACTTAGGCTGTTTCCAGCACTTGGCTATTGTAAATAGTGCCGCTATGAACGTAGGTGTGCATAGGTTCTTATGAATTGGTGTTTCAGGATTCTTTGGGTATAGTCCAAGTAGTGGAATTGCTGGATCAAAAGGCAGTTCCATTTTTCATTTTTTAAGGAAACCCCATACTGTTTTCCACAGTGGCTGCACCAGCCTGCATTCCCACCAATAGTGCACGAGGGTTCCCTTTTCCCCACATCCTCACCAACACTTGTTGTTTGTTGATTTGTTGATGATTGCCATTCTGACAGGTGCGAGGTAGTATCTTATTGTGGTTTTAATTTAACTAGTGATGTTGAACAATCTTTCATATGCCTCTGGGCCTTTTGTATATCTTCCTCAGTGAGTTGTCTGTTCAGGTCCTTTGCCCATTTTTTAATTGGGCTGTCTGTCTCCCTGGTGTTGAGTCGCATTAGTTCTTTATGTATTTTGGAGATCAAACCCTTGTCTGAGGTATCAATGGCAATTATGTTTTTCCATACAGTTGGTTCCCTTTGAATTTTGCTGATATTTTCTTTAGCTGAATAGAAACTTTTCAATTTGATATAGTCCCATTTGTTGATTTGTTATTTTTTTTAAAAATTTTATTGTTGTTATATTACATCCATCCCCTTTTTGCTCCCCTCTGTCCCCCTCCCCACCCACCCATTCCCCCCAAAGTCAATCCCACCTGTTGTCCATGTCCATGGCAATGTGAATTTTTAATGTTCTTCATGTACCCCAAAGGTATTTGATAATAGGTGAATTCTAATGTTTTACAACCTTTCTGGAACTTTTGTAGCTTGAGCTATTGGGTTCATGGCTGAAGGTCAGTGTGTTGAGAGACTCTAGGATCAATCCTAGGAGGTAAATCAGGTTTGAGTAGATCAAGGTTAAGTTCATGTTTATTGTTGGTCCCACTCAGCCAACAATTACACTAGAAGGGTTTTAACATGGGAATTAGAATGTGTTTTTATAGCTCCTGGCCATCTTAACTGACTTGCTCTTCCTGGGAAAATCTTTGTTGAATCTCCACTTCTGCTGGTCTTTTGCAGAAAGCTAATAAAGAGACATGACATCTGATTCTGAATGAAAATTTTCAGTCTTGTGAAGAGGTAAAAACCAAATTCTTAGTTTGTATGTGTTCAGTGGAGGCACCACAAACAATGACAGTATATACAATGACCACTTTTCTTTGTATAACCTTTCCTGGTTTGTATGCGTGCTGAAGGCTTTGATGGACCTAACCCAAAAGTTGCTATTATGAATTTTAAAATGGGATACACTCTTAGAAAAGGAGATGGTTTCACTCTGGTCTTTTCCATCATGTATATCATTACCTTGCTCCTGACAATTATGTGCGAAGCTGTCTGGATCCAGCTTGACTCCTTCTGTAAAGGGGACACCTGGAGATCTTGCTGCAAGCACAGTCCAGGCTTGATGTTCAAACCTGAGCAAGTTTATTTTTTATCTGAGGAGAGAATGGAATAAATAGGGAACCTTAGGGAAATAATTTTTACAGATAGTTTTCAGTTTATAACTATAGCCCCAAGTCTCTCTTCTATTTCCTGATGGCAACTGATGTTTTATGCAAGGAAGAGAGTTTATTTTTGTGAGAAAGATTTACTAGTTTGTGCAGATATGTTTCTCTCCCAGGTATTTTTCTTTTTAAATTTCACTGAATGCCTGGGCCAGATTTTGGAGATTTGGTTTCCAGTTCTTGCTCCATTTCTAATTTACTATATTATAATAGGCAATATCCCCAACCCCTCTGGGTGTTTCCAGTCAAGCAAATATAAGAATTAGGACTTCTAGCCCTGGCTGGCATGGCTCAGTGGATTGAGCACCAGCCTGTGAATCCAAGGGTCACCAGTTTGATTCCCAGTCAGGGCACATATATGGGTTGCAGGCCAGGTCTCCAGCCAGGAGACCTGGAAGCATGCAAAAGGCAACCATACATTGATGTTTTTTTTTTCCTGTCTTCCTCCCTCCCTTCCCCTCTCTCTCTTAAAAAAAAAAAAAAAAAAAAAAAAAAAAAAAAAAAAAAATTAGAATACCTAGCCTACCTAAAAAGGAATGTCAAAGGAATAGAGAATAGGGTAGATTATTTTTGATGTTATGAAAGAAAGAAATAACAGAAATCGCTAATAATTTTCATTGTTCTATTTAAACCTACCTTAAGAATTAAGATTTGCCATTTAATTTTTAAGGAACAAAAAGAAAATAAATGCAAGCAAAGAGGTGTTATTTAATGGTTTGATTAACTTGAGGTGAAAGTAGAGGGGCATTCCTCTTCAAAATCTGGGTGTGTGTCATAATTTGCATCTAAACAGTATCTTCAAAGTCAGGTCAGGTACTTTTCAAATGGCATTTAAAATGTAAATATTGGGTCAGCCAAAATGTCCATTACATTTTTTCTGTATAATGACTTTAGTAGAGCTTCGTTGTCTTTAACTTGATTCAAAACAATTTTGTTAGATTGTATGGTGACAGCTGTCATATCAGCATGCATTTTTTTAAAACTTATAAAAATTGGTGAATTTTTGTGCAGCTATTTTAATTTTGAAGATGGGAGAAGATATGCAATATTTTTGGCATATTATGCTTTATTATTTCAAGAAAGGTAAAAATGCAACTAAAACGCAGAAAAAGATTTGTGCAGTCTCTGGAGAAGGTGCTATAACTGACTGAACATGTCAAAAGTGGTTTGTTAAGTTTCTTGCTACTATTGACATTTTTGCCAAATAATTCTTTGCTATGGGGCCGTCTTATGCACCGGAGGATGTTTAGCAGCGCCCCTGGCCTCTACCCACTAAAAGCCAATAGCAGGAGATAGCCAACATACTCAAAATATCTAGATCAATGAAGTCATTAGTGAACATGAAAACATGTGTCTTTTATTTTATGGAAAAAAATAAGCAGATTTTTTGGCCAACCCAATAGAACAATATTTTTTAGAACAAAAAGAAAAAGCTTCGCATCTTATTCAAGGGTATGAGTGAAAGAGGACCATGAAATATGAGATTTCATAAATTTCATCCTCTCCACATCTCTGAAATGTAAAGCTCCTCATGGGAAGAACATCCTTGTTTTTTCACCACCACTAGACAGTTCCCAGCCTTGTGCTGTGAGAAGAACAGGGATCCATACATGGTTGGGGAGTGAATGAAGAACTGTATAGATGGATGAGTTAATGAAGAACAAATGGGACAGAGGGGAGCAAAATGGGGATGGATGTAATACAACAATAAAATTAATAATAATAATAATAATGTAAAAAAACAAGTGAATATTCTGGCATTGGCTCAGTGGTTTGTTGTTTACACTTGTTTTGTTTTGTTTTTGCTTAATATTATAGAAGTTCATTGTAGAAAATGAAGAAAATTATAAAAATGAATAATCACAGAGGATCTTATTTAAAATATTTTAGCATATTTCCCTCTGTTTTTCAGATAGGTGTCCATGTAGACATGTACATGTGCACATGCACACATGGATGTTTGTGTATAAGTCCATAACATCATTTTTTTCAAGATTTTATTTATTATTTTTCAGACAGAGGGGATGGGAGAGAGGCAGAGAGGGAGAGAGACATCAATGTATGGTTGCCTTTCACCAGCCTCCAGCTAAGGACCTGGCTGGAGACCTGGCTTGCAACCTAGTTATGTTGCCCTGGCTGGGAATCGAACTAGCGACCTTTGGGTTTGCAGACTGGTGCCTTATCCACTGTGCCACCAGCCAGGGCACCATAACATCATTTTTATAACTTGACACCATAATATATAACTGCAAGTAACCCTTTCTCCAATTCTATTGTGAATATTTTCTCAAATACAATATTGTTCAAAATTTGATTCAGCGTACCTTGATATAAATCATTTTTCTTGCAGATTTAAATTTTTACTGTGAAAATAATTCTCTGATGATTTTCTTATCCATAAGTAGTTATGCCATGTTAGATGACTTTCTTAAGATAATTTCTAAATCTAGAAGGGAAGACATTCTTCAAGCTCGTGATTTGCTTTGCCATGTGTTCATGGACCTCTTGTGTTTCTCCTTTTGCCTCTTTGTGTCCTCTGCCTACAGGTGCCTGTTTTATTGGGGAAGATGAAACTTATCTCTCCTGTCAGGAGGCACACACTCTACTTCTCTCCCCACTCACCTGTCGAGGAGTAAATGCAGGCAAAGAGAATTCTGGGGGCTCTGAATTTTTCCAGCTTAAATCCAGATATTGGTTCAGTGGTTATAGAAAACAATGTGGCAGTTCCTCAAAAGTTAAACACAGAATTACCATATAACTCAACAATTCCACTCCTAGGTATATAACCCAAAAAGGTAAAAACTGATGTTTACATAAATTCATGAATACTCATATTCATAGCAGCATTATTCACAAGAGCCAGAAGATGGAAACAATCCAAATGTCCAAATGACAAAATAAACAAATTTGGTATATCCATACAATGGATGTTATTTAATCATAAAAAGGGATAAAGTTGTTTGAATTCATGCTACAACAGATGGTAAATCTCAAAAATAGTCTAAGTGAAAGAAGCCATATAAGTACAGGTCACATGTTATATGATTCCAATAATAGGAAAGGTCAGAATAGGTGAATCTATACAGACAGAATATAGATTGATGGTTGCCAGGGTCTGGGGAGAAGGAAGAAGAGGAAGCAAGTTTTTAATGGGTACACCTTCTCCTTTAAAAAAATGGTTAGAAATCCCATTTTTATTAATGTCTAGACATAAAGGAAAAGGAGCTAATAAGCTCCAATGAGGTCCCAGCTGTTAACTTATCATTCTATGTTTTCCCACAACAGTTGTTATTTGTTACTAGATTTTTAAAAATTGAGATGTAATTTACCTAAAACATTATGTTAGTTTCAGGCATACAATGTAGTGATTCAATATTTGTATATATTGTGAAATGATCACCACAATAACTTTATTTGACATCCATCACCACATGTAGTCGCAATTTTTTTCTTATGATTATAACTTTTAAGATCTACTCGCTAGGTAACTTTCAAATATACAATACAATATTGTTAACTACAGTCACCATGTTGCACATTACATCCCAAAGGCTTATTTATCTTATAACTGGAAGTTTCTACCTTTTGCCTTTTGACCCTCTTTACCCATTTTGCCCACACCCCTGTACTCTGCCTCTAGCAACCACCAATCTGTTTTCTGTATCTGTAAGCTGTGTGTGTGTGTGTGTGTGTGTGTGTGTGTGTGTGTACTTTCCTCATATCAGTGAGATTATAGGGGTTTGTCTTTCTCTGACTTATTTCACTTAGCATAATACCCTCAGAGTCCATCCATATTGTCTCAAATGGCAAGATTTTATTCTTTGTATGGCTGAATAATATTCCATTGTATATATATACTATGTACTACATTTATTTATTCATCCACTGATGGTCACTTGAGTTGTTTCTATATGCTGGCTATAGAAAATAATGCTGGAGTAAATGTGAGAGTGCATATATCTTTTGGAGCTTTTGGAGGTTTTGGGTTTTTTTGTTTTGTTTTGTTTTGTTTTGTTTTTGATAAATACCAGAAGTAGCTGGGTCATATGGTGGTTCCATTTTTAATTTCCTGAGGAGCCTCCATACTGCTTTCCACAGTGGCCACACCAATTCACCATCTCACCAAAAGTACACAAGAATCCCCTTTTCTCTACATCCTCACCAAAGCTGTCATCTCTAGTCCTTTTGTTAATGGCCATTCTAAGGAGTATGAGGTGATATTTCATTGTAGTTTTCATTTGCATTTCCATGATGATTAGTAACTTGAGCAACTTTTCATGTACCTATTCGCATCTTTATATTTTGCTTGGAAAAAAATGTCCAATTTTAAATCAAATTGTTTGTTGGTGTTTTTTGCTATTGTTATTGAGTGGTAATTTTCTTTTGAGGTACTGAAAATATTTTGAAAGTAGGCAGGGGCGGTGGTTTTGTAACATTGTGAATGTACTAAATGTCACTGAAATGGTCACCTCAATTTAAAAAAGAATTATATCCTGGAAGTAATGATCTTCCCATGAAAGTTCAGAATCCTCAACATCCTCCCCCACCTCCCTCACACACATACACACACATCCACACGTGCACACAACAGAGCAGGAGTCACCCTGGGTACCAGCAGACAGCAGTAGACCATCTTACAGAGTGTGTGACGAAGGGGCATAAACCTCGTGGGGTTTTCAGCTACAGGTTTGTGCCTTTGTGCCTTCACTAACATGTAACTAGCTATATAAATCTAAGCCATAATTCTATTTTTAAAAGCCTGATCTTCAAGGAATTAGAGAAAGAATAGAAATTTCCATAGCGTGTGTATATAGCTTGACACAAGATTTCTGATAAACATGGGACATGAGCTAAAGCAGATCAATGTTCACAATTTAACCAATTGGTTGTTTTTAAGAAGTTTTGGAAAGAGGTGATACATTTCCCTCAGCCTCACCAAACTGAGAAGTGTGCCAGTGGCTTAGTAAGAGGAATCAAGAGTTCACATTAGAAACTCTGTAGCATAACAAACTATAAATACAATAACAATTTAACTATAATTACATCAGTATATCATCTTATAGATGTGTATACACATAGATGTATGTACACAAGTATATGTAAATCTTAGTTTATTGCTAATGTACTATGCTTAAGCTAACTGATTAACAAGGTTCCCATTATTTGTTCCATGGTAGTTTTTTTCCTATGAAACCATTGACCTTTATAAAGCCTCAGGTTTAAAGAATTCCTTTAATGATCGCTGAACAGGCAAACTGGAAGCATAGAGAGCTAAGTGACAATTTCTGACATGTAATACCCCAATGTCATGGTGTCTAAACAAGGATTATTCAGTTCTGGAAGTATATCATCTGTTATTCTTGCCCTGTGTAGAGCTGTCCTTTGAGGTTATCTGTGCTCTCACTATTCTATGTTCTGCATCTCTAGACTCTAGATTCTTCCTAGTTTTCAAATACTCAATCCACATGTCCAGAAAGCCTTAAAGTATTCTCCAATAATTTCCATCTTTAACTTGCCTCTCCATTCCTGGAATCCTCACAGCACTTCTGGTTTCTACTACTGTGTTATCTTGTATGATTGCCTAGACTGCCTTTTATTAACTAAGAATGGTTTCTGGTGTCTTCTCGACCCAATAAATTTGTAAGCTTCTTAAAGACTCATATGGGTCCAGTTCTGCATTTGTTCCTATGGTTTTTTATTTGTTCCCTATGTTTTTATTGCATGTTAGGTACATGATAAGGCACTATAAAGCAATACACTATGATATTTTTATTTCCTGGAGTTTAGTTTCTGATTGATAAGAGAAGATCTCCAGCCCTGAAACAGTTAGTAGAAGTTTCAGCAAAGACTTTGCTTGCTTCCATAGCACAGTTCTCAGTGCAAGTTATCAATCCCTTGGTGCATTATTGTTGATTGATTGGTTGGTTGGTTGGTTGATATTGATTTCCTGATTAAAAAGGAAACAGCAAGGTACAGTTCATTGGTTTACAAATAGTGAAATGTGTTTAAAATCTACTGAAGTAGGAGTGTATTCTTTGTCAGATCATGATGGCCAGAAATCATTCAAACAAAAAACAAAATTAGCCATAGCTGGCCCCAAATGGAATTTCTGAATATAGTATTTAACTTGACCTAGATATTGATAAAGATAACAGCATAGTTCTTGATGTTGGAGTCAGCAAATGTAAGCTATTATTCTTTTTTTTTTTCTTGTGGCATCACTTTCTGTGCAAATATATTTAGTTCACATTGCTATATACACAGTCCTGACAACTGCAGCTTGTTGAAGGTGATTATAGATGTAATAGTGAATAAATAAGTCATTTTCTGGAAGATTCTGGTGACCTCTGGAGGGAAAATTGGCTCAAAATGCTTTCAATGAATTTGTTACGTGTTTAAATACGTTCAATAATGTAAAGGCAGAGATGTCAGTTCTTGGAATTTCATAGATGAAAGTCATACCTTGGTAATACTACACTCACTGATATGCTTGAACTTATTGTCTCATTCTTGGAGGGAGCAAGAAGGCTTTTCTCTGGAGAGGCTTAAGAGGGGAAGAAAATAAACAACCCAAGAGATCCTAAAACTCTCTTAAGGAAAGAGTTTCAAAGGAGAAGGCTCTTATATAGGTTTGAAGGTTTGAAGAGACTGATACTGGCTGAATAAAAGGAATGTGGAGTGGAGGAAACTTAGGTTTCTTTGTACAGAATCTGTACTTCCTAAGTATATTTTAAAATTTTTATCATTTTTGTAAGCTGATAACTTAATTTCTTTAAGATAAACAGTGTATTTATGAGTTTGCCCTGTGGTGGTGGTGGAGTAGTGGTTGTGTGTGTATATTTATATCCAAAATGGTGGTGTGTAGAGTTAAGCAAAATCCTGTTAGCAATTCTCATAGAGGAAAAGTGGAAATGACATTCTTACTATTCCAGATCCAAAAGAGAGATTTTATGCAAAGCCTGGAAAAGTCAGTACATTAAGATCCCCTTAAATAATAAAGGAATGGTAACTTCAGAGGTAAAGAATCACCAGGGAAACAGCTATATGCTTTTGGGTTGAGCTCTAAACTCAATTATTAGCAACTGAGGCTTGAAGTATGATCTGGTAAGTAAGACCCATGAGGATTAAGACATGGGTGATGTTTTAAGTAGGAATATGAAACAACCAAATCATGTTAGCCTGGTGGAAGTGGACATAGGAAACCAATGAGAAAATGATTTTAATTATAGAATAAGGAGAAAATTAGAAGGAGAAGGAAGCCACATCTAGGGAATTTGTATATAAAGAGTTGCAATCACTCATGAGGAGATGGAGCATTTACAGGGAGAAAAAAAAATCCAGCCAGTTGAATTGAAAAATCCCATCTAAATATAAAAGCAGGGAGTGTATTCTGGAGCTGGAAGTATTCATCAATGTGTTAAATATCACACATTCTAAAAATATGAGATTGATTTAAACAGCTCGATCGTTAAAGATGGATGATTGGAATTTTTCTTTTATGATGCCTTAGCAGTTTCAGATGGTTCTTAAGTCTCCATAGCAACAGCCTGATGCTACTTTTTGTTCTTCCATGTAGTCCAGCAGTTGATTGCATTTCCTCATTAGTGACACAGAGACTGGGGTCACCATGGGGGACTTTCATTTGCAATGATACTGAGCCTTATAAACAAGAACCATCTCATGATAACCTTTCCTCTTTTAACTGGCATTGGGTGTCAATCTTTGCCTTGATGTGCCACTACTCTACATCAATAATAATATTGTTTCATAAATTATATGTCCAACTAGATAAGGTTTTCTCAAGTAGATGACCACCTTCTTCTTGTAATGCCCAGTTGTCTTAGAAGGTGTCACCAGTATATGAATGGAAGTTGCTACCATGAAATGTCTACCATTCTCTAAGATGAGCAACAGACTAGTCTACTAGGGCAGAGTCATAGTGTTTTGTGGTGAAAACTTAGACAAGTCTCTATAATGGTCTGAACCTCAGTTTTCCCATCTGGGAAAGAGAAGTGAGAACTAAAGGCATTTTCTTACACAAAAGGCAATGTCTTGTCCTAGCCAGGTGGCTCAGTTGGTTGTAGCATTGTCTTGTACACCAAAAGGTTGCAGGTTTGAGTCACAGTCAGGGAATACACCTAAGTTCTGGGTTCAATCCCCATTTAGAGTACCTATGGGAGGCAAACAATTGATATTTCTCTCTCTCCCTTTTTTTCTAAAATCAATGAACATATCCATTGGTAAAGATTAAAAAATAATAAGGTAGTGACTTAAACATTTAGACAATTTTTGTCAAATGTGTTTTGAAGGTGATGTACTTAAACTGTCTTAAGTTTATGTGTGATGGGTATCAAGGTGCTATGTGGATTCACCTAAAATCAGGGAAAACACCATGAAACTTGCAAGCATGTGTAAGACAGATAGAAATCTCTCTGGATCACTCATTAAATTTATAACAGTTTTCTTACAGAGGCAGATTCAAGGTCCTAACAGTTTCATCATCATTCTCATTAATGAGTCTTAGGCTGAATTAAGATTCTTCTAAGCTCACCTTGATGTTGGCTGTTTTTCAGTGGAATCAGAAGTTTATAAGCTCCAGTGCTAACCAATGACACCAGCATATGTTATTCTGACTAAAGCAATTTGTTCTTTCATATTATTTCTTCCTTATATGAGAGGACATTTATGAAAGAACCAATAATGTTAACCTTGTATGCAGAAGGGAACCGGTAAATATTTGTTTTCCTCTTCCTTCTTTCCCTTTCTCCATCTACAATTCTTGCATTCCTGGAATTTGCTACGGGAGTTAAAATGTGAGCTAGTGACATAAGCCTGTTTGGAGCTAAGGTTAACTTTCTAATGATGCTACAGAATCATCCTCAGTACAAGTGTATCGAATATTAAGTAAGAGTATTAAGCTCCATGTACACAATATTGTACACAGTGATGGAAATACAAAGTTATGAAAGCCTGCTTGAGGATTAAAATGCAATTGAAGGTTAAAAGATAACAAAGGTAACCAAAGCCAACTGTCAAATAGGCAGTATCGATACAAAGCATGCTGGGTTGCTAACAAAAATCTTCCTGAAGGAAAAGTAATAGATACAGACTTTAAAGAGAGCAAATACTTATTGAGCACTATTAATGGGCACTGGGTGCTTTGCCCACTTTATCTTACTGAGGAAGTGAGGGAATTCTTAATAAAAGAATAAAAGTGGGAAGGTGGAAATGGTAGCCTAGGTGTGGGAATGATGGAATAATGAGTTTGGCAGGAGAGAGGAGGTGAATAGGAAAAAAGATGCTAGATGATGTTAGAAACCAAGTTAAGAAGTTGAACTTTTAATTTCCTTAATGGGGAGCAACCGTATATAATTGAGCAGGGAGAGATGTGTACCCACTTGTAAGATTTTAAAAAGAAACACTGAGTAAATCTAACAGGAGACCACCCAACTGGCCTAGGCACTGGGTCATGGGACCTTGACATAGGAGGAGAGCCAGGAGGCCAGGATGAGGGTAAGGTTGATTGGAGGAATTATGACCATTGATAGCAGCATTTGGAAATTCCGTGAAGGGAGCTCATTAGGAAAAAAAGAAGAATAGAGTTAAGTTTTGGGTGTATAAAATTTGAGGGGACTACAGGTAGATGGAGATATCTTTCCTATAAGGTGTCAAAGGTGGGAAATTTGCCTTGTGGGGACCACCCTTCACCTTTCTGGTGGGGAATTTGGAAGCCCACAGCTGTCTCATATGGCCAGTGCCACATGTTACGCTTTCTTCCCAAAATAGCAGAAATTGGCATCATGTATTTAGGCATCACATAACTCTAATTACTAGGGAAGAATTGGATCTGTGTTTTTGTTTTTTGTTTTATTCTTCTAGCCAGTTCCCTAAAGTAATGTGAGCCATATATTTCTATTTTGTTCCATCTCTATCTTTCTTTTCATATCATTTTTTTTTTCTCCTGGAAAATTATGCACTCAAACGAAAACCAGATTCTATGAGTCTATTTCTAACCCCAAAATATGTCATTCAGCAAGTGTTTCTTGAGTACCTTCTCTGTGACATTCTCATGTCCTCTCTGTAACTTCCATCCACCATACCTGACTATCCTTCTCCCTGCAAACTTTACAGGGTGAGTGGAGAAAAGCATTGGATATAAGTCAGAGCAAATGTTCATAAAAAGATTTCAAGTCATTTCACCAGCACTTGTAAGGCTGGTCCAAATAAAATATCTTTATTTACAAAGAATATACATAGCAGATAATATGTTGGAGAATAAGTAGGAATGCTGGGGACTCATGTAATCTTAGGAAATCCAGTGAGTTCCCTGATACTCAGTATACTTATCTGTAAAATGGGTAGGTAGATGTACTAATGGAAATAGATTTCAACTCTGATATCCTATGGTTTTATATAATGGAGTTAGGTTTATAGTGCTTTTGAGAAGTAGCATCCTTGTACTAGGTCTGTCCTGAAAATATTGAACCAGTGTCAATATAATTAAAAATTTGCCCAGTCAATACTTTCAGGACAGACCTCCCATTTATAGAATGTGAGCTGTTCCTTATTGTAAATTATTCTTTAAGGGTAAAACTTATGTCCCAGGCCACCTTGAGTGGCTAAAAGTCTGATTCCCTTGGCTGAATTCCCTGGTCAAAAATCTTGGGGTTCCACCCAATAGCTGTAGCCTCAGAGACTGAATAACCATCTCCTCTCTCAGGAGGATACAAATATAATTACGAGAAAATGAGATGCACCATCTATTCCTGTGGGTCATATCAAATAAAAGAGCAGCAGAGCCCCCACCACATTTCCTTTACTTAATTACATGGGTTCCAGTCCACATTCTTACCTAATCTGTTGCTTTGTTGACCATAGACTGTGCACCTGATCCTCTAGGCTTGCTCCTATTATTACTTGTGACCTAGAACGGTTCTGCTCTGAGTGCAATCTTGCCTGATGCTTTCTGAAGCTGTTTCTATGTCTATCTCTGCATCAATGCTGTTATTCTACCCCATTTTATATGGAACCTAGCCACTGCTGCTTCTGCTGGGGCCCGCCTGCCTCAGCCCCACACCTTCAAAGGCTGGTCTGAATTCCGTTTCCCTGTTGTTTGGGCTGATAGCAGCTTTCTCTACTGCCACCACCATCACAACTTCTAAAACTGCTGAAGACACCACTTTCCCATGCTGCTACTGTGGACACTGCTAGCATGGGACCGCTGGAGATTGTCCACCATGATCACCAATTCCTGATGCCTATCCCACTGTGATAAGTTATCTATTGTTCATGTGGCTTCTTGCCCATGAGGCACACTCCCTTTCTATACATTGTACCTCTCTTTTTTCCTACCAAAATATGTCTTTGCCACTGTAGTAATACAGTTCTCTGGTTTGATGGACTTAACCTAAGTCCTCAGGAGGTTAACTTAGATCAGGAAAACTGCATAATGTGGCAGGACCTGCCCAGGGCTCTGGGCTCAGCCTCTGCTGCAGTGTTCTGGCCTTTGGCACATCTCCTCCTTTTAGGGCAGTACCTTTTTCCGCAAGAACACCCTGTAGATGTTAGAGTTAAATCACATATTTCTTTTCTGTGGCTGCCTAGGACTAAATAAAAATATTAAAAGAGCATTTATTTCTTCTAAATGTTTCTAAATCCTTCTTCAGAGCCTCCCAGGAAGCAAGAGCCTTATGCAAATGATGTTTTTCTGGCTTCTTGAAACAGACATGCAGATTAGACTCCACAGTGGCTTTAGGCTGTGCCATATTATACACGTAAAAGGAAAAGTAGAATGAAAATTGTATCCAAGCTATATGCCTAGGTCAAACCTGTCAGGACACATTCCCTGTCAAAGGATGATCAACGTGTGCAACAACACCTTGGGTTGATTTCATAAAGAAGTGAGCAAATCAAGGCCCAGGGCCTCAGATTCAAAGTATTCCTCTCTTTTGGCCATTGTTTTCTTTCATTCCAAGCTCTTTGTTTAACTGTCCAAGCAGATTCAGACACAAAAGGAAAACACCCTAAGCTCCTTTAGTGGTCATGTTCGTTTATGCTCCACTGTGCCCACAGAGTTGCATCCTGGTGATCCTTGCATGAGGATACAGTAAGAAAATCCAAACTTGCCTTTTAAAAAAAGGAGAGAGAGAGAGAGAAAACATATCTTTGTTTCCCAGACTTCTCTTCCTTCATTTCTGATGCATCACTTGCATGTCACACATCTGGACTTCTTTGAGCAAAGTCTTCAGGAGATTTATTTCATTGAGAGGTGAAAAGAACTTGTGTCTTGCCCAGCCTGGGCATGTGCTTCTGCAAACATTCAGAATGTTCCTCTGGAGATAGGTATGGTGCCCACGTGGAGAACTTCAAGCTTTGTTGAACAAATGAATTTGCTAAAATTGGAAAGAAATAACCCCCCCCACCCCCCGAAACTAGTAGTTTTCCCATTTTACATTTTCTACAATTGAAAGTTGGGTAAGAGAAGCTAGCTAAATAACCCAGATTATTCAACAAAGTAGATGTAGAAAATAAGTTATATAAGACCTTTAAGGATTTACTTTTAAAAGGTCTAATCCTGGCCTTGGCTGGGTCTCTCAGTTGGTTAGAGAATCATGCCGCTACACCAACTATGCAGGTCCAAACCCCTGTCAGAGCACACCCAAGAATCAACTGATGAATGCATAAATAAATACAGCAACAAATTCATTCATTCTCTCTCTCTCTCAAAATTAATTACTGAAAAAGTAGTCTAATCTAAATCTATAGATCATGACCAGGTGGACATTCCATGACCATGCATGAAAACCATAGCAAAGTTTTAAAAATAAAGCATTTTTTCTGCAACTGTGCTTCATATCTTATCATTCTTTTGGTTCTTATGATTGATTATATTATGTGTAATGTCAATACTCTTCACCTTCCAAGTTTGGGTTCTCAGGTTCAGGCTGAAGTTCTGAGTCAGAAAAATCATGTTTTATTGGAATTGAGGCAGAAATATTTTGGGGCCTGATCAAAATGCCAGTGAGTTTGTGACCTTAAATACTGGTGCCTCTTTTTCTGTTTATTAAAAAGTCAGAGGCCCTGGCTCATGGCACAGTGGATAAGGCACCATCCTTATCCCAAAGGTTGCTGATTCAATTCCTAGCCAGGGCACACAACCAGGTTGCAAGCCAAGTCTACAGCCAGGTCCATAGCTGGAGGCAAGTGAAAGGCAACCACACATTGAAAAGAAAAAAAAAAAAGTCAGTGGTTTCACTTTCAAGACACATACATACTTAGATATCAAGGTTAAGATACAGTTTTCAAAATAGACTGCACTTCCAGGTTTTTGGATAAAAGAGGTCCATCAATAACTAGCATTAATTTCATGTTTTTGACAGATTAAGAAATTGAATAAAGCATTAAGTTTCCTTTGTGTCTTAGTTCAAAACTGGCCAATGAAATTTATGATGCAGGATTGCTTTGAAAAACTCCTCAGAGCTATGAAAATAATGCATATTGAGGCAAGTTAATGTTTGAAAGATCACACTAAAAATGTAATTTGATTAATTAGATGGTCTCTCTACTATTAATTAAAGAGATCATCACACTTCAACTTGTAAGATTAAATAACTTAGAAGAATGAGAATTAATAATAAAAAATTTTCCTGCAGAATTTTAAATAAATTAATATGCAACTCTTCAGGAGAACACTGGCATAAAGTAAACTATGTCTCATTTCATTTATGCATAGTGAATAGGTTTTTTTCAAACAAGGTGAGATGTAAATTAAGATGTACATTTAGAAGAATAACTTGATGCCCTGGCTGGTGGCACAGTGGATAAGGCACAACCTGTGAACCCAAAGGTCGCTGGTTCGATCCCCCAGCCAGGGCACATAACCAGGTTGCAAGCCAGGTCTCCAGCCAAGTCCATAGCTGGAGGCAGGTGAAAGGCAATCATACATTGATGTCTCTCTCCCTCTCTGCCTCTCTCCAAAAATAATAAATAAAATCATTAAAAGAAAAAGAAAAATAACACTTGAGATCCTATAACCTGGAGATCATTTATCAGCACTCTGTATACCTCAGTGGTTTTACCTTGGGTATCGGGCACCTTGTTATTTTATTTTCTGCCTCTGTATTTCCTTTGCATGTATTGACCTCTCTTGAATCCCACTTATCTCCATGCCCATCTGCCATCTTGACAATCCTAAGCACCAACATAGTGATGTCCTCTCTGTGGCCTTGAAGCCACAAAAATAGTCCCCTTGATGAAGTTTTAATCCACAATGTCAGGTGAACCAATATTTCCCCCATACCTTTGGTTTCACTTTAATTATCTCTAAGATAACTAACAATCTAAGTATAATTTAGATTGTTAAAGTGATTGCCATTTCCAATCCTTGGAATTCTTCAAGAACCATGATCAGTATTCATTATCTCAGCAATCTCAGGGTCTGACATGCATAGGTTCTGCTATAGACTGAATATTTAGATCCCCCCAAAGCTCATATGTTGAAACCTAATCCCCAATGTGATGATAGTATTTGTAGGTGGGATCTCTTGAAAGTGATTAGGTTATAAGGGTGCAGCCCTCACAAATAGGATCAGTGCCCTTATAAAAGGGATCCCAGAGAGATCCCTTTCCCTTCCCATCTTGTGAGTACACAGGGAGAAGACTGTCTATGAACCAGGAAGCAAGTCTTCTTAAGACACCAAGTGAGCCCAGTGCCTTTATCTTGGATGTACAGTCTCTACACCTATGAAAAGTAAGTATTTGCTGTCTATAAGTATGGTATTTCTGTTATAGCAGTCCAAATGGACTGAGATATTTCTTAACACGTATGTGTGGAGTGAAGGAACCTTGCAGTGTCCCTGGGCTGAGCTTAGGTAAGCTCAGTGGTTAATGAAGTGTTTTTCCAGTAGGAGATAAGGGGTCTCTTTCATATTCCCAGAGTATGGGATGGGCCCATTGTAGAAAGAAGTTTTTGTTCTGTATATATAGTTTGAGGATTCAAAGATGTGTCCAAGGCAAAAGCTGCTTAGATTCCCATCTCTATTGATCATTGTCATTTTTGTCCAGTCCAAGTCCAGGTTTTGATAAACAATCGCAGGACAACTGAAAAAGTGATTTGTCTAGCCCTGGCCAGTGTGGCTCAGTTGGTTGGAGCATTTTTCCTTAACTGAAAAGTTACAGGTTCAACTCCCCTTCAGGGCACATGCCTAGTTTGCTGGTTTGTTCCCTGGTCTGGCAGGTACAATCCCAGGTCAGGCATGTATGGGAGGCAACCAATTGATGCTTCTCTCTTGCATTGATGTTTTTCTCTCTCTAAAAGAATTAAAAAAAAAAAAAAAATGTCCTCAGGTGAGGACATTTTTTTTTTTAAGTGATTTGTCCAAGGCCTGATCTTCCTCTCAGCACATAGAAATACCAAGAAAAAAAAATTTCCCTAGATAATATCCTTCAGCACAATGCTTTATTTTGGAGCTTTGAAATAAGTGCCTCAAGAGAAACAGGAGGCTGTAAAAATGCTAGTGATTGCTTTTTTTGTTTTTGCAGGGGTGGTGGGTGGAGAGAATTAAAGGAGCTTCCAACTGCTTCCCCCTCTGTGAGGATTAGAAGGAAGAAAAGTGCCAGCAGCTTCCTGGGCACCTTCCATCAGATACCCTTCACTCAGTTCTCCTTATCTGTGCTCCCAGAGGTCCTCTAAATCAGCGCTTGGAGTACTGATCTGAGGCCCTGAGGCAGCTGTTGGTTTCCTCCCTCTCGACAGAAGCATTTAAACCAAAAACCTTAAAGAAAAGAAGGAAGAAAAGGAAAGAGGGAGAAGAGAGGGAAGGAAGAAAGAAATGTAAATATCTCTTGTCAAACACTTTGCACACTAATGTGACTTTGTGCTTCATACATACCTTTTCATAAAACCCTGGGGTAGGTAGAGATAATGAAAAAACAGCAGTTGTATCCCCCGCCCCCAGCCCACTCCATGGCATTTTTGCCAGAAAGACAGGAACTGCTGAAGGAAGAAGTCTCCCAGGGCTAGATTCCAATTAACTGCTGCACTCATTGCTGGTAACTCTCAGCAGTCACTGTTCTTCAGAAAATGGGACAGAAAGCTTGGAAGACCATAAAGACAAGGTGGCTGATCAACTGAGACACAGAACCTAGCATCACTCTTATCCTAGTTTTCCACAATTTTAGGGTGAAAATAGTGGAGGAAGAAAAACATGAGGATATAATGTTGTATAGTCTTATACTTGATGCACATTCACAGAGAAGTGCTGGTATGAGTATCTTGTAGCTCAAACTTTGATCCAGAGATTTGGAAAATACTTTCATCATCATAAAGTATTTCCATTTCTCTATATGACTTAGAAGAACTGAGTCTGGGGTTCTGGTTCTGGTTCTGCTGTTTAGGAATGCTAGCTGTGATTTTGGATGAGTGATTGTATCCTTCAGCTGCCAAAGAAACACCGCCCAGCATGACACAGTGGTAGACATGGTTGTTAGGAGGTTTGCGGGGTTATGCTGATCTACATTGGGCTCAGCTGAGCTTGCTCATAAATTTGTATGTTGGGTCTTCTCTCACCCTCTTCCTGGAATCAGATGTCCTTCCATGGACATTTTCAAGCTTCTGTTTCTACCATACTTGTCAAATTCCATTGACCAAGTAAGCCATAGAGCCATACCTGGAGAAAGTGAAAAAGGGAGGCACAGTCTGGGTGGAATTGGTATGGGTAACAAAGTGCATAAATAATTGAGGCTAAATGGTGCAATCTACCACAACACTTAATTTTCTCAGTCTCAATCTACTCATCTGTGCAATGGGGATAATCTTATACTTCTGAAGATTAAATGAGATGACACTAAATTACTGAGCTCAAGGCTGGCACAAAGTTGATACTCAGTAAATATTCCTTTCTAATCACCTCTCCAAACTCTTGCAAAATGGAAATTAATACCTGTCATACCTAACAGGATCATTGATCCTTGAAGATTTAAAAAGGTAACAAATGTGAAAGCATTTGAAAGAATGTCAATTACTATATGATATTCATACTGTAATAACCTAATAGAATGCTTATCCTTACACAGATGCAAATGTAAATTCAAGCATTTGGATGTTAAATCAGTTTTTCATTGAGCATTTTGCATTACCCTGTAGTGAGTGAAATTTTTTCTGTGATATATTTTGGCATTTACATTACACAATGAAGCAAATATATGTGACCTAAGATGAGGGGCAGAGAAACAAAGGAGAGGAAGGGTGGGAAAAGGATTTTCAACATTAGCTAATATCCCTTAGTTGTTGCCCAGGATGTCTGCAGTCAACCCAGGAATAAGGTCTTTTCTATTCTTTATCATACTAAAGCCCAGGTCTTACTGAAGACCTTTCCCAATAAGAAGAGTGATGGGTCACACAGGAAGAAACCCTAGACAGTTGTTAGAATATAATCCTCTTACCTTAATAAATCAAAAACTGTTTGTGAAGCAGGTTAACACAATCCTCAGATAATGACCCTTAATTGTGTGACTGGCTGTGGTCCCCAGAGACTATATGGGATCTAAAGAAATTACCCTTTATCAAAAGGTGTGGGGAAGAAAGGGTCTGCATTTTAATGATGCAGAGAGGGGAAATATGACCTTGACCTTCAAATGGCCTTCGTGACATTTCCAAATGCTCCTGGTCTAGAGAGGTTTATCATCATGCCCCCACTCCACCCCTGCCCCCCACCCCACCTCTCTCTCTCTTTTTTTTTTTTTTTTTTAAGTAGATCAGTGTGGGGAAGAGGAACAGCCCACACAGGACAAGGGTATTTGCTAATAGAGGTTTCTGGGGCAGGGACATTATCTCTTCAAGTCAGAAGCCCCCCTGAGCAGTGGAAATCCCTTGAGTCTGATTTCAGTTTACATTCCCTTTTCCTGCAGTGCAAACTTAATTGATACTTTACCAGGTTCTCTATATTTGTTATTTATTGACTTCTTCTTCCAAGACTGAGTTAGTCTGGATTGTAAATTCTTCCCTTTTAGAAGCTGAGGGAACTGTTTTGGAACAGAAATTGCAAGCAGAAAACACCCCACTTAAATCTGGAAATTATATTGTTGCCACAAACAAATATTTTGGTGATATTCATCATTTTCCAGCATGGCAGGATGGCTAATGATCTGATGATTATTGTGCACTGACATCACACATCAATGGCCCAGGTTAGATCATTTTCTAAACCCCTCACACCCACCACCACTGCCACCTCTTCTCCTGCACCCTTTCATCCCCCCAAAAATTGAGCTCTTTGCTGCAGATACATGAGAGATGGAGTAATTGGTTTTTAAAGGACTTGGGACTTGGAAATGATAGGTTATAAATTAACTGGCATGTTTCATTTTACAAATAACTGTTTATCTTAATAACATAAGATTTATCAGTGCCTTTCAATGTGGAAAGCTAATGAATATTGGTTTTGTGAACAGATAAATGAATAAAGTATTAAAAGTTAACATTATAGCCTAATGTAATAGTTTCAAATACTGAATTTGTGGCACCTAATACAGAAAAGGCTATTAAATATGCATTTAACTCTTTATATGTCTGATATTGCTGGAGGAGATGAGAAGGAAATGTTCTCACTACTATAGCCTCGTGGAACTAAATGTAGGTCCCTTGTATGGGCAGATTATTTAACCAGCACTTCTGTGGAATAGCAGTAAGAATCATCCCTCTTTCATATGGTAGCTGAAGGGGGTGTATGATCTAATTCATGAAAATCAGTTAGTGCAGTGCCTAGTACAAGGGAGTTGTTCAACAGCTATTGTCATCTTCATTTTCATCACCACCATCCACATCCCCTCAAGATCCTAATTTGGTTCTGGGTTCTCACTATTCCCAGGAGTTTGGTTTTGCAGACCACTGTGAAAACATGGTGGGCAACCCCAGACTCCAAGGGCAGGCTGAATGATGTGAACAACCAGGAAAGTTCACATTTCTTATGTAGTGTGATGATATAGGATATTCAAAATTCCTTCCTAAAGACTCTTGAGCTGGCTCAGCAAGCCTTTTTTGGTTCCGAAAACTAGGATTGGAGTTTATCAGAAACCGACAAGCCTTAAACATGTAATCAGTCTAACTTTTTTAAACCTTGACACAGTCTTTTTCTTTTTTTTTAATTTAATTTTTATTGAACTTATTCAGGTGACATTGATTAATAAAATTATATAGGTTTCAAGTGTACAGTTCTACAATACTTCATCTCTGTATTGTATCAGGTGTTCAGGGATTTCTGATGTTAAGAAAGCATAACATGTAAGACTACATTTAGCAAATGTAGCCTTGACACAGTCTTAATCTATTCTTCTACTTTAACCCTTTGGGAGATTCAGGGTCAGACAGAGCAACAAGAAGCAGGGATAATTAGTTGTGCCAAAGACAAAAAAGTCAAGAACTAAACTCTAGAAAAGTGATCCTGATTGGTAATTCTGGTAAGAGGGTCTTTGGGATTAGTAAGAGACAAAGTCCAAAACAGAATGCTTCAGAAAAGAACTGTCAAAAGTAAAAAGAAAAAAAAAAAAAGTAAAAAACAAGTAATACTTACCTTCTTCAAGTCCCAGAGGAATCAAAAGGGATGAAGGCTAAGAGTGACACATCAAATAAATGATGTCTCAGCAATGAGCAGGGTAGCAAGACTATTTTAATGCCCAGGGCTAGTCAGTGGGGCAGATGAGGGATAATGTCTTGAAAAGAGATTTTCTCCCCCACCCAAAAGAATGAAAGCCTTTGAGGGGAAAGAAGGAGGATGTGGGGAAGAGGAGAGGGAATAGCATTAAAGATGGAGGTGAAAGAGTGAAATTCTTGTGGAACAAGTTAGTTTTTAGTTGTCTCGGAAAGAGTGAATAATGGTTATCCAGTTAGGAGAAGGGTTGCAGAGGGGATGGAGCTGTCATGAAGGGGAAGCTCCTGGGATGGGTTATAATTCAGTGGAGAAAACACAATAATGTGGGTAGAGGTTGATGTAACAAATGAGGTGACTGATGGTAGGGCTTGATTAGTTGGTAGAGTTTTGAATCAAACCTGCTAAAGAACAGAAGGATATGGGGGCAAATGGCTTTTTCTGCCCTGTTCTTCACTGTGTCACCTGAAACTAGAACTGGTCCCAGTACATGGTAGGCACATGGCAACTATCTGTTAAATGACTAAATGAATAAAACAAAAGATTAAGAGACTAAAACTACTAGGATGCGGAGTAAGGAAAAGTAGTATTTAAGCCAATAACAAGAGGAATAAGATCCAGAGGTCCTGAGAAATCACAATCAGGAGGTAATATCGTTGTGTAAACACTGATGTTCTTTAGAATGCAGTGGGTTAATCAAGAATTAGGAACATGAATGAAGGAAGAGGCAGGGCCAAGAGGGCCAGTCTGTGACACCATTGGAGGACAGTGTGTGGATTGCCCCATCTTGGAGATATATAGAAAGCCAGGGACAAAACAAGTTCAATCTAGGGGATGGGGATAGGGGGGCATCAGTTTCAGTGATCACTGATGAGCTCACATATGGTGCATGTGTGTCACATAGCTACAATGAAGGAGTCATCAGTTGAAGGAGAGACGTTGAATTATTTCTACACAGAATATCTCAACCATAAGAAATTTCAGGAAAACCTCATCTTTTCAACTTCATTACCAAGGTCTTTGCAATATTCTTTCATTGTTTACTTTTTATAGATGTCTGGCTACGCTGAATAAAACTCAGTCCTGGTTTATTGGGAGTCCTGGACAGCACACACACTTATTCTTTAATGCTCAGCTGTTCAGGAACCAAGTCCATAAATCTCGTTTTGAAACTTTTCCTAAGAAGAGGCTCTGCTTCTAAACATCTGGTCACATGAAAAATGAACAAACAAAAAACAGTCCAGTTGGCTGTCCAGATGTTAGGTCGACACTGGGTTAAACAAGTGGGGATTTGAAAATATCCAAGGGGTGAGACTTCTTTTTCAGTTTCTGCTCTTAAACCAGAAAACAATCTGAATAATGGTGGCAACTGGATCCCCTGCTGTTGGGTCTCAGCTTCTTAGAAGAGGAATGAATGAGCAGGGAAAGCTGTGCCTTGACTGTCAGGTCCAGAGAGCAAACCCAGGCAAAGCTCAGCCCCCTCACCTCCTGTCCTGTGTGAGCTGCCCCTGCGGTTTGGCTCAGTTCACTTTTCTTGGCTCAAATGTGGTACCTAAGACAGGGATCGTTTGTCAAATGAGCATGGTACACAGAGAGCTGTAGGCAGATTATGGAAAGAGAGGGAGGAGAGAGAGGGAGGAGAGAGTGCAGGAGAGAGAGAAAGAGAGAGAGGAAAAAGGGCGAGGAGAGGAGCAGGCTTCTCCAGGAACTGCGCTTCGCAGGCACCGGGGATTCAAGTTAGACCAGGTGGCAGTGCCGCGGCGCCACTGGGGAGAGGGAAGCAGCGGGCGCCTTCCGACATGGATTTTTTCATGTGGGATGCCTAAAGACTGCACGGAGAGGGAGTAACTTGGAGAGGAGAGCAGCTGGCATGAGGATTCCGCCAAAATGGAAGGGCTTCTGTCTCCGATGAGGACGAAGGTAAGGACTGAGTTGCGGTTTCTTTTGATTAGGCTTGGAAGGACAGAAAAGGCAGCTGAAGTGCCTGCCAGGAGCCTCTGTGAAGGGGAGGCTCACTGAGCTTTTGTCTTGTTTCAGAACTAGGCTGGTGAATGCAACTGGCTCTCTCAAAGAATAGGCTTGCCTCACAGAGAGCCCGATGTGCGGGAAGGGGAGCGCGGGGAGAGAGCCATCTGTCAGTGTGGACAACGGGAATCTTAGTAAAGGAGTTCTCCTCTTGGTTGATTAGACAGCCATATTTTATCAGGGTTTCTAATCACTCTTCCTTGGGGGCCGGGCAAGGCTGGGAGCTGTTCCTTGAGGGAAGTACCAATTGCTGGGGCTACATCGCTATTTCACGGAAGGAGTAGTAACACGTTGAAAGCAAGAGCATGCCCAGCTCCTGCCTGAAATCTCTTTCTGCCACCTCTTCTTCAGAGCAGGAACGCCAGGGAATCCTCTGAAAGTAGGTTAATGCATTCTGGAAGCCAGCGTGTTTTCAGAGAACTACCAGTTCAGCAGAAAAGCCTGCAGAGTACTGGACTAGCCTGACATCTTGAACTTGGACCTGAAATGTTCAGTGGGAACTGTTGACAGTCCCCAGCAAGCTCAGGAAACTTGTTCTGCTCCAGTGCCCTTTTTTTTTCTTTTTTTTCTAATTGAGAAAGGGTTGCCCCAAGGCAGGACTTTCTATTGGAAGCTCAGGTGGTGAAGAAGCTCTTTGATTTTTGCTAATTCCACATGGAACTCTGAATGGGTGGGCCAAAAAGTTCTAAATCATGCTAGAAATATTACTTTAATTATTCAGAAATGTCCAAAACATCAGGGAAAAATTGGCTCTGTAAGCACATGGCAGAGTTAAAGCCAATAGAAAAGGGCTTTGACTTCATCTCATTGATGTTCTATTTAGTGATTCCAGCACAAACAGACTCTTTTGTTACTGAACGGTTTCTCTCCTGCTAGTTAATAAGCTTACCACCATGTTTTAAGGTAATGTTAAAAACTAGAGCCTTAAGCATGAAAGTGTCCCATCCTTGGGGAGAATTATCAAGCTGCCTGGCATGCTCACTAGCCTTCTGATTATCATTCATTAGAAGGATAGCCCCAAGTGAGAGCTTGGTACCAAAGATTCTAATCCCAGCCCCTCAGCTGGCTGGCTGATCTGATGGAAGAGCCCCTCCCTCTGTGACCCCTTTGCTCTCCCTGAGCACAGAGCTGAAGTCAAGAGGCATGCAAGCAGCAGACCTCAATCCGAGGTGCTGTGGGAATAGCAGGTACAGTTCCACATAGAGGTACCACTGTGAAGAGAATGGCAAACAGCACTAGATTCCTGTTTCCTTTTATTGACAGGATGGGGATTTTGAATGTTTTAGTGGATGATAATAAAATCTGTTCATTCTTCCCACTTTTGAAATTGCTACCTCAGACACCTTGTCCTGGTATCGTGCACTCTCAGGCTCCCATCTGATCAGGGATCTGAGCCTATAACCTTAGGCAAGTACAGTTCTCATAGACGTTGAGGGGGGTTCCCTATGTAAATGAGCCAGGACCCAGGCACTGTGTAAATCACACTGCCTGCCAATTAAAATGGCATGTTGCAGTAAGGAGAGAGATGGATGGCAGTGGGTCAGCTGCTCTGCCCATGTATTATGTTTATCAGTGTAATCCACATCATAGCTTGTTCCTTAATCATCGTATCATCTAATGAACATTGAAACTATGAGGGTTTGAGTCCCATCAGAATTCAAACATAAAATCCTATATAGCACCGACTCTCATTCATACTCTACTTTTTAGGTTTCAAGGTGTGTGCATGTGTGTGTGTGTGTGTATGTGTGTGTGTAGGTATGAAGTTGCTTTGGTGAATTCTTTTTAACCCCTTCACTTCTGACTCTAGAAATTGATATTTCCATACTGAAGATTCAAGTTACATTTGAATTTGGTGACCTGCAGTATCATCATGACTCAGAGAACAAAGCCCAACAGTGTAAAACTTTGATTGACAGCACTCAGCTTTAGTTTCTAAATTGCTGTATCCTGTTGTGTTGACGTTACCCAGTGATTTTTAAAAATTGCTCCAAATAATTTTATCAGAGATAACATGTTGTCATTCTTAAACTCTGATCCACATTAGTTTTTCCCAAGCCCATTCTGGAATATTCTTCCCCTGCCGTAAGGATTTAACGTGAAGTTTCTGATTTCTTGGCATCATGATGGGCTGGACAAAGAAAGCCTGCTTCGCACTCAGTTTTGGTGTGTTATGGTTACTTAATGACTTATTGACAGTTGAAAGCAAGTGTTGAGGTAAATTGGACAGCATGCAATAATTTCATTATGCCCTGTAATGGACTTAACCAGTCTAAATAATGGGTGCTTAATGCATTTTTATCTTGGGATTTGCATAATCGACACATACATATGCATGAGATGAACTGGAAATGGCAAAATAGGGTGGGTGAAGTGTTCATGAGTGTTAAAATTAAGGCAGCTGCACAGAGGGCACCTGAGCATGCACCGTCTCCTGGGTGTTGGCCACACCTGACATACCGAGAAAGAGGCAGGGCAGCAGCTGGCTTCCTGATGCCACAGCCAGTGTGTTGTCAGCAATACACGGGTTTAGCACAGCTATGAGCTTTTGGCGGGATTTGCTTGAGTACTCTACTTATCCCTCCTTTTATATGTAATGCAATCTCATAGAGTCTCTAGTCTGATGGATATGCTTCTGCCTGGCTGCCTGGCATGCCATTGCACAGGCCTCAGGATTCTAACCACAACACATGACGTTTCAAAAGCAGTGGGGGAATGGGAAAAAGAGGAGTACTGATTGAATCGTTTGTCCTTTGAGAGTACAGGAACGAATTTTATGATTAATTATGTGTGCATACTTTTAAAATGTGTCCCTTTTAAATTTGATTTTTAATCCTCTAGCCTTCATAATTCCCTTTCATCCTCTATGTACTGCCTCCAGTGAATGAAGCTGGTAAAAAAAATCCTCTTGTTTTCACTTCTTGTGAGGCCTGCTTGCCAGTGCCTGCTGCAAAATTTGCAGTGGGCTTCCAGCTGTGGCCAGGCAAAATCAAGGCAAGCCTGTACTTTTCTCAGGTGTAAGAAGTGTGTGTTCTGAAGAAGCTGCAGTATCAAAAAAAAAAAAAAAAAAGAAAAAAGAAAAAAAAGATGAAGAAGAATCAGGGAGAAAAGAGAGAAGAAAAGGGGAGGGGAGGAGAAGGGAGTAAAGGAAAGGTGACTTTGTTGGAGAGCCATCTTCATTCTTTCAGTTTTATTGAGATATAATTGACATACAGCACTGTGTAGTTTAAAATGTACAGCAGAAAGACTTGATATATATAAATATATGTTTAAAGTATTACCACAATAAGTTTAGTTAACATTCCTTATCTCATATGGTTACAAAATGTGTGTGTGTGAAGAGAACTTTCAGGATCTACTTTCTTAAACTTTCAAATATGTATACCATAGAGCTATATTAGCTACAGTCATCATGTAGTACATTACATCCCCTGTACTTAGTGGTCTTATAACTGGAAGTTTGTATCCTTTGACCACCTCTACCCAGCTCTCTCACTCTCCACCCCTTGCCTCTGTTAACCACAAATCTGATCTCTTACTATGAATTGGGTTTGTTTGACCTTTTTTATTATTTAGATTCCACAAATAAGTGTGATCATACAGTATTTGTCTTACTCTGTCTGACTTATTTCACTTAGCATGATGTCTTCAAGGTGCATCCATATTGTTACAAATGACAGGATTTCCTTCTTTCTCATTGCTAAATAGTATTCCATTGTGTATACTCATTTATTTGTGCACATCTAGATTGTTTCCATGTCTTACCTATTTTAAATAATGCTGCAATGAATATGAGGGTGCAGATATCTCTTCAACATAGTGATATTGTTTCCTTAGGGTATATACCTAGAAGTGGAATTTCTGGATCATATGATCAATGTATTTTTAATTTTTGAGGGGCTGAAGGCCCACCTTTCATATCCAAACAAAAATACAGATGTTTTTCATTAAATGCTTATACAGTAAATGGGGAGTAAATTATAATTAACCTGGAGAATGAATGTCAATGCGACTTACTATAGTGATCATTCCGTAGCAAATATGAATAACACATCATTATGTTGTGTACCTGAAACAAATGTAATGTTATATGTCAAAAATTAATTTCTTTAGAAAGGATGGACTATTAATTTTTAAAAATTTAATTTGACAATTTAGTAACTATTTTGTGTGCTTACTAGCACACTAGAATACTATGACACTGCTGCCTCTAGTATCCACTCTCCTTTACAATTAGTTAATTCCCCAGAGAAGGTGCTTTTTATCTGTCTGAATGACTCTTATTTTTGCCACAAAGACATTGTGTCACTTACTGCACTATAATTATTTTTTCATAAAAATGAATTCTGATTTGTGGCATAAAGTAGTTTTCTAAAGGACATCTTCTGAAAGGATCAGGCCATTTATGACAGGGACACTTACTGGGAAATGGAAACTGAGCTTATAAAGAACGAGCATTTGAGACTAATGCAAGAATTGTGTCCTGCAAGTTCAGCTCTTGTGCACCCAGGGTAAGTGCCCCACACACTGACAGTTAGTTCAAGGATGATCTGCCTCAACCACACTGCAGTTTTGAAAATACATTAGATACAGATGTAAGATGTGAAAATTCTAACATTACAGACAATATAAATAGCAAAAGAAAGAATCAAAAAGAGTCAAAGGCTCTGTCTGGCTCTTCAGGCCAATTGTCATACACAATATGAAACCCTTCAAGTCATTTAGAATTATGCTAATTCAGCTTGAAACTTTGCCAGGTCCCCATTGAGAATAACACCCGAAATGATCCATTGAGTTCCACCCACTTGATACATGGGTTCTGAGTAAATATTGGAACCTTCTTCTTAAGGGCTCTATGAACTAGACAGCAATGAGAACTGAAGGATGGTGTAGCCTGCATAGAGTAAGACTACAGTGGGGGCTTGAGAATTACTTTCAAACACATTAATATCCACAACACTATTCACCAGCTAATGACAGGCTATACTTTATCTTAATGGAGGCTTAAATAAGAGGAAACCTGCTGGCATTGAAGCATGACAGGTTTAGATTAAATTCAAGGCAATATTTCTTGACATTAACATGATTTCCTGATACAGCTTCTAGTCTGGAGGCCTTTGAGACAGGTAAGGAGGATCCGCCCTAAGAAACCATGAAGAGCCTTTAAAACATTCTGTGTTTCTATGATGCTGTGATTTTTTCACTCTCAAGCCAATAAAAGCAAAGATAGTTTTGTTTACGAGGCATGCATCAAATTCCTTTACAGAGAGCTACTCTACTGTAATGCTTTTATTGAACCACTGAACTGAGTTGGGTGCAAAACAATTTTATTGTTTTTCAAATGGCCATTTCAAGGCATCTGTGCATCATGGAAAGGAAGTTGGGGATTCTAGGGCAATTTATTTAGTTAATGAAAAGGAGGAGCATGAGGCACCATACCCTATCGGACCATCTGGGTTCAAACCCTAGCTCCGCCACTTACTGGGAGGTAACTTTTGAAGCTTTAGTTTCCCCCTGTGTAAGATGCATACAGTAATATCCTATAGCAGTGAGTGTTGTGAGAAGAGATCAACTAATGCCGATAAAGTCTAGGCACAGCTGTTACTAGTACAAATGTATGAACAAATATAAAGATGAATATGTGCCAACATGCAAGTCATGACACATGTGTGGAATGAGTTGTCACAGCCATGAACATGGTAGGAAAGATAGATGATCCGTCAGGAAGATGCTGTTAGCTCAGACGCGGAAGGAGAACTCTGCGTGCCTGCAGTATTCCTGTGAAGGTAGGTCCTCTTCCATCGAGAGCGCAGGATAAAGCTGATGCCTTTGTAGCATAGTCAGGTTTCGTTACAATAAGGAATCTCACAACAAGTATTTAGGATGGGTAGATAGTTTAATAGAAAAGACTAGTAGATTCATCTTAAGCTGAAAAGCTTTCCTCTCAGGGGCCTCAAGAAAATCATGTTTCTGCGCTGGTCCTTGGTTTGATCAAATCTTAACTGATCCCTTCATGAAAAACAATCTTTCTTTCTTTTGTGCTTTAGGCCTTGCAAAGTTAAGCATACATTCTCTGATCTGATCTTTCATTACAGAGTTACAACCCAGAAATAAGTCAGCTACGAAATAGGGCCCTCCCACCCACCAGTCAGTTGTTAGCCATTTACCAGCACACCGCTGCCTGGGACCTGCGTGAAGGCCAAGCATTGCATCTGGACTTCCAGGCTCATCGACCTGACCCTTGTTCGCTGACCCTGCACCATGCTTCTTCATTCTCCTCCCCAATTTCCACCCTGGCAGTTTGCAGCTGAACTGTTCCATCACCAGAGGCATTTTAAACAATGGTGGGCCTCTCTTACAGAGATCTTGATTCAGCAAGCCTGAGATGGGGCCCAAGAACCTGCGTTTTGTTGAAAGGTTAGATTTGGGTGATCCTTCCACTTCTTGTTGAAGAAACTCAATGTCTATCCAGTCACTTCAGGGAAGACCTTGCAGCTCCTTGAACATGCCAGATTTTTTAGTGTGCCCTGCCCTCACCATTCTGCCCTCATGACCTTGCCCTGTCTGTCGCCTGTACCAGCTCTGACCTACCCTCTGGGAAGCTCTGATGTCCAGGACTGGAGTGGGTCCACAGCATCTCTGCTTACCTTTGACCCAGCCTGTTCATATTCAGTAACCACACAGATATTTGCTCCCTTTGCAATGGGCCAGGAACATCTTCAAAATAGGTTTCATCATATCTTGTTCACCCTATTTGACTAGTAGGTAGCATGGTGCGTGCAAAATTTGTATTTAGTGACTAAATGCAGGACACAAAGCATTTATAGTTCTCTAAGGGATCACGTAGGTTCACTGAATCCTGGGCACTGAGCAGATATCTTGAGGCCTGAGTAGCTGGTTAGATACAGCGTAGAACTGTCTCCTCAAGATAGGATGGGCAAATTCCATGAGGTGAACCTCCCTTAGCAGAATTTTCAGGGACAAATAGTGGGGAGGTCATTTTTGTTTTTCTTCTCCTATCTTGTTGCTTCTGGTTAGTAAGAATAGCTAACATTGTCAGCGTGTTTTAATAGCTTTCAGGGTTAGGAGATTGTAGAGGGGAGAAACCATAACTGGGAGCTAATGTTCAGCTTGGGGTTACTGTTATTCCTGATTTATAATTAGAACTTTCTATTCTGAAATGTCTATACTTTTGTTGAAAAAGGTAAATGACATTTTCAGATAAAGCCAGGCTGTGTTTACTCTAAGCAAATGGGGAAAAATGCTGACTTTACTTCCTTTTACTGCCAGGGTATCTCAATAAGGGAGCATAAACTAGCTGAAAAATAGTAAAACGAGTTAATTCCTTGTATCAGTGTAAAATGACACTAATCAGTACTTTAAAGTAACTGTGAATTAATGCCACTATATTAATACAATGTAACAATATATAAATATAACATCTGTAATGTATTAGTCACCTCAGTAGATACTTATTAATATATTAACATAACATGTTACTACTTATACAATATTTGTATAAATATTGGTTATAAATATAATATAGTATATTAATAAATTATTAATATATAACATTAACATCTATTTTGATAATTATAATAATTGCCATTTCCTGTAAAGGACAAGTATTTTACTTTTTAAGAGCCCCAGCACAGTGAATAGGTGCCGGTCTGCAAACCCAAAGGTTGCTGGTTCGATTCCCAGCCAGGCTATATCACCAGGTCTCCAGCCAGGTCTCCAGCCAGGTACGACGAGCTGGAGGCAGGTGAAAGGCAACCATACATTGATGTTTCTCTCCCCCTCTGCCTCTCTCCCTTCCCCTCTCTTTAAAAATAATAAATATAATCTTTAAAAATAATCACTTAATTTTCAAAGAGTTTTGAAAACTAAATATTTTTAACTTCATTTTGTAAATGGGAAATGAAGCTCCAAGAGGTTGGGTTCCTGAGAGCTATGGAAATCATAAGTGAAAAAAGCAGGGCTTTGAACCCAAAGCTCCCTGACCCCAAAGCCTCGCTCTTTCTATCATCTCCCTGCTCCACATGATTAACTTAGAAATGAAGCGATCAGAGGAAGACACTCTGAATTTGCCACTGACTCCTTGTAAACTGGAGTATTGGGGTTGTGAAGTACACAGTGTTAGTTTATTCTAACCCATCAGTTCATTTCATTTGAACCACATGAATCCTGAGAGAGCTTGATTCCTGAGGAAGCCTTATCATGGGAGCTGCAGAAAACAGCCGCAGAAACTGGCTTTAGAATTGCCTGCGGTACAGGAGCCTGGGGTTCCTTGGCAGCTGCCCAAGAGGAAGCACCGGGAACAGGCACAGGGACACCCCCTTCTCCGTCTCCCCAGACAGAACTGATCTCCTAGTTGCAGACAGTGAAGGTATTGGCACTTTAAGACTAGGCCTGGGCAAAAGCAGGGTGCAAGTTCTGCTCCACACCCCAGAAGGTACATGAAAGAGCCAGCCACACACCACAAATGCCAGCATGCTAACTGCTGGGCTTTCAAAGCCATGGTTGGTTTAAAGCCCTTTTCCATCTTGTGCCAAAAAAATCCTGTTGGCCCAGGAGAGTTTATGAAGTCTCTGTGGAAGCTGTCTGGATGGCCTTGATAAATGAGAAAATGCATGGGCCGCTGGCTTCATAAACAGATAACAGGGTCCTGGATGGCCACTCATAGGGGCTGGTGAGTCTGGCTGCACTTGCAGGAGCCTCCAGTCTGTTGGGTAAAAGAAGAAGGAGAGGCCCTGGCCACTGCCTCCTGCTGTAGACTTAAACTGGAATATGAGAGTGGCAGGTAAAATGTAACATGACTGAAGGAGGAAGGGATGGGGTGGCATCAGGATTTCTGATATTAAAAAAACAAGGAAGTTGATTTATTGATGGTAATTCTATTTATTTTCCTGAACACATCTGTTTGTTACCTCCCAAGCAGAAAGAGAGAATTAGCAGCAAAGCTGCTGAGAAAGAAAAAGTAACCTGGCAGTGTTTCTATCTCATTTACTTATCCATCCAACGAGGATTTATTAAGTCCTCATATCCAATGTCAGGCAATAAACATGTTTCCTTCTGTTAAGGTTGTACAAACCAAAGGGGAAATGTTCAAAGAGTCCACAGACAAGACAAAGCAACCCTGTCACTTCCCCTTAGAAACTGGATTTGAGCCAGAAGCTAGAAGCCAGAGACAACCATTTTTCCAAAGGCCACTTTTCACCAGTTGTGATGCTTTTAATACAAGTGGATGATAGCAATTGAGTAAATTAACTCCACATTGATACTGAAAGGGAATTACTATGTTAATGATAATAACTGATTATCTTCGAAGGGATAAAAATGCCTAAAGGAGGATCCTATTAGTGATGTAAGGTTTCCTTTATCTCACTCAAAGAGCATGAACTTGGATATCTTTTCTAAATGGAGACTAGAATGTAGTCATGTCTCCTAAGGTTTTCAAGTAAAACACTATAGGGAAAGCATTTAGAAAACACAGTGTGGGATACTATGCAGTTTGATCAAGACCAAAGTCCTTACGTAAATGATGAGCTTCAGGAATAGGAATAACCTCAACTAAACACTTGGACTTCCTATTATTCTTTAGTGTCTATAGTAAATTCATATTTACTGTGTTTGTCTATGTAGCTGTCATTCACTTTCAAAATCAGTGCTTCTGAAGGTGATTCCAATGCCACTGTATGTGGTAGGAAGGGAAAAGGATTGAGATGTTACTTTATAAGCTATAAAGCTACTTTTCATGTATTTCACAGGTTGAATCATCATGGCTCACTTTTCGGATAGAGCTCTTGGTCATGTCTGTCATGCGTAGATTGGAAGGATATTAACATTATCACCAAGTTACTTTGTTTCTAATGCTAGGGATAAGTAAGACAGTGAAGCATGTTATGTGTCCAGGATATGCCATAGTATATGCCCAGGAATGAAGAATAATTAAGTTCTCTAACTTAATGCTAGCCCATAGAAATATAATTCCGGCCTCAATGTGAGTCACATGTATCATTTAAAATTTTCTAGTGGCCATATAAAAAAAAATACATTATAAGTCATTTTAACAATATATTTTTCCTTTTGTTTTTGTTTAACAACATATTTTATTTAGTTAACTATATCCAATATGTAATCATTTTCTACATAATCAATATCAAATTATGAATGAAATATTTTACATTCTTCATGTAAAATATTTACATACTGTCTTCAAAACCCAGCATGCAATTTATGTTTGTAGCACACCTCAGTCCAAACTGGCCACATTTCAAGTGCTCAACGGATGCACATGGTTAGTGGCAATGTGCTAGATGAGGTAGGGCTAACTGATGAATAGGTACAACCAAAGAAGCCACAAAACTGAGATTTGTCTAATATTGGTAAATGGAAATTGCTGTCCTAATAACTTTTCTACCCATGTAGTCTCTCCCCACTACTATTTTGTCATTGTGAATGGCACAATGCAGGACCTCCAGTACAAGCATATTTGGTGGGATGAATGCCCAGAGTGTTTTGGCCTCTGTAGTGAAAGCTGATGGTCAACACAAAGAGAGAATTAGCTCAGTGCTTCCATTGTGCAGAAGGGGCATAGTGTCAGGTCAGAGGGGCCATGTGGACACAGGGGAACGTAGCAGTTCTAAATGGTTAACGTGGTTATTTCCCACACTTTCTTCCCTGTCACTTTAACATTAATCTCAAATTTCTTCCCTTTTTCTTTCCTTTGGCATTTCAGGTGTTCTTTTAGATTTCTCCCTTTTATTTAACTGCATTCCTTTAGGGATTTCCTATAACTAGTTGCTGCAGATATCAAGGCATTCTACGTAGAGGCAGTGTCAGAAGAGAAAGCAAATAACAAGTCCAAGTTCTTGGTCTTGTTGACCACTATTGTAGGCCTCCATAATCTCCACTCTGAACCACACCCCTCTCTCAAGTTTCATGGGTACCCAAATTATTTGTTTTTGTTGTCTTTCTAAAAACTGAATACCTGGATATTCCCAAGATATTTTTACCTCAATATAAACATGAACTCATTGTTAGTTTCTCAAGCTGCTCCTCTCTCGGTGGCCCCTACTCACCTAGTGGCTGCCTTCTCCAGCCAGGCTCAGGCCACAGTCCTGGGTCCTCACACACCTTCTCTTTGCCCCAACTCAGCATATTCCACCAGCTCCCACATCCTGTTGTTTAATCTCTTCAACATAGATCTTGGATCTGCTCCTTCCTCTTCACCCACATGGTTACGGTTCTGGTGCAATTGTCCAGCTTTTGACTAAATTCTTGCCAAAGTTTCCCAGCTGGGTTTCTGATTTCTTCTAATCCATCAATTTACTACCACTATTCTTAAACATGAGTCTGATCCTGACATTTGCATCTCAGAATTCCCCCTGTGGTGATATGCAGGCCCTTTGTAATTAGATCCCCGCCTGCCTGTTCAGTCTCTCCTACTGCCACTGCCTATTGGGATGTTATACCCCTTATTGACATTCGCCAAGGATCTGTGGCTTCTCTGGCCTCTGCTTGTGTGCATGCTGAGTCTTGTGTCCAGATTCTGCTTTCCTCTTGCCTTTCTGAACATTCTTTAGCCCTCTCAAAGTTAACTCAAGTGTCACTTCTTCCATGACTCCTTCTGTGACTTGAGGGCAGATATAGGGTCACCTTTTCTCAGGTGTCTGTGGTCGAGTTCATTAACCCGCTCCTTGTGTACACATCATACTGGTACATAGGTGTGCAATAGGTAGTTGATGAAAAAAGGCAAAACTGTCATTTAAGGATTAAGCTCTCAGACTCATCCCCCATGGACTGTATGTTTGGCTAGGTGCAGAGTTAACATTTCATTAATTAAGTATCTGCCTCATGTTCTGTGCAAGCCATATCATATAAGGCTAGCACTCACCTACAGATGTGTGGGTGCTGGATGTTTAAGACCAGGGGGCCTTCAACTCAATCAGAGCAGTGGGGCTCACCTGCAGCAGGAGAGGTGTCAGTGCTGATGGTGGCTGGGCTCCAGGATGCTGACAATGATTCCATCTGCTGATTTCCAGCTGCTGTTATTAGTTCATGAGTTAGGTGTTTTCATACTCATTTTAAAGCTGAGGAAACAGAGGCTCAAAAAGTCAAGGTCACTTTCCCAAGACCCAACAGTCATTAAGGAGATAGAGCCAGGATCTGAGTCTTTATTTGACCACAAATCCCATCCTTGTTCCACTTTACTAAATGCCTCCCAAATTTGTCTTGTGGTTGCGTGTATTCTGAGTTTGATAGATAGGTGACAAAGTTCCTCAGGAAAAGAATGAAGGGCAAGCCAGATAGCTCCACATGGGCACAGAGATAGACAAGGGGTCATGGAGAAGTCTCAAAGGCTCTCTGGGCAAGGACCAGGTCTTAGGACATCAGAGCAACTATGGTATGCCCTCTTCTGAGATTGATCTGATACGTAGGACCTCCTTTGAGGAGCACAGGGGAGTCATTTTCCAGTTTGGTTTCAGATTCAGGTTCAACTTCTGCTGCAGCTTTCAGACCTGAATCTCAAAGCTCCCAAGGGGTGGCACATTTTGTTAGTGAAAATATGTGTTCCTTTGCGCTGCTCCCAATTGCTTGTCCTCAATCAAACAAATAAACCACCACCAAAAATGACATCAACTGCTTTCACAGGGGTGTATTTGTTTTCAGAAAACACCCAGAATGCTCTAAGTTTCTTTTGCTTTGCAGACTAATGTTTTCATGCAGAGAGTCTTGATGGAATCACAAGTGGGCGAAACAGCCTCTTTGATGGAGAAGCCCAAAGAGGTCATCAGGCAAGGCTTGTGCTCAGCTTTACAAGCTGTGTTCTGGGAGTCTGTGGAAGCTTCAAAGGTTTCCATTAAAGAGTTTTCCAAGCAGAGTTGAGTTTTATATAAGGTGACTGGTTTGCCAAAATGTTTTATGTATCATGCCTTATTGGGGATACATAAAAACACATAAACCTATGTATGCATCACCTAGCTTAAGAAACACAACATTGCCAAATGAGTGAAAGACCCTGCGTACCTTCCCCAATTCCATTCCTCTTCCTACCCTCCCAGAGGGAATGCTTGTCCTGGATTTGGTGCTCATAACCTCATACCTTAATTTATATTTCTACTATAAATGTTTATTATAAAAATAAATAATATTCTGTTTATATTTTAGTGCTTTCCAGAAATGGTCCCATATGTGTGTGTTCTAAGTGTATGAATTTTCTGCAACTTGTCCTTGTCACTAAACATATCTGTGGGCTAGTCACTAGTGTGTTTAGTTGTAGTTCATTCATTCTCCCTCCTGAAGGGATTGCTTGAGCTAACTGTGCATCAATCTATCACCAGTCATATATTCATTCTCTTGTGAGTGTACAGGTCTCTGTCTCTTTTTATTTTTATGTATTTTAAAGATTTTATTGATTTATTTTTAGAGAGAGGGAAAGGGAGGGAGAAAGAGAAGAAGAGAAACATCAATGTGTGGTTGCCCCTTGCATGCCTCAGACTGGGGACCTGGCCCGCAACCCACGCATGTGCCCTGACTGGGAATTAAACTGGCAACCCTTTGGTTCATAGGTCAGCACTCAATCCATTCAGCCACACCAGCCAGGGCTCTCTTTCTCTTTTTAATCATTGTGAACAATATCACCACATTCATTTTTACATACATTTCCTTGAGCTCCTGAGAAAAGGTTTTCCCAGTGTCTATACCTGGGAGGAGAATTGCTGGTCTGGGAGGTATAGATATCCTAACATTTACTAAACTGCTCTCCAAAGACAGTGACTATTAAAATACATTTTGCTTCCCTGTACAACACCTCTGTCTTTCCCTGTACAACACCTCTGTCTTTACCTCTATGTATCTGAGCATAATTGAGAATGATGCTAAAAATGGAATGGTGCATATGGTCCCGTCTACATATAGAAATTTATTATACTTGCATGACATCCTGAAAACAAAACTAAGAGAGATTTGATATTCCCTCCAAAACATCTAGCCACTATCATTCTACTCTAACATGTACTTTCAATATCATTTCTTCAATATATCAGGGCCTCCCCTAGTGAGAATTTTGTTATATGTATGGTGTTACTATATGTAATTAAGTAATATGTTAAGCAATGTATTGGTAATCACTATGGCCTGATCAGGGGTTACTTGCTTTTATTTTATTTTCACAAAGTTCATAACATGGTAAGGAAACCTACTAGACTCAGTTGCTAAAACCAAAACCACACCCTTGAAGTCTATCCAAGGAAAAGAATTTCTATGTTGAAAGAGACAGTAACTAATCCGTCCCCCAATCCTTTGAGTTGTTCTTTCTTCTCCTGAAAGTCCAAGTTTCCTGGGAATCGCTCAATATTTATTGCCAACAGTATCTGACTGGCCTCAGGGGAATGATTACTAGTACTGTGTCTTGGGGGGCTGTTATTGGAATTTTTATTTTATATTTCAACACAATACTCTTCCAAACACAAAGAGCAAGAGAGGATCATGCACCTCATTAACCAAGCATGGCCTGCAATTGCACTGTCACTGTATTTCCTACAGGCTAATGGAGAAAGAGTAGAAATTTACTTGATAATAAATCATGTGGCCTTGCCAAAATACAGGTCTAGGACCTTGTCCTGTACCATTAAAGGCTGTGCAGAGGTTTGAACAGGAAGAAAATGACAGGAGAATTGACTCCTCACCTAGCACACAGTGATATAGGCAGGCCACACTCAAAAGAACCAGCCAAATGAGAGTCAGAAACATTTTCACACAAAATGCAGCAATTTAGTTTCAGCAGGAAAAAGTCATCATCAGGTTAAATAAACAGTACTAAGTTTAATTTTATTGATTTCTATATATGCATACGTTTACAAATTTTACTTTATAGTTGTGTAAGAACTAAGCATAAACAGATTTTTTTTTAAACTTTAAAAGACTTTATTCATTATTTTTAGAGAGGGGGAAGAGGGGAGGAAGAAAGGGAGAGAAACATCAATGTATGGTTGCCTTTCACCTGCCTGTAGCTGGGGACCTGGCTGGAGACCTGGCTTGCAACCTGGATATGTGCCCTGACTGGGGTATCAAACCAGCAACCTTTGGGTTTACAGACTGGTGCCAATCCACTGAGCCACACCAGCCAGGGCCTAAGAGATATTTTTTAATGTTTGTACACACTTAAGAAAATTACAACAAAATAAGGGGTTGCACTGAAAGTGTGGGAATAGGTTGTCCTTGAAAGGGACATTTCTGAAGTGAAATCAGACCTCAGTGCAGCTGAGACCCAGCTGGAACATTTCCATATCACCTTTAAAGTGTCAACGATAACAGAAGAGAAACAGGCAGACTTGCAATGGTAATTTCCATGAAGAGGTATAATTCACTCATCCTCAGCTTCAGGTCCTGGTGGAGTCTGTTGTTTGCCTCCTGCTCAGGCAGCAGCCCTCCTTCTTCATCACCCTGCAGTTCCTGCAAAGTTGACAGAGGCTCTCAAAAGCTATACCCTCATGCTTGAAATCAAAAGAGAAAGAGGCTCCCAACTCAACCTTCACAGGGCCTTTTCCTGTTTCAGTCAGGTTCCAATCAAGTATCACAAACACGTATCACTTAAGATGGGGAATTGGTTACTAGATGCTGGAAGAATTAAGGTGCCCAGCAGGGGATGGCAAAGTGTGAGTGCAGGCTGTAGGGACAGAGGGAGGAGGTAATGTTATCTGAACACATCAGGCTGAGCCAAGCTGTGGAGTTAGAATCACCAGGGCTTACAGCCGGGAGCCAAGTTCATGGAGGCTAGGGCAGCGGGAAGGGGAGGCAGCACTACAGAAACAGAGGGAAGAGTTCTCCCTTTGACCTTCCCTCACAACTTCCCGTTGACAAAAGGCAACAGAGTGACCCTGAGGATGTGTGTGTGCACGTGTGCATGGGGTGAGGGGTGGTGGGGACAGCCCTGTAACACACAGTGGGGGACAGGAGGAAAACAGGCACATGGAGGCTTCATCCAGAGTTCTGCACTCTTGCCCATGCCCCTCTACTTCTCTCACATAATTGACACTGGGAAGAATGCTTTTTGGACTGTTCCACCTTTTACACTGGAATGGCCTCACTGTCAGGAAGGCAGGTAGGATTCCCATTTTGTATCCATTCCCACTGGTTGATGTGGCTGCCTGGAGCCCCATGTTGAAGTCCTTTGATTCTGTCTGTGATGGATTGATGAATAATGTCTGTGATGAGTGCAAAAGGCAAGAGCTGGTACTCGTATTTGCTATATACCATCTGTATCTTCAGGCTTCATCAGAAAAATCTTTCAATAGACAGCATAAAAATGTTAGCATCTATATACAGCAGAAATGAATCTCAATCTATTCATAATGCATATGTGAACGAATGTCTATTTCTTTAGTTTCTTAAATTGAATTCATTTGAATCTAAGTCTTTATCCCTCTGGATGGGCGGGGATTTCAATCTCATCACTCGTCTTGCATGATGCATGCAAAGTGAGTAAAGACCTCTCCAGTTCATCCTGCTCACTGCTGACCACTCACTGTCAAGTCTGCATGGGGAAGTTGGGTAGTTCTCTGCTTCTCTTCCATGTGTGGTACCCCAGGATCTTTGCCACAGCCTGGAACCCTGGTGCTCAGGGCCAACATCCAAGGAGCCCCTTGGACCCTGTCTGTTCCTGGGAAAAGAGGGTTAAAGATCTCTGTTGTTCATGGACCATGGAACCTGACCTCTACCCCCTTCACAGGCTGGAGGAGTCTCTTCTCTACATTCTTAGATGCTGCTGCCCAATGCAGGGGGTCCAAAAGGATGACATTTGTTCTTAGGGGTCCCTTTGGTTGATGCAACCAGGATGCCAGCTAGTTATTTTTATTTCAATTTCATGGACTCTCTTTAGAGTTTTCTAATGGGGGTATATGAATATATCCTGGTTTGGCTGTATCTTTATTTTCTGGCAACTTCGAGTGTATTGAGAGATAGCATAAATACGTTACCTCTTTCCCTTCATGCTGCTCAAAGTCCGATCCCCTCTCTCTTCAACCCCTGGGATTCCCGACATCATCTTTCAAAAAACTTGGTTTTAGAAAACTAGAGCTGGGGTAGAAGGTGTCCTACAAGCAACTTCTGGCTCTGGGCTGGGGTGGAAACTTTGCTTAAGTGAGGGGCACAGAAGCCTGCTGCCTTCCTAAAACAAAGGGGAGAAAAAAATACAAAGAGAATTAATTAAACATTTCCAAAAATTAACCTACAGTATTTCCATGAAATTCACTCTGGAAGTGGGAAGGAGAAATAGCTAAAGGGTGAGTGGGCTGCCCTCTCTAGAGAAGCTTCTGTCCCTTCAGTCAGACATTCATTCTCTTAAAATGGAAAGACAATACTCTGGGCACAGGCGGATGGCAGCAAATAACCACCAGAACCTCATGTTTTGAACTGGAAACTCAAGAATTTGAATAACTTCAGTTTTAGCCTCTGAGCAGTATGTAAAACCCCTAAGCATTTGACAAATGCAACACGTAAGATATTAAGTGTGATTCTAAACTGAGATTTCTCTAGAAAAAGCTGATCTTATGCAATTATGTTGTCTTTCCATGAATGAGTATGACATGGGTGGAGGAATTTTTAAATGTGCTGATATATCTTCACCTGTGTCACCAGTTAAAGCTTATTGGCAGAGGAGGTGGGGAGGAAAATGAAAATGTGTAGTTGGGGTTTCCCGGCGGTGAGCGTGTTTCCTAGGAAACCACAGTGATGGAGTGTGGTGGGCTCACTGAGATAGGAGAGGAGTGAGAAATACGAAGGCAAATATGCACAGGGAAAGAAAAAGATCATTGGCTATGCCCCAATTAATAAAGAAAATACTCTATTCTTAGTGAAATATTTTGGAACTGCTGATGAGGTCAAAGTGGGATAGGATAGGAGAAATAAAAATGAGTACATTGGCTCGACAAAATACAATCTAGCCTCATTAATATGCAAAATATTATGCAATGTGCAAATGAAATAATATCTCTATTTCAGTTTGCTAAAATAAATGAAAATAACATTCTAATTATCATCTGAAAATGAAGCTGAAACTACTTAACTCTACAAGTCACAGGTGTTGGTTTGCTTTTACTAAGGAGCACCATGTATTAAATGTGTGAAATGTCTCTACTCCTTCATCTACTTCCTTTTATAAGCAACAGTACAGACTTAGAACTTACATGAAAGAAAGCAGATTGAGGTGGGGATGCTATCTGGGGATATGAAACATACTAAGTTAACTGTCTGTAGATGCCCCCTTCTCCCACCCTTCCTGAAGGTGGGAAATGAACCTACAAGTTTAAGATGATGAGAGAGATTTTTAAAATTACATTTTGTTAATCATGCTTTTACAGTTGTCCTGATTTTAACTCTGACCCCCCTCCACCCAGCATCCCCTACTCCCTCAGGTAATCCCCACATCATTGTTCATGCCCATGGGTCATGTGTATAAGTTCTTTGGCTACTCCATTTCCTACACTGTACTTTACATCCTTATGGCTATTCTGCAACTACCTATTTGTATTTCTTAGTCCCCTCACCTCTTCACACATTCCCCCACACTGCCCTCCCACCTGGAAACCATCAAAATTTTTTACTCTTATCTCAGTTCTTCTTGTTTGCTTAGATTTTTTTTTTTAAGATTCAACTGTTGTAGATATGTATTTTGCCATTTTATTGTTCATAGTTTTTTATCTTTATCTTAAATAAGTCCCCTTAACATTTCATGTAATACTAATTTAGTGATGATGAACTCCTTTATTTTTTTCTTGCCTGGGAAGCAGTTTTTCTGACTTTCCATTCTAAACAATAGCTTTGCTGAGTAGAGCAATCTGGGCTGTAGGTTCCTGCTTTTCATGACTTTGAATATTTCTTGCCAATCTCTTCTAGCCTGCAAAGTTTCTTTTGAGAAATCAGCTGACAGTTTTATGGGAACTCCCCTGTAGGTAACTAACTTCTTTTCTCTTATTGCTTTTAAGATTTTCTCTTTCTTTAATCCCTGGCATTTTAATTATGATGTGTCTTGGCATGGGTGTCTTTATATCCATCTTGTTTGGACTCTCTGTGCTTCCTGATCTTGCATGTCTATTTCCTTCACCAAATTAGGGAATAATTCTTCATTATTTTTTTCAAATAAATTTCCAATTTCTTGTTCTTTCTCTTGTCCTTCTGGCACCTGTATGATGCAAATATTGGACCTCTTGAAGTTGTCCCAGAGACTGCATACACTATCCTCTTTTTTTTTTTTTTTTCATTCCTTTTTCTTCCAGTTCTTCTGATAGCTTGTTTTTTGCTTCCTTATGTTCTAAATCATGTATTTGGTTCTTGGATTTATCCACTGTACTGCTGTTTCCCTGTAAATTGTTCCTTTTTTTTTTTTTTTTCTTTCAGTGTATCCTTTGTTTCTGAGTGAATCTTTTTTATGCTGTTGAGGTCCTCACTAAGTTCCTTAAATATCCCTAAAACCAGTGTTTTGACTCTGCATCTGATAGATTGCTTATCTCCATTTTGTTTAATTCTTTTTCTGGAGTTTTGACCTGTTCTTAGGCCAATTAGCTGCATAGACTGGCTGTGACCACTTACCATCAACTTCCACCCTCCATAGAGGGTCAGCTGCGCAGGGTCAGGGTGGTGGTGCTCAGGCATGGTCTATAGCTGTTCACTGGATGCTCTGGCCCTGGGGTTTTCTAGGTGGGGCAGGTCAAAGTCAGCTCCCATTATGTTTTGCCCAGGACCAACCTGCCTGAGCTATAAAGCAATCTGAGACAGCTGCTACTTGTGCTGGGCTTGGAGGTTTCCAGGTGAAGCCAAGCTGTGAATCTAGGCTGTCTGCTGGCAGTGCTGGGCCTGGGGCTTACTAAGGCCAGCTGTTGCTTGTTTGAAAGGATTTGGAAAGTTATGAGCCAAGACCAGTCATTCAAATAGAAAAGCAGCTTGAGTGGGCCTATAAGTTGTGTGGAGGGAGTCTCTGGAGGTTTCCAAGGTGGGTCAACAATGTTAGCTTAGTTAATGGAGTCTCAGATGTGGCACCAGCTTGCTGGCTCTGTGGAGAAGAACTTAGAAAAGGGACAATGGCCTCTACTTGTCTTGATGCCAGACACTTCAGTTCTCCCTGTACCACTGGTGACTTCAAGCTGCCCCCTGGTGCTGGAGCTCAGGTGAGTCTGTGTGTGGGTTCTTTAAGAGGAACTGCTTGGGATTTCAGGAGTTTCTTTCATCAACTCAATCCATGTTAGTTTGTCCAGTCAGAAGTTGTGGGGACTTATCTTCCTGCCACTGAAGCCCTAGGCTTATGGGCCTAGTTATGGGACTGGGACTCCTGAAATTTTATTCTTCACACATGGGTGAGGGACCAGCCTATTTCACATCTGGGCTCCTCCTGCCAATCTGGATAGATGTGGTTTAATTTTGTAGTTGTCAATCTTCCATTCAACCAACTTCTTACAGTTCTGAGTGATGGTTTTTCTATATTTTAGTTGTCATTTTGATGTGGTTGTGCAAGGAAATGAGAGCCCTGACTCCATATGCCACCATCTGAACCGGAAGTTTAAGGGAGATATTTAAGTTATTTCCACCAAACCCACTGGATATTTCTGCCTCTAATATAATTAATATTAAAACATTAAGCATAGTATGAGGGGCACTCGGTTGCTTGTGAATACTATAATTTATTTTTTCAATTGTAATTTTATGACCTGAGTTTCCTGTGAAAGTGATGGTCCCTTAAGGATTAAAATTTAACTATAAATGAGTACAGCTCAGTAAGTTTCAAGAACTTGGCGTTTGACTTGTTTATGATGTTTATGGGTTCCCAGAATCATCCTATCAATATTTTGTCATTTCTATGTTTTGATGTATGAATTAGGCTTATTTTCAATAATGTGGATATAATCATATATTATAGCTTATTTGTAATAAAGTATGTATTTGCATATGTCTTAGTAGATATGTAGGAAGTAAAATGTTAGTGTAAACCTCTTTTAATCTCAGAAATACATTAATACTCTAAGGTCTTACCCCAGATCTTAAAGTTAAACATTCATAGATCTGTATGTTCTTGCAGAATCAGGGGGAAAAGAAAGTTAATTTTCTTTGTTTCCAAAAAAAAAAAAAAAAAAAGGTAGGACTTCTCTTGATTCTTAATCCCTTTGAAAATGGCTTCTTTGTTCATTCATTATTTGTGAAGGAGAATTCCTGTTGAGGTCATGGTCAACTTATGACCATGAGTTTTGGTCAACTGTGGTGAAAGATGGAATGGTAGTTTCTATAATAGAGATGGAAAGAATGAAACAGTCATGACATATAAACTCCTGAAAGCTCATTAATCTGGAAACTGATGAGGGGCAGTTTAAACACTTTATTGTCTTTCAACATCTGACTATAGTTAATGGACTCTAAGATGGTACGTAGGACATGTGCAGTCTTCAAATACCTGGAGGTCTGAGTCTTCTGCCACACTTTCTCAGTAACATTGTACCAATAGCACAATACACATTGGTATAGGGAATTATAACAACTAATAGCCAACACTTTGAGAGCATATACTGACCCAAACAGGATCCTAAGAACTTACTGGAATTAAAGTAGTAAAATACCTTAAGGTAGTTTTATTTAGGTAGAAATTATTTAGACCATCCACTCTTTTATAGACAAGGTAACTGAGTACTGAAACTTACACTAATTGTCCCAACATCAAGTAATATGAAGCAGCCAGGATTCGAACCCAGGTAGATTTAGTTCAGAGTCACAGGCTTAGCAATACTCTACGGCATCTCTGGTCTGGAGCTGTGGTTTGACCCTGACATCTACAGTCAACTGACTCACCTTAGGAACATAATGAACACTGCTCTGGTTGGCTCTGGCCCGTCTCACCCACTAGCTCTCCTTTAGACCCTTACCTGCCTTGGCTCATGCACTGTTCTTTATCTGCAGGTTGGCATGAGAAAAGCAAAGCTTGTGTCCTTTCCAAAAGATAATATGTCCTAGGGCTCCTAAATCCTGCCAAATCCAGGCCATCTTTTAGTGAACTGGCCTGTCTGTAATTTTGTTTATTTATTTATAATTTATATTTTGTAGCCAAAATGGAACCAAAGTAGCTTATAATAAAGACATGTGTACATATGCTGATTAAATAAAGATAGGAAACTATTGTACAAACCTAGAAAGGAAATGAAGTAAATACATGATTATAGTTATTATAATTAAGCATTACTTGTCATTATTACTCTGTTATCATTTACCCCAGATGATTACTTGCAGGACTTCATATTTAATTTCAACTCACCAATAGACTCGTTTTTACTGGGAACCTACCATGTGCCAGTTAAGTGCTATGAGCTCTTGTTGAGACAAAGACATTTCAGACATGGCTACATGCTGACATTCAGCCCCAGGGAAAGCATGGCACATAAGGGACAATAGCTAACAGCTAGACTGTACATGACACAGTGTCTTACTGTATGGTAAGTGTTAAAAGTAAGGGTTCTGAGAAGTTAAAAACCACTCAGGTATGGGAGAGTTAATCCCTATATTATCAGGATTCTTAATAGGTACCACTTACTTCATTATATATGGATAATGTCCATGATTGGCATCACAACTATAAGATGAATAGAGAGCTGATCAAAATGCTTGATCTTGTTTTGCTATGCATCACATTGTGTTGTGTTGAACTGTGTGTGTCATATTATAATATTGTTGGGTCATAAATCTTCAGAGGAAATACCCATCCTGACTACCTTCCACATTATGTAGGAATCTTTTCCCTCCTGTATTATTCCTGTGACATGATTGTCTAGCTGCCATTGCCACATTCAACAAAGTTGAGGAATAATGATAAGTATAAATGCTAATGTTCATTGAGCACTTTCTGCAAGCTGTCTTTCATGCATTCCCCACAAATCAACTCAATCCTTTCAATAGCTCTCTGAGGTAGGTCCTGTTACTAGTCACATTACTGAGATGAGGAAATTGAGACACAAAGATGTTAAGTAATTTGCTAAAGGTCCCACACCAGCAAATAGCAGAGCTCTTAAACCAAGCCTTTTGAGATGATTATCTTATTTCTAGATTACATTGTTAGAAAAACATTCTATACTTCATCTGAAATCTGCCTTCAAGAGCACAACCCACTAATCCTATTTTGTTATATCAATACCAGTAAGCCCAGCTCCTCTCCCAAAATGGAAATGACCTGAAGTCCTTGCTTCTAAGAAAGGTGAACCCAGCCCCAATTTCTGTCTTAAGCAGCATAGTGAGAAATTGAGAGCTTATCTTCTGGACACAGGCAGCATAAATTCAAGTCATAGTTCTGCTGACTATCAGCTTTGTGACCCTGGGCATGTTGCTTAACTTCTCTGTGTCTCAGTTTTTTTCTTATAGTAGAGTAAATACAAATTTTACAGAAAACTACTAAACTAGTCATTATATCTGCAAAATAGCCTTATAATGTTTTAATCATTTGTATCCATAAAATGTGGCTGAACACAGTGTCAGTAGGTGTCCATGGTAGGCCTTTTCCCTGAACCTGGAGGACACAGCAAAGAGCAGGACTCAGAACTGGACACAGGATCTGTGATACTGAGTCGTTCAATGAGCTACAATAAAGCTTACTTTTTATATCTGTGAGCATTAGCTAACGTATATATTATCTTAATATAAAGAAGTGATAGGCTTTTCTGGGGAAGGTCAATTAAGTGACTTTCCCAAAGTAACTCAATAAATCAGGGGTTGAGTTGGAGTTAGAACTCCAGTGTCCTGTGGCTTTCCTGCTTACTTAGCAGTTCTGCCCTGTGGTTGTTACTACTGGTTTTTGTAGGCATGTGTTTGCACTGTTTTTCTGTTTCATTGTAAACTTATGTCTGTTCATGGTAGCACTATTCCCTGAGTCACCCCAGAAATGAACCTTGAGGTGACTTTGGATTCCTTTCCCTTCCCTACCACCCAAATCTAGCAACTCCTAACAGTTTCTCTAGGCCTCAAAAAAATGAGGAGTAACAATAGACGAGTTTGAAGGACCTTTCAGTTCTCTTTAAGAGTTTCTCATATCAAAGAAAATTGGAGTAAAAGCAGACTTTAATCAGGGACTATGGCAATAGGGGAAAGAGACCCAGGGAAAATGGAACTGGGCTCCATTCTGAACCCAGCACGGAGAGGTGAGTTTTGTAGGACCAGGATGAGGTCAGTGGATGGAAAATCACTAAGGGGAGAGATCAGGGAGAAAGGGAGATTCTGGCTAAAATGACTTGACAGGACTAGTGCTAAAGGCCAGCTGTTAATGAGATGTCATTTCAGGAATGGTGACAGATGAGCAAATTGCTCAACTATTGAGAGTGATTACATGTTGAGGGTGGGGATCCTGGCTAAACTAACTTGCCAGGATTCTTGCTACAACTGGACCCTGCAATACTGACAAAAACACAAAGAAGGGCACTGAAATGTTGAGGTCTAGAGGAATCTGACTAAAGTTTAGTGAAGGACAGAGTCTGTCAGTTTCTGTTTCCATCCTAACCCAGTAATTTCCTTCTCCAAACTTTCTCTTTGCCTGGTGTCCTTCTCTGCATTTCACCATCCCATTCACTATTTCTAACTACCTTAGCCCAGAAGCAAGGCTGGATGCAAAACAGTCTAGATTTTTTTCTAGCCAAAGCTAATTCATGTTCCACTGAAGGCTTGGGAGATTTCTCCCCCTTTTTCAGGCTCAAGGATGGCCATTCTATCCATCAGAATAGACCCCACATGGAACTCTGGTGCAATAATGCCCTCTGAGTGACACAAGTTGTGCGGAGATGATTACCAAATGTATGATGGTACATCATACCTCTGACAGCAGATAGAGATGCATTTATTGCTAGTGGGTTGGTTTATGGTGGAAACCTAATAGGGTTTTGTACTTTTCAACTTGTGGAATGTAAATTGTGTATGATGCAGTGCAAGGATAAGTTTTTGTACTGTTTGAAAGAGTCACCTGAGCACAGTATAGATATTTTTAAAGGAGCAAGAAAAATAAGAAAGAATTCTTTGTGTTATTAGAATCTGCTTTCCCTTCTCCCCTTTCTCCCTCCCGCCTCAGAACCAGGTCCCAGGGGAGCCCCTGACCCTCTTCTCTGAAAGTACTTAGTGACCGTGTGGCTGGTTGTGCTGTGGCTCCCAGGAGGAATACTGATTTGCATTTTAATGCAACCTCAAGTCAAATTAATGAACTTCCAAGGAAGGCATTTTGAGTATTAGCCAACAGGAGGAGGACTCTAGGGGGAGGGGCTTGAGTTTTCCCCAAACGTGTGTGAGGCCTCCTCTTCTACTTATGTTGCCCATGCTTTAGCATCTTTTCAGTTTTAACATTTTATTCTAGCTCTTCTAGATTCTCACCCCTTGTCCTACTTAGTGAGGAAGAGGCCTTTGGGCTCTATTTTTATTACACCAACAATACTACCTTGGCAGCCTGAAATGGCAGGAAAATCCAAGTTCAGATAATTTGGAGGCTTTGGTTTTAATCCCAGCCATTAATAAATGTGCTCCCTGGTTTAAGTACTTGTCTGCACTCTGGTCTTAGTTTTCCCCATCTGAAATATTGGTTATGTTATCTTTCAAGTTCTCTCCCGGGTTGGAAAGTCCTTGATGCTAATAATGATTCAAACCTTGGTTTGGGGAGCTTGTTGTACCCAAGCTCTTCAAATCCATGTCCTAGAGCCAGATTGCCAGTTTATTCTTTTAGGGGATCTAATGGGTTTTTGACAGTATTTGTATTCGAAGAAGCAATCACCATGAGATTACAGTTTCTGAAGGGTCAGCATTTTACTAGGTCACATTTTCTGCTTAAATTGCCTGACAGTATCTCTTAATAGTGAAGAGACAGTATCTCTTAATAGTGAATAGTGAATAGTGAAGAGTCACCAGAACATGTATGTAAATGATGCACGTATCTTGAATATCAATTATTGCATGACAGAGAGAAAGCTGGAATTTTCTGACAAGCTCATTCCTATTAAGTAGCACCTTTGTTTAAAAAACATTTTTTCATTCCTTGTAACATCTCCATCTGCAACGGAACTTTTATCATATATTATTGATCCAAATAAAAGCCAGTCACCCAAACTGTTTTTTTCCCCATGAAACCTTCTTTGTGACAATATGGCCTATTAGAGTCATAATATATTTTTTGACATTTAAAGGGAAATGAGATGTATCAATCAACCAACCTTTATTGAATTCAGCCAATATGCTAGGCAGCAGAGGATCCAAAGATACAAGAAGATGGTAATATTATAGGATACACACACACACACACACACACACACACACACACACTGAATTCTAAATCACAAAGACCACATGGTGAGAAGCACTAGAAAGAAGAAAGTGGAACCAACTAATTTTACTGTGAAAATATAGAAGAAGGAAGCAATTAACCAGTCCTGTGGGTGGGGCAGGGAGTGAGGGGCACTGGGTGACAATCGAGTGAGGCTTCTTCACAGGAAAGGTACTCTCAGGTGCACCTTAAAGAGGAAATGAGAACAAGGATGCTGTGGCAATCTAGGCATGAAGCTCAAGAGTGTGGCTATCTACAAAACTGTGGGAAGTGTACCAGTATCTTAACAACTGGTACGGCCGTAGTGTACTAGCTGAATATCATGAATGCTGTAGGTAGGTTAAAATTACCAGGCCTCCAATTCTTTTTTGGGTTCACTGTCAAGCAGGTTGAACTTTTTTATTTTGTTATCATTGTCATCAAACATTTATTGTATTTCTAGAAATAGATCATTATCTTAGGGAGAAGATAAGCCAGTTATGATGCTGTAGAGCCTTCTCCACTAGACACAGTGGATTCAGTTGCTTCATCTTGCCCACCCTATCATGAAATCCTGGTAAGCAAGGGCATATCATAATTACCTTGGTGTTTCCAGCATCTAAGCCTGGGATATGCACATACAAAGAGATCAATAAATGCTTGTGAATGAATGAGCAAGGCGATTCTTGATTTCCTCAGACTCCAGAGCTAGCTGAAAACCCAATAACCCATTTTCTGTTCCTTTTAGGTAAAAATGTTTGACACCTTTTGGTCCCTTGGCTTATCTGCTAGGGTGCTAAGGTGGCCTTTGTATCTCACAACTATCTTATTTGTAAACAGCTCCCCCAGGCATGCTTATTGGCAGGTGTGTGCAGAGCACTTTGTTCAAAGTATTTTGGTGTGCCCAGAGAAAAAGCATGTATGAAAACGTGTTCAGATAGAATTCAAATTAAAGTAGAGAACAGAGGAGGACTGCAGAACATGCTTGCATATTCAGAGGTAGAAGAAGATATAGAAGCAATTGGTAGCTGATGAGAAGAGAGATGATCAAAGATAGGCAAAGAAGCTAGGACTGGAGGTGAAGGCAGGGAACCACATCTCAGAGGTGTTTACATGCAGAGAAGAGGTTTTTCTGTGCTGTGCAGCATGAATTTTTATAATGCCTCTCTACTCATCTTGACTCATCTTCAATCACTTCATTCATATTAGGCAAACAACTTCTTGATGTGGAAATCGGTATGTGCTGATGGCTCTCAAGTTGCAAGGCAAAATTCAAAGGGTGGGAGTTTCATTGGGAGAGGAAGAAAAGGAGAAAGACACCAAACCAATTCAAAGCTTCTGTTTAGTCCATTTCTGTCACTTCAAAACACACACACTTTCCCAGGCAGAATTGAAAGTCCACCTCAAATAACATAATACGCTTGCAGGTAGACTGTGAATCTTATTTCAGTCATAATGCGTATTTTCACTGGCAATGAGGGAGGAGGGCTAATTATTCCTGCTAAGAAAGATGATTTTTAATGAACTGAAGCCTAAATTATGCATATTCCATTTCAGTTGAAGGGCAGTAGAGCTGAGAAGTGGGAGTCATCTTATAAAAATCTGTTCATGTGCACTAGCTTTCAGGATTTCAGAATAATAACAAGACCCTTGGTGGCTTCTTCTAATGACGCAGCTCTGGTTGAATTGGAATAATCAGCAGGTGCTGATGACTGAGGGGTGGTGAGGCCATGACATGGATCATGACGAGCTTACCAGGTGGGAAGGAGGGCAAGGTATGTGCGTGCATGGGAATTGCACTGCCACGACTTTGTTTCACTGGCGGTGCCTGAGTTTCTCTTACTTCTACATTTCTGCCAAATGCGTAATGCTAATTATGAACGTTTGAATCCTACCATTTCCTAGGGATTAATTAATGAGGTGATAAGAAAACTGTGAGCGGCCTCCCTAGAAAGGCCAGTGAAAAGGTCAGGACAGACCTCGGTGACAAGGGGGAGTCTGGGGTAGGAAAGGTCCAGGGTGTATTCACAATTAGTTGAGAAATTAGAATTTATCTCTTGACCCTGAGAACTTGAAAAACTGAATCAGAAAGCTGAATTTTAGGTCAATCTTGCTGATATACAGAGTGGTTTTTCTATTTAAAATTTTTTGAATGGAAATAGAATAATCATAGGTTACCTGTTGAGACTCTGAGTCCAGTATTCCTTCAAAATACTTATTTCTGTTTTATGTAATTATACAGGGCATCATATTCTGAGCCCTGCCATTATAGAGTTGATGACCATGTGCTTCTAACCTTAGTTGAGTCCTTGTCCTCAGTAATTTTTCTATTTTTCTTTTATCTCCCTTGTCAAATAGCCAGACAAGAGCAGCATATATTGTATTTTTTCCATGACTGCCCAAGTCTTCATTGCTCTCTTTACCTCAGTCTATATGATTGTCCATTTATTCATCCATTTACCCACTCATCTATTCATGTTTCCCAAGGCTTACTCTAAAAATATTTCAAGACATACTGCAAAAAAAAAAAAAAAATACATGCTTTACAATAGAAAAGATATACAAAAGGAAAATAGTAAAAGGAAGCCCAAGGTTAAGGTAGTCTACAGAATTATCTACCAAAAGTCTTGTAAAATCATCAAAATGTAGATCACGAAAGTGGTTCTAAATTTTCTAGAAGTCATAGCAAAGAGATGAAATGAGCCTGCCCTAGGAATCATAGATCATACCAGAGGTTAAAGAAAATAAAGTTCTTCAAATATTATCTCATTTTCTTCTCTCTCTTTCCATCCCCACATGCTCCTAACAAGCTCTATTTTCCCATCTAAGTCATCCTGTGTGGGACTAACCTTCAATTCTGGAGGTAGAGAAAGAGATGGGCCCTTTGTCCTTTAAATGAAGGGCTTTTATTCAGTGACTACAGAATCACAAGATTCAGTTAGAGGGAAGCAAGTTTTAAAGCCACCTCCGTTGTCCTAGATAGTTGGGGAAAGGGGGCGGGCCCTAGACAAGCAGGGAATAAAGGTTTATTGTGCCCACCTCTCCATGAAGGATATGGGAAACAGTGAACCACAGGGAACTGGGCCCCTTCTCTTCCAGTTTGCTGCCATCTGGGCCTCAGCAACCACCAAGGACTTGATGGGGTCCTGATGGCTCAGGTTGTCCCCCAGCATGGCCATTGTGTGATCCATGGTTCTGTTCCTTGTTAAGATGGCCAAGCATTAGGGACAGCTATACTGCCTGGGCATACAGGACCCACACATGCTTTGAAAACCTATGGTCAAATGCCCACAGCACTTTTGCGTTCCCAAGCATTGCTTTGGCACATAAAATCAAACTTTTTCATTATTCACTCAATTTTTATAGGCTAACTTTATATTTAAAGCCTACAGGCTTTCACAAACTGGTATTTGCTTGGCCCAAAATAGTAATGCCCTAGGGGCCCCTGAGAAAAACATCATCTTTTCTTGCTAATTCAACATCAGTTGACTCAATCATACACTACTGTATTTTTCGCACTATAAGATACACCTGACCATAAGATGCACCTAGGTTTAGAGGAGGGAAATAAGAAAAAAATTATTCTAAACCAAATGGTGTACTAAAATATTTAATAAAATACAACAGTATATTTCAACTATGTAAAGTGAACAGCGGTCAACAGAGGTATTAAGAACCATCATCACTGTAAGTAACAAATGAGGAGAGACTTAAAGGCTCAAGTACTCTTCTAGTTTTCTTGGAACCCCAAGAACTCATCATCTCTAGTGTCAGAATTTATGCAGTCATTTGTTCACAATCACTGATACCACTTTCTTCGCTATCTTCATGTATGAGACTATCTTCAGTTCCATCTAAGGCATTGCTAATGCCACATTTTTTGAATGACTGTACAATGGTTTCATCCTTCACTGAGTGCTATGATGTTTTCACCCATTCACAAACTTGGGTGATAGTGGGCCTGTTCATTCATCCAGTAGGTATCAGATCATGAATACTAGTAGGCATCCATTTGTTCCACTCTTCTCACATAAAGACTTGAAATGGTTTGTTGGTGGAAATGTTGAGAGGTTGCAACTGGCTGGTAAGACCTCCAGGAATTACAGCTAGATGAGTCTTCACTTCTTTAAAGCTCTAAACTGGTCAGGCACTAATAAGCCTCATACCCATTATTATCTTCAGCTGATCCAACGGGTCAGCAGTTGTAACTGGGAGTGTCAGGTGGCTCTCTACACTCTCCCAGGTCCCGGGTGATGTGCAGAGGTGGACAGCAACTGACCAGACGCCCTGAGATTCAGCAGTAAAGTGGGACATTTAAGTGTCTCCAGGGGCTTCATGTGGGTCCAACGCTTTCTCTTCTAACAGCTGTCGCCACCGCTGACAGGTCAGGTAATACACATCACAGTCTGTGACACAATATTTGCTCCATAAGATGCACAGACATCCCCCCCCCTACTTTCGGGGGGGGCGGGGAGTATGTCTTATGGAGCAAAAAATACGGTATATTGAAATCACTTTTGTCAGCAGTGCTCTTCCCTCCACAGTCCAGGCTTGAACCAAATCTTCTGAAGTTTCATAAGAATTAAATTACTTCAATTTCATTGTTCACCCCCCTTCTTATTCTGGTGTTACTGATGAGGGCACAAGGATAAAACAGGACTAGTTCTGTATAAACTAGGTAAGCAAGATGGCTTCTTTGCCTATAGAATTCTAATGGTGCCAGGAATTACTATTGTTGAATTTACTTGAAATAATGGTAGGAACTTAACTCTTATTGTTTAAGTCAAAGTGAGGCCAGATTGTGCCTAAAGTGGAATAATACTAGTCTCCTTCCACTCATCCTGCGACTCACAGAGGGCAGCACTGAGCTGGTGATGCATCACTTTTGTGGCCTTCTCATAGCCAGGCCTGTGTCTGAGCCCACAACAGCTATGGGGACTCCTTACGTCCTCACGTGGCCTTTTCTTGGTGAGTACACACAGGGAGTGAGGAGAGACAGAGTCAGACAGAGATTAATTTTTTTTGTTTGTTTCTTCTTTTCATAAGGCCATTCTTCCCATCGTGAGGGCCCCACCTGCATAACCTAGTCTAACCCTAACTGCCTCCCAAATGCCCATTTTCAAACACCATCACATTGTGAATTTGAGGGGAAGACAACAACTCAGTCCACAAGCTCAGCCATCTTCTTATTTCCAGCCTCCCATTTTCAGTGAAGGCCTCACAAATATCCCAGGTACCCATGGGGAGGCTCATAGCAAAGAGGGACCAGTGCAGTTTGCAACAACACCAGCAAAGTCAAAGATATGAAGAGGTGAACTTTGCCTGCTTCCTGCTCCTAGGAGCCTTTGGCGTAATTCCCACCCACAGCTCGCCCACTCTGCTCTCCTTTTCTCCCACTATTTCTCGGTCTGGTTGGTTGACAAGTTAGAATGCATGGCTCCCTGGGAACTCCCACCTGATTGTGTGCTTGAGTTTTCTGCCCCATTGGTCAGGGATAAGAAATTGGAACTGGCCTGTGTGACTGCAGACCAAAGGGTAACTGCTAGCCAAGCAGGGGTCTTCAGACCTGAGTATGGAGGTGGGGTGTTTTGATTAGGGGTTAACAGGGTATTGTCATGGTTAAAAGGCAGGACAAGAGGTCCATGATTTCAACAGCCCTGATAGCATTTTTGCAGGCTCTGCAGGGAAGGAAGAATGAGGTTTCTTGAGTTGGTGAGGTGCAGAAAATGGTCCCATTTATCTAGTGGGGCAGTGCCTGTGTATATTTTCATTTATGCCCAATTTCCTGTAATGGGCGGACAAGTGGATCAGAAACTTAAGAAGAGAGCTCCAGACATTTGTTTTGGAAGCCAGAGCTGCCATACAGCTGAGCCACAAGACAGTTGACTAAGTTGTGGTGTCTGTTTTGCTCTTGTTTGGATCTGTGTCCTCTCCAGCAGTCACCAGAACAGTCATACTTAACTGGATTTTGTCACCAAGGCTGCTATTAACCAAGGTGACTCAGGGGAGACACTGAAGAGAGGAGAGCAGGGTGCCTAGGGGCTGGTGCCTTAGGCAAACCAGCTAAACAGCAGACGGTTCTCCCCTCTCCTTCCCCTACCTTTGGTCTACCCTGGAGACCCCTCAGTGCATCCACATCACCTCAGCCTCTGTTCTCGCTGGTGTTCGCTGGTCCTGCTATTTGGGGTGTGGCATAATTGGAGGAGAGATTTGTGACCTCGGCAGTTCATTGTTTCCTTTGTCCTAGTAAAAGTATAATTTGAGGATTTGTGTGGTTAAATTCTGTATTACAAATGCTTCAGTTAGGCACTCATGGTACAACAGGGCCAATTATAGAAGCACCATGCAGAGGCTGCATGAGGATTTAAGGCTCTTGGGTGCGGCTGACCTTTTCTGAAACAATAGCAGTCCTACCTCTTCGGATACCAGGCTTGCACCCAAAGAATCCAGGTTCCTCCTTGGTCCCTTCATCTCAGGCCAAAGCTTAAGCTCTGACCTGGACCACAAGCTGCGTGTCCCATTGGAAAATTAAAAAATTGGGAAGTCTGAAGCCAGGCTAAACAGATATCAGGGCTTCCTGGGAGCCAGGAGTTAGGATCTTTGACATAAATGTATAAAGCCTCATTTTCTACATCAAGTAAATATATACATACTTACAAATGTGTGCATAAGACAAGTAGCAAGGTCTATGCCTTGTGTGACTTATATACAACATTTAAATATGTGATTATCACATCACAGGCTATTATGGGATTGCACTTTATCACCTGGAACTGCTGTTTATAGACCAAACTTTGCAATAAATTCTAAAGAGGAAATTTAAGATATTGACTGTGGCAAATGTCACAGAGAAAGCCCCCCAGATTGGTGGAAGACAAAAGGATTCTGGATATAGTACAGATAAGAATGGGAGACATCCTAGGGAGGGGAAGAAAGAAGTGTTGGTGACAGCAGAAAAAAATGCACTTCCTCCATCTGTGCCCATCACCAGGGCCTCAAGGACAGGAAGCCTTGGGTGGAAAGCAAGCAAGGCAGGTCCACAAGCACTGAAGCAGCCTGAGCCTAGAGGTTGGGCCATAGCCTAGAGAGGGGGTAAGGACAGCCCAAGGTACCACAAGAGTAGAGAGGGCACCTGCAACATGGAAAGAGCTGGATGGGACAGGCCCCCAGAGCCTCACCCAATGGAGAGCCAGCTGCTGGTGTCCACAAGATGGAAAAGTCAGCGGCAGGTGGATACAGAGGTTTGGCCAACTTCAAATATCAGCCACTGACTTCCTGTTGTTTGATGTTCATTAAAGTGTTAACATCATCCAAAGGTGAAATAGAAGACTTCCTGTCTTTACATTTCAGATATTTCCCAGGAACACTGAAGAATGAGGGAAGAGAAGTAACATTACATAGGACCAATGGCCCAGGGCAATGCGTGCATGGCCCACTGGCAGAGTTATTAGACCTGACCCTTCTGCCCAGCTGGGTAGTGGCCTGGGCCTCTGTCACCAATGACGGGCCTCCTGTCCAGCAGATGGGCCACCTGGGGTTTTACTTCCTAGCAGGGCACTATCTGAAGTCAGACTTTGGCCCTTCCCACTCTGGTATTGACCGCCTCTGTGACCTTAAGCTCATTTTTAAATTGCTGATTCTAAATTGCATTCTACAGTTCCTATATTACCCAGGAATAATAATGGCATTTTTATAAACTATTGGTGATTTTTAATCAATAAGCAACCCTGGAGCTCTCAGAGGGACTTATTGTTTGCTTGGGTTTTTTTCCCCTGATTTAAATCAAAAGATCAAAGGAAAACTGTCTCTATGCTTTGATTCTTTGAATTATTAACTAGATATACTACAATGAGATACTTCACTGCCGTTCACAGCGGTAGAAAAGGGAGGGAGGGAATGAAAGGCTATTGGGATGGAGATGCCATCACTGGAAAGGTCCTTCCACATCAGGTAAGTCATGGGGTCAGGAGGAGGAAATATGGTGTTGGGGGAACAGCACCTGCATTATTTACAGGCAGACTTGCAAATCAATTTTATTTTCTCTGCTAGAAAACAAGCAATGTTGCTTCCATTCATGCACCCAGGACTTTTTACATTCATTATCTTACCTGACCTCACAATCTAGAGATGAGGAATGTAGGGCAGATGACGATTGGTGAGGTCAAAGGAGGGCTGAGTCACACTGGAGAAGGTGTTGGTCCTGAGAGCAGTGATAACAGCCAAGGTAGTGATGGTGATGATGACAGTAATTAATATGCATAGCATGCTTTACAACCCACAGCATTGTCATGTGCTCTTTCCCATTGCAAAACTAGAAAACTGGTAATGTATGGGATGCTGAGTTGAAAGAGAGATAACCTTACACCCTAGATGGTTCAGCTACAATATACAAAGCCATGTGCAGACCAGCAAATCTGTTTAATTTGCACAGAGAAAACGTACCAAAATTTGCATCAGATTTGAGTGCCTAAGATTCTCTGGGTACAATGACTATGCACATGGTGCTTGCCTTCGGTAACTTCACATTCAAGTAGAGGGTGGAAGCCTGTGTCCCGCCACTATATAAGAAAGCAAAAGATAAAAAATGGCAGGAAAAATGGCCCAATGTACAAAAGTTAGTTCAAAGGAAGCAATGATAGCTGAAAGTACCTGAAAGAGGCTTAATGGAGATGCAATTTGAATTGGTTTTTGGAGGATGGGTTGGGTTTCAGTAGAAGGACTAGCGTTATTCTGTGAAGAGAAAATGTCTCAAGCAAAGGCGTGGAAGAGAAAACCATGACCATGTTGATAGAATAATGAGCGATCCAAGTGTGGGATATAACAGAGGGCACAGGAAAGAGGGGTCTGAGTAAAAAGCCTGAAAGGGTAGATAACTGTTTCAATTGGTAAGGACGTTGGAGACAGAGATGGACACTATCATCATCCCATTTGCAGATGAGAAAATTGAGGCACAGAGGGAACACAGCCCACAACGCCAGCAAGTGGATCTGGGTAGTCTAACTTCAGAAGCCATCTTCACACGCTACACAGCACAGCCCCTTGCCTGAGTGCGCAAAATTCCTTCTCCACCTTTAGCTTCCCCAAGGTGTGGCAAACCCTGCTCTCTACCTCACAGGACCAACGGCAGTTGTTTTGCTTTTGGTTGTAACAGACCCCAACTCAAACTAGCTGAACCAAAAACAAAAGGTTTGATCTCAGAAAACAAGAAGTCCAGTGGTCAGGTGAGGGCTGTCACTGGTTAATTCAATTCATCAATAACTTCTGAAACAGAGATGTTTCCTCCGCTGCACCAGCCACCCCACTGCCCTCCTGGGCCAGCTTCTACACTGGCTGAATGCTCTCTCCACCCCTCACCTGCTTCCCTTCCCCATCTCAGCTCAAATGCTGCCTCTCAGGGCAGCCCTTCTAACTCCTTCAGGGTGTCAGCTCCACCTTCCAAGCCTCCTTATTTGCATGTGGGTCTCCTCCTCATAGCAGGGCTGCACTATCCCTTGTCCTGTGACCCTGTCATCACTGTCAGACTCCCTTTCAGAATCCAAGCTCAGTGAGGGAAGAAACTCTATGTGCTTTTGTTCACCATTGTGTCTCTAATGCCTGTCACTCACATACTTGTCAGATGAATAAACAATAGCTTTGTGTGATGCCTAAAAACTCAAGAATCACAATAAATATGGGATATGGCAAAATATTAATTATGAGGTGTTTTCCTAGGGTGCCTTTCCCCTGAGGCATATTATTATTGGTTTCCCCCCAAGAAGCATTGTCCTCTTTCTCCTTCCTATAAAACTCATGGTTTGTTCAGATATCCATGCAATCCCCTATTCCAGAAGGAGATTCTCATTATTTACCACCTCTGGCAACTGCCACTAGCCCAGGCATAGCCCATAATATAAGCTACCCGAGCAGACTGGGCGACGGCTATTCTTGGAATTAACCAAGGCTGTCGGCGGCTCCCACCGCTTCTGGTGGTCATCTTGTAGCCAGCGTAGAGCTAGTGAAGTAGGTAAAATTGAACAGGTAATTTAGTAGGTAAAAGTGAACGGGACTTGGTGATATTTGGTAACATGAGGGATGAACACGTAGGAGTCTTATAGAAGGGTCCTTGTTTTTTGGTGTGGACCACTGGGTGGAGGGGCGGATGGATAATGGAGGTTCTAATAACTAGGGTGGAAAACCCTGGATAAAAATGAGAGTCATCCAGGTCAGACTTTCATTCAATTTTCCCTAATCCGTTTTATAGATTAAAGTGAGTCTGAATTAATCTTTGCTCCTTGTTTACTTTCCTTGTATGTGTTGGGTCCTCTGGTGTCCTGTTGATCACAGTCCTCCTGGTATCAGATTTTATTTAGTTAGTAATGTTTGCATTTCCTCTCTGGACCAGCCTGAGAGCGCCAAGATAGCAGGAGACATGAGTGTGCATGCATGTATGTGCATGTGTGGGATTGCATTCCTCATGGCAGATTATTGTCCCTAGTATATATTATTTCCTATATACTAGGGAAAACAGTCCCTAGTAGGTGGTTGATAAATATCTGCTGCGTATGGCAGGGCTGCAACACTGTGAAGGTGAGATAGCCTCAGCGAACTGAAAAGTGGCATTTAACCTAGGACCCAACAAAAGTCCCCTTTTGTCAGCTCCCCTTACTCCTGATTGTGCCTTTCTTGGTTGCATGTTTAGGGTTCATCCAGCAAGCTTCTTCCAAGTACAACTGGATCTTTGCATGCCTCGGGCTGTGTGGCAGGGTAGTGTCTCTGAGTGTCCTAGAAGGAAGCTTATCACCCTTTTGTCTTTGGAAGGTACAGTTCCTTGTTAACAGTTTTGCAATTATTTTGGCAGATTGGAAATAATATTTCAAAGGCAGTGAAAAAGCAGCTGGGGGACATTACTCGTAATTGCTTAATATTGTTATCACATTTGCTTACAAGAAAAAAGAGGGAACCCACCATCCATCAAGGGAGGGAGTATTCATAGGCTGCGAGCATGGTGCATGCTTTGGAATGTCATGGCAACCGTCCCATGGTCCGAACTTGATTACTTGCTGCTGTGTTCCTGTCATAGTTCAGTTGCTTCATTAACGTTATTTTCTTCAACCTCATTTGTAACAGGAAGTTGGAAAGCAGCCCCATGTAGGGGGTTCATGCTCACCTGCTCAGAAGAGCTGATGTGGCAAAACAAAATAGCATCTCCTACCTCTGTTCTTTTGCAAATAGAGTCTGTAATTGTACTCAGAGGCTCATGGGTTCCACTGAGGGCAGCCAGGAAGGATTTACCCAGAGGTGATAGGGAATTATACACTATCCAAACCTGCCTTTCTACAGGTGAGAAAAACAAAGCCAGGAAGGGTTTGTGCCTGGTGTTGACAGAGCCCTCTTTAGTGATCAGATAGATACCCCTGGGATCAAATTCTGCCTCCATCACTTTCTACCTATTAAGCTACTTATGTCTGTCTAAGCCTCAGTTTTCTCTTGTGAAATGGGAATAACAACCCTTGTGGTGTCTGCAGTGTGGTTTAGAAAGCAGACCCAGCTCAGGGCACCTTTACAACCAGCAATAAAGATGGGGAGGTGGGGATAGTCAGCGAGGTGGCCCTAGAGACAGCAGAGGAGCCTGACCTTTCTCTTCAGAGGAGAAGCCCCGTTTCCTTATGTAGGGAGAGGATTGGCAGCGCTCCATCCTGTGGGATTCAGCTTTGCTTTCACAGCCTCCCCAGCGTTGAAAGAAATGGAGCTGGACACAGCTGCTGAAAGGTGTAGCCATAAACACGAAGACACTGGCAACGGAGAAAAGCCTGGAACGGAGAGGAATAATAAGGGAAGCCCAAGCTCGCAGTGGTGCCCAGTGACTGAACTGGCCTGAACACCCTGCCCTGCCTCTCAGCACATTAGACATCGAAACAGATTTGAGTGGCTCTAGCCAATTGCCTGGCATGTACGGCGGGGCAAGAGTGTGCCTAACTCTGCCTGAAGTTGGGCTTGTCATTAACTTTAGCGGCAGCTACCGTTGAGTCATGTAATCTTTTAAATGCGGTTTCTCATTTAATCCCTACAGCATCCCTGGGAAGCTAGGCCTTTTATTTGCATTTAACAAGTGGAAACTGCGAAGCTCAGAGGGGTTAGGTAATTTGCCTCCGGACTGAGTTGGGAGGTGGATGAGCAAGGATTAGAGCCCAAGCTCACCTCATGCCTCTAATCATGTCACAGTGATGGCTCCCTTGGGTACAGAGCCGGAGCTGGAGCCGTCCTGCGCCAGGCATATGCAGTCCATGCCTTAGTGTGCTGCTTATAGCTATCTGATAAGGTGCGTATCATTACTCCACCGTGTCCATTTAACTGATGAGGAAATTGAGGCGCCAGGAGAATAAGCAGTTTTCTGAAGCTTGCACAGCAAGCATTGCCAATTGGAATGGCTGCCAAGGGCCGCTGTTAGCCATCAAGACCCTGGCTCTCAGTGCTGCTGGGAACTGCAGCCTTCAAACTTGTTGGAATTGCAGATTGTTAGGCCTCACCCCGGATTCAAGGCACCAGGCAAGCCAGCCTTGCCTTGTCAAACCTGCAGGTGGCATTCTTTCCAGTTAACCCAGGAGAGTTAGCTGGCCCCTCTTCTTACATTCTTGCTCCTTGAAATGAGGTCTGTGAACAAGCAACATCAGCATCCTGGGTACTTGTTAGAGTTGCAGAGTCTCAGGCTCCACTCAGCTCTGCAAACCACAACTTGGGTCTTAACAAGATCCCCAGATATACATACGCTACCCACTGAGAAGCTCCGACCCAGGACGCAGCACAGTGAGATTGCACAGAGGAAGCTGACCTCAGATGTCACTACTTCTAAGACAGGGAAGAGAGGGGAGCAGCTTTCCCCCAGTGTCATGTGGAGAGACACCAGTCAGGAAGCACAACCCTTTACTAGGAGGTGGTGCGCTAGGTAAGACAGCAGCAGCTACTGTAGTGGGTGAACCAAGTGCCCATGACTGATTGTAATAGATATTTCTCACTTGTGCAAAATCAAATCACTGGGGAGGGCCTGCCCCCTAGAAAACTAGAAGTGACACCCACAACTGTCCCCTCACACTCTGCAGCCCCCTTTACCTGTGAGGGAAAGTGGGAAATGTGACCTAAATGTGTGAATGGGAGGAAGAGCAGCTAACAGTCTTCACTGGAAATATTTGGCTCTCAACTGTTCACTTATTTATTTGGCAAATGAACAAATATGTGCATAATATTGAATAATGAGTAAGATTCATTTATCCACCCATTTATTTATTCATTCAACAAACATTTGTTAAAGCCTGGTGTGTGGAGGAACTTGGAATAACAAGGTGAATGAAATCGCTCCTTCTCACAAGGAGCCCAGCATCCAGAGGGGAAGATGATGAGCACCCCAGTGATTGGCAACTCTGGAGAGCAGAAAGCAGGAGGGCTTAGGGAACACAGGAGCGGGTGTCAGGCAGGGGTATCAGGGAAGACTTCCTGGAGGAAGTGACACTGAAACAAGTTTAGACATGTGGAAGGAATAAACAAGGCAAAGAGTGAAATTTGAAGATTCAAGATTGCCAGTCAAGCTGCATGTGTGAAGCTGTGGAGGAGTTCAACTTCAGAAGCTAAGATGTTAGCTGGCTAAATGGTAATGTAAGGGATGGAGAGGACATGAAGCAGTGCAATTCAGGATAGCTGGGTTACATGTCTCCTGGGAGATGGGAAGCAGTGAACCTGTGGTCTGGCCCAAGATGGCAGGAAAAGAGGCAAATAGTTCTCTGCATACACTTGTATGTTACCCTCACACTTAGTCACCCAGAAAACCACAGCACACACACCCTACAATGAGCTTTCTCGATAAAACACCCTGTGTAATTATTCTGCAGGAATGGAGGTGCAAGCTGCTGTACCTTACCCCATAATTTTTAGTCCTGGAACAGACGTCACCTGCCTTGTCCCAGGAACTCTTTACTTAAGGAGGATTATGCAGATTTCTCACATTTCCCTCAGTTCTGGGTGGTGCTGGGCTTTCGGAAGAGCTAGAGACCACGTCTCCACCAAACTGGCAGCCTCAGAGATGTCCTTTAGAAGATCTGTGGGACAGGACACAAAGTTCTGTCTTTCATAATTAGGGAGTGATTAATTACTTAATCAGAACAGAAAGCGATACACACGGTGTCACCTCCTCTCATTTGTTGGGCTACGGGCCCCATTAATCACAGGACATTCTAAAAGCAAAAGAGACAGGTTGATTTGAAGCTTAGAGTTGGGGTAACCGTGGCACCGCTCCCTGATCTGCTTCAAAAACATTGCCAATATATCACAGCCAACATCACTGTCACTGGCCCAGTCTCTCTTCCTGATGACCCCGTGGGAAGCGAATGCAATATCTTCACATCCGAGAAGCTGCCTCCTCCTATTGTGGGTCTCGAAAGCTGTGCCACTGCAAATGCCCCAGAAACGAGTAGGTTTCTGGAGCATTCATTTCTCCCAAGGCCTTGGAGCTGTGCTTGCGCTGTCCCGCTATCTCCTGCAGACTCCTGCAGGTTCAAGCCTTGCTGAAAGGGTGACTCCTCCCTCTGCTTCTCTTTTCTGCCAAGAGTGCTCCTGTAGAATGCTGTTCTGGAAGCTCTTTGTTCACAGAAGCCTGCAGCCCTGGTGTCAGCAGCAGTGATAATGAGTTATTCTCCTCCAAGTCTGTCACCCCTCTGAATTTGGACACTCACCTGGCTTGCCCTGGTTGCAGCAGGAGACTCATGGGTTCCTCAGCACATGGCCTCCTCCCTGAGCTGTGTGCTCCGTTCAAAACCCACGCTGCCCTCAGCCACTGGGGTTCCTGGTTCCTCACTGGGTAGAAACACACCTGGCTGATTATGCAGGAAGGAAATTTGTGAAGAGGAAGGTCACTCAGGAGGTTAAAAAACATTTCCATGAGAGCCAGAGTACTGCTGGCTACAGGGTTATACAAGACCTGTCGGGGAAGTATCAAGCCAAGGTCACGGACAGACACCTTCCAGACAGATCTTCATGTGACCAGGAAAGATGCCCCAAATTCTGCCACCAAATGGGTCCCCTGAGAACACCAGGACCGCCACATGAGTCCCCAGTGCTGCAGCTTGTATCCCAGAGCTGCTAACCTGGACAGCAGGCGTGCTCACCAGGATGGCTGCCACTGCTGCCCAGGGGCGGACACTCTCCCACTGCTGCTGCCACTGGGGTGCCTCGTGGTGTCCAGGATTTCTTGATACCAACTTCTCGCTCCTGGGCTAAGGCCAATGCATGTGCCCAGTTCCTGTGCCCACGCTCTGCCTCCTGGGAGCCTGGAAAAGTGAGTGAGCACCAAATATTTGTAGCTTCCATGGCAGGAAATGGCCCCTGGGCTAGCAAGATATCTCTCCTGTGGGCATGCTGCAAACAGAGAAAGGAGGTTAGTGGTTGGCTGCTTCTGTTTCATGCCTGTGAGGGGTGAAATGAGGGTGAATTCATCAATACTGGCTCACTTGTAACATTAGTCATCACAGGCACTTAACACTTAGACTCTCACAATGGGTGCATTGTCCATTCCTCCTGCCACTTCTCCAAACTGTTGCAAACATCTGCTGTTGTCTCCTTACCACTGTGCGTTTTTCTCTTGACTCCAAGGGGAAAACCAAGGTGTCAGGCAGTGTTCAAATTTTCCTATAAGATGCTACACACGTGTCTGGAGTGAAACATGTCCCTGTTTTTCTGTGTCAGCCCTGGTTCCTAATAGGATGGTGCAATGAGGCAGGGCATCAAATTTTCATAGCTAACCCCTCTATTTATATGCATGAACATTGAGATAGCCCAGGGAAAGAAACAACTAATGAACGAGAGACCTGAAGTGTTCCTGAATATTGGTATTATTTTCCTAGTGCTTTGAAATGGTAAGTGCAGTTGATATTTACAATTTTCTTTAGTCATTCACTCAAAGATATTTGCTGAGTGTCTATTATGGACAAGATTTTTAAAAGAGAATACAGTAGCATAGCTAGAGATTATTAACAGACAAAGAGGTGAGGTTCAGGGGTAATAAATGGAGTTTTAGATTGATTTCTGTGCACAAGGTAGAGGAGAGAACTATCATATAAACAATACCTTAGTCTATGATAGGAAGACTGTAAGACTAGTTAGTCATGATATATCCAGCTAGGTAAAAGAGTAATTATCACTTTTCCTATGTAGTTTGTGATTTCCTGAGAGATACTAGATAAGCCAGAAATAGCCCAACCACAGATGGGTTGGAACCTTTGCATTAGTAATGATCAAGGAATAGCCAGACCTTAGCAAGGAATACACTATGATCTGCACTGTGTACTGAATAGTGGCTCCTCGCTCATGTGGCTGTTGTACACTTGCAATGTGTCTTGTTTGAACTGAGATCCTCTAAGTATAAACTACTCTCTGGATTTGATGACTGTAAGCTTCCAGGAGGTGGGTTCTCATATTGTATCCTTGGAACATAGCACACTTTCCAGAACGTATGAGGTGATCTAAGATGTTTGCTGGGTGGATGAATGTGAATTAAGTACACGTCAATGCTACCACCAATACCTTCCATAGCACTTTGGTGTCTATGACAGATCTGCCCAGAACTTGCTCTAAGGCACAGTGCCTGGCACCTTTGGCCTGGCACCTTGTTCCTACCTGGCTCAGTTAACTATTAAGGAGTAAATACATAGTAGTAATTTTATGCAGTCCTAAAATTATATCTGGCCCTTTGAAGGCAACCATGAGGCTGATGTGGTCCCTGGTCAAAATGAGTTTGACAAGCCTGCTCTAAGGTATCCAATGTGCAGATGGCTGTCACAGCCCCTGTGCTCAAGTCCCACACATGTGCTAATGCTGGCAGCTTGAATAAGGGCTTTTGCAAGCAAAGACACCTGCCAGCAGACCTGCGGGATTCTGAAAGTCTGAAAGGGATTTAACTACATTGAATTTTCTCTCTGCTTTCTTAAAGCTTAAATTTCTCAAAAATTTTTAGTTGATGCAAGAGAAATTCGTTCCATCTTCCTTGTCTCTGATGGCTGTCTTTCTTCCTTATAGTGATTGTTCCAACTGCTCAGTCATAGTCGGCTTTCCAGTGGTGGTTCCCTCCCGCTCTTCGTGGGTCTGCCTCTTCTAAATCATAGGTTACAAAGGAATGAGGGCTGAGGACGCCAAAACATGAAAGTTTGAGAATTGTGCTTAAAAATAGGAATAAATCTATTCTGAGTGAGGGCTTGTGGGGCCATCCTGTAAAGGGTAGATAGGGTTTGGAGCATGGACTTGGCTCTCATGTTGTTGGCTCTCCTGGGGCTTCTGCTTCCCGCTGGTCTCTGGCTGCACTGCAGGGGAGTGGTGTTACCAGGAAAGTGAGCTCTGAAAAATGAGGTTAAGTTGTAATTAGGATAATAAAATGTTTGGAAAATTAGAAGCAATGGGGGTGATGTTTAGATAGAACTTGGCCAAGGCATGGAGATCTGCCCACCATACCCCCAAATGATGGGTTTTAGGAAAACACATACACAGAGATCCAAGAGCAGTGAAGGAAGATCTCACTGTTGGCTGGGCAGGGTCTCCTGCTCCACTGCAGGGCTGCAGTAAGTGGAGTCAAATGCCCCAGCAGACTCTCCTACTAGAGCAAGGCTGCTATGAGTAGTGTAGGACAAAAGTAGACTTAAGTGAAGATCCCAAAGCCCAGCCACATCTCACAGAGTAGGACCTGGCTGGTGGAAAGACCAGAGCTTGCCCATGGAGAGGAGAGGCCAAGGGAAAGAATAAGGGAGAATATGGAACAGATCTCCACAAGTCTGGGTGGAGCTTGCCCAACTCATCCATCCTCCCTGAATCTTTGTTGGAATGCACAGCAGGCAATGGACAGGGGTGAATTTTCAGTGAAGCCTTGGGGAGAAGAGAAAATTTCTAACCAAAACCATACCTAAACATGCTAAACTTTGAAAGAGCCACCTGCTAAGACTGTAGGCCAATCTATGCTCTGTGATCCAGCCTACCCAAAATTGCTCTCAGCACTCTTGGTGAGAGCAACTAGGGATTCACTAATTAGCCTTTGATTTGCAAATTTGAGGAAATGGGCAACAAATGATTTCTGAAAATGGGTTAATTATGTTGTATTTTTTAAAGGAGCATTTAATAACAATGACACTGAAATAAAAATTGATGCACTGGTTTACCCTTAAAGTATGCAAAACCAGTGGCATTAAAAGATATTTTTAAATACAAATTTCCACTAGATACAAAAGCTCCTCACCCCACCTCCACCCCACCTCAAAAGTCATTCAGACTGCCCTCTTGGTATGTATTTCACAATTAGCATGCCCTTAAACAGAGCCCCTATGTAATAGCCTCTTTGTGTATCTCCTTAATTCTAATAATTATACCCACTAAGTGAAGATGAAGACAGAAACATAAAATGGATGTCCTTTTAAATTTGGAAAGAGAGTTTAATCATGACCTTCCTGTAAGCACAGCCTACAGTGTGACGATGGTGAGGTCCCAGTGGAGCTATTTTTATTTCTTAAAGGCCATCTCATTCTTTTGAAGTCAATTGAGAGAAAGTGCAGTCACAGCCACATCGAACACGCAAAGTGTCGTTAACAGCTCTCTCTGTCTTCTGCTCTCTTCTCTGCACTCATCCATCGCACATACCTGCCAGATTAATTCTCCTAAAATGCCACATTAATCAAGTTACTCCTGCTCACCTATCTTCATAGCTCCTAATTACTTAGAGAATTCAATCAAAAACGGATTCAGCTGCTCCAGGCCCTCCCCCGCAGGGCCCACATTCTTGTAGCTGATCTTCCTCTTCAGGCGCCTCTCCGTCTGTCCCTTTCCTTCTGAAAAACCAGTCTGCTAGTATTACCCAAATAATCTGTGAACTTTCCCAACACCAGCCATTCACTTCACACTATTCCCCAGGCCATAAATCTCCTTCATTACTCTCTTTGCTTTTTCAAATGCTACACCTTCCCCATTTTCCTTGTTAGTGGAAAAAATACAATAAAGATGAAATAAATGCTACCCCTTCCTAATCATCAAGCACCTGCAATGTGTCAGGAGCTATGTGTGAACTCAACTCTCCACTCTGCCTGCCCTGTAGGATATCCTCCTTCTCCAGAGCACATAGCACTTACTGTTTTATCACTAATTTGTCTATTAATCACAGGATCCTGTGACAATCTCTTATACTATTATTGTCCAGTCTTAGGCTGTTCTGGCTGCTATAGCAGAATACCACAGACTGGGTGGCTTATAAATAAAAGACATTTATATCTCACACTACTACAGCTTGTTGAAGTCCCAGATCAAGGTGCTAGCCAATGTCATCAGTGTCTGGCGAAGGCCCTTCTGTGTTCTTGCTATGTCCTCACATGGCAGAGGGGGCTAGCGAGCAATCTGGGATCTCTTATACACACACTAAGCCCACCATGAGGGCTCTACTAAACACTTTCCAGGGCCCACACTGAAGATGAGGTTTCAACATATAAATTTCAGGGGAAAACAAATATTCAGTTTATATCACATGCTATTCTTTTTAAAAAGATTTTATTTATTATTTTTAGAGAGAGGGGAAAGGAGGGAGGCAGAGAGGGAGAGAAACATTAATGTATGGTTGCCTTTCACCTGCCTCCAGCTATGGACCTGGCTGGAGACCTGGCTTGCAACCTGGTTATGTGCCCTGGCTGGGAATCGAACCAGCGACCTTTGGGTTCACAGGCCGGCACCTACTCACTGAGCACCAGCCAGGGCTTCATTTTAAAAAATGTGTTAACTCATCTCTTAATAAGATTTCAAGTTTCTCAGTGCAAGGATCATGACAAAGATTATGGTCCCTGACATAATGCTTTGCCTGTTGTAGGTATGCTCAATAAATACTTCTTGTATGTATGTATGAATGAATGAACAAATGAGTGAATGGATAATGATGTCTGTGCTTGGATATTACCCACAGTAGACCCAACCATAGTATTTTAAGCTTAGATATTCTTCCAGGAAGAGAAGGTAGTGCTACTGAAGTGTCCACTGTCTTGAAGGAAGAACTGTGTGAGGAAGAGTAATCCCTGAGCTAGAATCTGTGCACTTTATAAACTATCTAATAGCAACAAAACTGTGAGCCAGATTGCAGATTGGGATATTATTCCATCATTCTCAATGAATTCATGACTCAGGGAAACCCATGGCATAGAGGCCTGTAATTTTACAAAGCAGAAATAAGTAAGAGTTAAAATATTGCCTATGCACCTGGAGGACATTATGCTAAGTGAAAAAAGCCAGTCACAAAAGGACAAATGCTATATGATGCCACTTATATAAGGTTCCTAGAACAATCAAAATCATAGAGACAGGAAGTAGAATAGTGGTTTCCAGGGGATAGAGGGAGAGGAAAGTGGGGTATTGTTTAATGGGAATAAAGTTTCAGTTTTGAAAAGAGTTCTGAAGATTGGTTGCACTACAAGGTGAACGTACCTAGCACTACTGAAATGTATGTTTAAAAATAGTTAAGCCCTGGCTGGTGTGGCTCAGCCTGTGAACCAAAAGTCTCTGGTTCAATTCCCAATCAGGGCGCATGCCTGGGTTGTGGGCCAGGTCCCCAGTTGGGGCTGTGCAAGAGACAACTGATTGAAGTAGCTCTCAAACAACTGATTGATGTTTCTCTTCCTCTCTTTCTCCTTACCTTCCCCTCTCTCTAAAAGCAAATAAATAAAATATTTTTTAAATTAAAAAAAAAAGTTAAGATGGCAAATTTTACATTATGTGTATTTTACAACATTTTTTAGTCCTCATCTGAGGACATGCTTATTGACTTTTAGAGAGAAGAGAGGGGAGGGGGAGAGAAAGGGAGAGAAACATCCATGTGAGAGAGAAATGTCCATCATTTGCCTTTCACAGGGCCCTGATCAGGGACCAAATCCACAAACTAGGCATGTGCCCAGATTGGGAATTGAACCCACTGGATGATGTTCCAACTAACTGAATCACACTAGCCAGGGCATATTTTACAAAAATTTTTAAAACTTTTAAATAACCATGAAAAAGGGAAAAGTAACTGCTCATAAGATAATTCTAAGAGCTGTATTTGGCAGAATAAAATAATTTCAACAATGGCAAAAAAATTACTATGTATTGATTACCAGCATAACAAAGAAATCAACAGGTATTTTTCAAAATAAATGAGCAATATGCTTGACTATATATAGTTCAGGTGACTAAATAGGTCCTTCCTTGGAAAGTCTTCCAGTCTTGCCTTTTTAATATATACATCTCAATTGTCCAGAATATTTTTTATGCATTCTCTTCTTAAATAATAAAAAAGGGAGACCCAACACAGGATCCCTCACACTTGCTGTTTCAAAGACATGAATGTCCCAGACATCTTCAGCGCCCCGTTTCCATGTTACATGTTTCATCGTAGGCAAGAGGGATGTTTTCCTTTCTTTCAAATGAATTCTTTTCATTTAAAAAATAAACCAATTTCTCCTTATTTGGCCTTCTAAACTAGACTGAAAGGTTTTCATATAGTAGTCTTATGTTTTTGAAAGCAGCGCTTGTGTGTGCATATTTTTTTTTATCTCCTCAAAAGTGTCCCATAGGTAATATATCTAGGAATAAAGGAGAAATAGAAATAATGAAGACTTTAGCGCACCTACATTGAGCAGTTTATGCCAACTCTCAGTGAATTTTGCTATAAACTTTTCTGGCAGCTTAGACACAAAGAGAAACACATTTATGTATTTTGTTTTCCAGCAGTAGAATATATCCAAATTCATGTGCACCAGAAAACAATAATGGGATAACTCCTACTTTTACTTTCTTTAGAAGAAATAAGCATAATTCTGTTTACCTTTCCTTAAAACACTAATTTTTCATCTTTCTAAGTTCTTCGCCTTCTTTGCAGATCTTTTACTTCCTTTGTAACTTTTGGAACACAGTGAATCCAGCTGGACACTATGCTCTTCCAGACAGCTGACTATGGAAAAGAATAAGTGAAAGAGCAGGGCTGAGAACTGTGTCCTTAGCTTCCCTTTGGGGAAGGAAGATCAGAGAGTATCAGTGTGTAATAGTCCAACTTCATCATTTTGAATATTGGAATTGGCCCAGGGGGATGAGAGTGTTGGGGATAGTTTTTTGCTTTATATCCCTCACTTCTATGCACAGGCCATGCTGGGGTTGCTGCGCAAACTTGGAGCCTGAGGCTAGGAAGGAGTAGATAGGATCTTTAAGACATTGTCTTCACTTGTAGGGAGCAGAACCATCTTGGAGAAGACAGAACCTGGTTAGGAATTAGATTAGGGTTGTGGACTTGAAACAATTCTAGGGCAGTGACTGAGGTCTGTGTAGTTTACATTATACTCTAGAACAGGGAGCTGAGCATCACATCTCTCTGGCATGAGAATGGTGAGAGGTGCTTAGTATAGAAAACAATGAGAAAAGGCCCTTAGCTCTGTTTGCTTCATTTCATAGCAAAGAGGAACAAGAATGCTACTGCACTTTATTCAGAGTTGGTTGGCTTAAGCTGAATAGGACTTGTGACTGCATGTCATTTTTACAGTTTAGACTGGATTCCATCATTTCTAATTCAACATTTTAACATCATCTTTATGAATTTTGGAGTTTTGAAAAACTCCAGAGAAAATAGATGACAGGAAGGAAGAAAAGGAGGAAGGTAATTCGCCATCCTCAACATATCACCTCCTTCCCCCAAATGGCTGCCTGACATTGAATCATCACATCTGTACTCCACACACTTCACTACAGAGCAAGGGGGAAAAGCCGATGACCTTCCTGTTTGAGGGAACTTTCATCAACATCCCATTAGGCAAGGAAAGCATAGTCACAGGTCATGTGTGCCTACGAATGCATGTGTGTCACCTTTAGATGGGCTCCTTGCTGATCCAATTAAAACACGTGTTTTGTTACATGGAGAAGAGGACAGAATAAAGCAGGTTTGTGTTGACACTACAGTGTCTGTCACTTTAGCAATGGAGTCTGCCAATGTCCAGGACAACCGTCTAAGGAGAGGTTTATGTCAAGGAACCAGGAACCCAAAGAGAACCAAAAGTAAATCATGCTCCTCCCTCAAACTTTTTTAAGTACTTTTGATTTTCTAGAGGCTGGGTTTAAATTTTTAGAAAATAAAGCTTCAGGAACTTGCTATGACAAGTTGCCCTGCATGAAACCTCCCGTGCACATAATCACTGTACCAGATATAATGGGGAGCTAATGTCATATTTCCTGCAAATTATATTGGAAAATTGAGCTGTCAGATCTATTTAAGGGCTACATGCCAAATGTGAACATGCAAGCCCTTGCTCTTTTTAAGAATATATTTCTATGAGGCTTATTTTTCTCTCTTCAAGACTTAACAATAGCATTGTAGTAAAAGCCAAATCCATCTAATTGAGTAAGCCTTTGAAGTTTAGATATTCATTGTGTATTAAATTTAGAAAACTTACAGAAGAAGGAAATCTTTTCATAGGTACCCCTTCCCATGAAAAAGTCTCTTAATTTCCAAAGCTTTTAAAATTATGGATTGTAATACAGTAGACCAACATCTAATACGTTATGTGAGGTTCATTGAGGCCTGGATAATCCATGGTTAGGATGCCTTGAAAGAATTGTGTTATCAGAGCTTGTTTAATAAAAAATGAGTTAGGTATTACTCATCCTGCCTCTGGAGAGATTAAGCAACATGCTATGAATGTATATTACTGAAGCCATCTTGCTACTGTGGTACCTTCAAGTTTGTGATTTTTCTAAGAACCCCCCAATCAGTGGACAATTCCTCCTGCATTCTTTCCCCATAGCTTTTTCTGAGCTCTTTTGTATCTTATGTGTTTTTGTTTGTTTGTTTGTTTTTCAAATATGCTTAACTGGGAGGAAATCTGCATTTTCTATTCCCTAAAGTCCATGGGAAGCAGCTTGATTTTCTCATTTAGACTCTAGAAATAATTGAAAGGTACTGGTGATCCAACATCTGTTTAAAATTAAGATGAGATGACCTTGATAGGAAATGCCAAAATGAAGAGGAAAGGAGGAGGGAGTCAACATACTAATGTGATTTGCTCTGTGAATAGTTTATGGATATTACTCGCAAGAAGAGATGTGTTGTGTGTTATGTTAGCAGTAGAGGTCAGCATAACAGTGCAAAGCAGAAGTTCCCAGGCATGGGAATGGTGTCCACACAGCCCAGGTACAATGGTAGGTAGGGAACTAAATTGGTAGAATGTATCATTGGTTTTCTCTTTACCTCCTTTCTTCATCATTTTGTCTTTTACCTGATGTCCTTTCCCTTCAATTCCTGGTGTCATTTTTCTTCTCTTGTCTCAAAAATATCTGTTAAAACTAATTCATATCTAAATTGTAATAAAGTGTAAATAAATTAAATTTTGTTGGAATTTCAGCCAGTGGTGAATAAGGAAGCATCTTGGGAGCAGCAGATCATAGAGACTTTTTTTTTCTTGGGGCGGGGGAGGGGGGCTCATCTAATCATAAGCCTAACTGTGCAGCAAATAATTCATTAAAGGACAAAACCCAGGAAATGTCTTAGCAAAGTTAACTAAGTCAGTAATACTGTCAGTTCATTCCCCCCTACAATGATAACTGTAGGAAGTTCTGGAAAATCCAATCATGTTCACGAGAGACACATTTGACAAAAGGATCATGAAATCAAAGGTGAGAAGCTATCTAACTTCACCTAGCTAGAGGCCTTCAAAATTTTGTGGTTATTAGTGAAATATTTTGTAATAAAAACAGTATGGGGATTCTTAACATGTAAAACATAGGAGATAAAGCGGAGCAGTTTGGGAAGAAACATAGATGGGCAACAAGAGGGGAGGGGTAGAATGACAGAGGCTTTTTTGCAAGCACCCCGGAGGCTTGGTGCCTAGCATCTAAACACCACTGTATCATCCAACCCACACTTTGGGAAGATCTAGACCCTTAGGCTCTGAGACTTTAAAAGACTTGCCCAAAGTTACACAGTTAGGAAGAAAAAAGTTAAAATTGGATCTAGCACTCCAAATGTTTAGTTCGGAGCTTTCCCACAATAGTGATCAAGTGACTGATTTTCCCTTGGATGTTTTCTTTCTTCTGATTATTAGAAAGTGTAGGAAGTATAGAAGGAAAATGAAATCTAGCTAAAATCCCACTAATCAAAAAATATTCTATGTTCTATTTCCAGCATGAAATAAGCTTCAACAATCTTAAACAGATTTCACTTTTCTCTTGTTGATTCAAGTGTGTGGTTGATCCTGAGTATATAAAATCAAATTCTACATAGTAAATGCATACAGAAAGCCTGAGCTATTTCATTTATTCAGATTTTTAGGAGGGAGAAATACATGGTGGAACAGTCCTCTTGAAATATCTCTTCTTAAAACCTCCCTAATCAGGTTTTCCAGAACTCAAAACCCAGCCTATCCTTGCTGATAATAATAGAATAATTGTAAAATATTTGCAACAGTGAATCTTTCTCGGTCTTTCTCCCCAAGTGGCTGAGCGTATCAAGCTCTGGCTGCAACTGAGAATTTCTAACAAATTCTTTGAAGTGCCAGCATGGATGCTACTTCCAAATAAAAACCTGAGAGCTAATGAAATGCTTCTTTTTACCACATGCATTAAGTGATTTTAAGTTAATAAGTTCCAGTGAACCAAGATGAGAGTGGAGATGATGATGGCATAATTGATAGGGCAACCCAAATACCTCAAGTGGCTTTGCTGAGCTCAATGTAAAACAAGACCTGGATGAGCCAGCAAAGGCTGTCAGATTGGGGCGAAAACCAGAGACCTGTGCTCCACCTGGTAGTTTGCATAAACGGCAAAGGTAGGGAATCCAGGGAAGAGTTAGTCAGTGGATGGGGGAGAAGGTGCATGCTCTAAAGCCAGGTTTCCTTGCTTCAAATCAGGTTGACTCTTACAAGTTATTTATCTCTCTAACCATTAGCACCAGGGTTTTAAAGATTTAAATAAATCCACATGCCTCACTTAAAGCAGGATCTCACACATAGTGTTCAATGAATATTAGCTATTTTGATTGTAATTATGATACAACTTTCTGATTTTTACCTTCTTTTACCTCCCATCCCTCTGCTAACTGTGTAAATCTAGGCTATAAAGATTATTTTACTGGATGTGTCTAGGAGTCCAAAGGAAGATGACATTTTGGCTTAAGCCAAAAGTCAGGCCTGAATTGGACATTAATGGCATATGAAGCTCCATTGAGACAGAGAAAACCCTGTATACCTGGGTACCCAAAACACAGATATAAGGGCAGAGAATTTCCCAAGGCAGATGAAAGTAGCTTCCACTTGCTGACTACTGTGTGTCAGGCACTATGCTAGGTGGAAGGTATCTGTTATTTCATTTGGTGCTCTCAACAACGCCTTTTTCAGACAAAAGAAACAAGTTTTGGAGCAGTTACACAACTAGTCCAAAGTGGCAGAGTTGGGAATCCAATCCAAGTGCAGTCAACCTCAAAGCCATATTCATGCCTATAGACTGTACTGTCCCCCCGAAGGCAAGTCAAATTGAGAACATAGCATGAACAAAAGTCTTAGATGTTTTGAACATTGAACAAACGTGTTCACGTGGATGTGATGCATATAATAGAACATGAATCTGAGTCATAGGGTCCTTGAGTACCATATGCAGAAGTATTTATCAGTCAAGTGAAGGGAGTCATTGAGAGCTTTGAGGTATCGGAGGCAATGATATGACTTGCATTCTAAGAACATAACTCCAATGGCAGCTTAGGGGGATAACTTTGTTGGAGCAGAAAGCAGAGACAGGAGTCAGGAGTGGCCAATTTGAAGACTATCAAAATAATTCACTGAAATCCCTGGCTGGTAGCACAGTGGATAAGGTGCCAGCCTGTGAACCCAAAGGTCGCTGGTTTGATTCCCAGTCAGGGCACATAACCAGGTTGCAAGCCAGGTCTCCAACCAGGTCCTTAGCTGGAGGCAAGTGAAAGGCAACCATACATTAATGTCTCTCCTTCTCTGCCTCTCTCCCTTCCTTTCTCTCTAAAAATAATAAATAAAATCTTTTTAAAAATCACTGAGAATGTCCTGGGCCAGGAAAGTGAGAATAAAAAGAAATTATATATATAGCCTGTCCTGAAAGTATCAATCCAATGTCAATATAATTAAACCATTATATGGCTTAATACTTTCAGGATAGATCTTATATATATCCAGAAAGTACCAGCCATATAATATGAAAAATAGAGACATTCGTTGAAGAAGATGCAAGACACATGAAATATTGTGCATAGGACAATGACACCTCAGTCCCCTTCAAAATAGGCACCTTGGGACCTCATCCAGTTCTCCCAGTTGCCATCAGCTGCTCCATTGTATTTTCCTGAATCTCATTGATTGTCTGAAATTTCTTCGTTTTCAAAGGTGACTTTAGTCTTGGGAAAAACTAGAAGTCACAGAGCACCAAATCTGGGCTGCATGGGGGCTGAGTCACCTGGGTTATTTGATGTTTCACCAAAAAACTGCATGAGATGTGGTGGATGAGTGGGCACATTGTTGTGATGAGGCTGGCAGTCCACCAGTTGCCCATAGTTGTGGCTCTTCTGAATCATCCAAATAGTTTCTGCAGGAATGTTTAAGCTTAATGCAAAATTTGATGCAGCTTCATTGCTTTACTGGCTTAGTCATTTTTTTTTTTTTTTTTTTTTTTTTTTTTTTAATTTTATTGTTGTTGTGTTACATCCATCCCTTTTTTGCTCCCCTCTGTCCCCCCACCCACTCTGGCTTAGTCATTTTGAATGTGATGGCCATACAGTACACATGCTGACTCAGCAGCATTTACCACCCCTGCTGACTAGTACAGTGAAGTTGTCGTTGTTCATACATATGCATTCCAGTCCACTCTCCTTGGCTACCAGGTTACACTGACGTCACACAAACCTTTCTTGTTATATTAACAATGGCTGGACTTTTGCCAGACAGCCCTCGTGTGTGTGTGTGTGTGTGTGTGTGTACAATCTAAATATATAATCTAAGACACAATATAGCCATAAGTATAACCCCTAAACTAAGGGCACTGGCTTTGGAATCTGACAGTTCAAAGTCTGAATCTCAGTTCTGCTGAATAAGAATTGTTTACTTTGGATAGTGAACTTCCTCCTGTATAAAGCTGAGAGAATGACTGTCTTAGATAGTATGAGCAGCTATAAGAAAATACTATAGACTGATTGGCTTATAAACTATAGACATCTACTTCTTACAGTTCAGGAGGCTGGAAATCTGAGATCAGGATGCCAGCATGGTCAGGTTCTGGTGAGAGCTTTCTTCCAAGTTAATTACTGCCATCTTCTCACTGTTTCCTCACATGGCAGAAAGAGGACATGAGAATCTCTGGGGTCCCTTCATGAAGAGTACTAATTCCATTCATGAGGGGCTTCACTGTCATGATCTGATCACATCCCAAAGGCCCTGCTTCTTAATGCCATCACATTGGGGATTTAGGAGTCGACAAATGAATTTGGGAAACAGGATGGTGTGGGTTATTTTTACAGCCTTTCTCAATAGGGTAGAGTTGATTCAAATTCATGGCATTACCATAGTGTTTCAGTTTTTGTTTTTACTCCTTAAGTCTTCTGGTTACACTGTTTTTTGTTTTTGTTTTTTGTTTTTAATACTCACCCAAGAATATGTTTATTACTTTTAGAGAGAGGGGAAGGGAAAGAGAACGAAACATCAATGTGAGAGAGAAACTTTGATTGTTGCCTACCTCATGCACTGTGACCAGGGATCAAACCCTCAGCCTAGGTATGTGCCCTGACTGGGAATCAAGCCTGTAACCTGTTGGTGTATGGATGATGCTCCAACCAACTGAGCCACCTGACCAGTGCTTGTTCTCCTGGTTTTACTGATCCATGCAGAGTGAGTGCTCTGGTTGTTTTGCATTGGTGCATTTTGGGCTCGCCCTGAGGAGGGAAGGACCACCCACCTGTGGAAGAAGCTTAGTGTTACTAAGTTCTGGAGGAGCTGGTTATTGGAAAATCATGTTAGCTGTGCTCAATTATGTGTACTCTTATAGACGGGATAACACCAAAGCCTAAGGTCTTTGTTTCATTACTTCATAGGGATAAGAACTTAATCCACCTTGCAGGATAGGAGTAATGATTTTGGACAAATGAATCCAGTGAACCACACAGGCCCACAGAGTGTAAAGTGTTAAAGTTGATAGTATATTTGGAAGTATATTCTATAAAAGTATTTATAGAATAATTTATAGAATTATAGAATATTTTATAGGATGTATAGAATAATTTAAATTGAGTGACCCCCTGCAATGTGCTCTTTATGCATTTGCTCTGTCAATAGTTTATGTCCCCACAGCAGTGAGCAAGCATTCCGATTCAACTGACAAATATAACTTACAATCAGTGAATGGTGCCATGCCAGTTGATATCAGCAGTTTTTCCATGGGGCAAATCTGAGTGTGAAAGTGATGACTAGCAGGAGGCACTCAGTTATAGACATACTAGTTCCTGGAAAGAAAAACATTTACACTTGGAAGATACCTGGGGGAGACATGTCATGAGTAAATGGTCAGTGATCTTCTGAGTGAACAAATACATCTCAGAGTTTTATTTTGGTCTCATTTACTTATTAAAATCATTGGATTCTATATCTTAGTTTTGTGCCATCTCCTTAATTATGTTCATTAGAATTCACTACTCAGAGACAAAGTACAATAAGACAATGAGACTCAATGTCATTAGCTCCTTAGTATTTACACATGCACATACATATGCACACACACGCACTTTCATATGCACTCATACGCACATGTATGTAGCCATGAACACACATGCACACACATGCATCTACACACATTCCAATGGCAATAGCCACTGCACACCTTCAGTTCCTCTCCAGGAAGCTGTATGGGCATGACTCCCATAACCTGAGCCATGCACTTCTCCAATATGTGCATAGACCCTGAGCAGGACGGTGGGCTCTTGAAATCCCAACAGAGAGAGGCAAGGTGGATTCAGAAGCCAAAGGATTTTCTGGGGAAGACCAGACCGAGCCACACAGTGCTCACTGAATCAGCATCTGTGTCCAGCTCTCGTGCAGTTTACGTGTGGCGTGATGAAGGAAGATGCATCCATTCAGTGTCCAGTGGCCCTGGCTATGGGCCTCGTCATTGCAACCACCCTCTGTCTACCAAGCCCCTAACATCTGCACGGGGTGGGTAATGCGATATGGGGCCCTGCATTTGGGTGCTACCAAGGGGCAATCCAAGAAACAGGCCAATTACTTGGAGCCAGACTGTCTTGATCAGAGTCCTGTGCTGTGCTGTCATGAACTGCTCACCCCAATCTCCAGAAGACTCCCCTGGACCGTGGCTTGTTTATGGTTCTGCTCCAAGGGGTCGATTTCATTCTCTCCACAATGGCTCTTTTGGCAGGAGCTTGTATTTTCCTTCTCCAGGCACCCGTTATAATTCAACAATTGAAGTCACTGGGTAAAGCTGTTGCCTTTTCAAAAGCATTTCCTCCCCAGCTGTGTTTCTTTCCCAAGTAAATTCACTAGATGGCAGTCAACAGTGAAAGAAACAGGGCTGCTTCTGAAAGGCATTCAGAGGCAGGTGCCATTGAACAGTCCAAGATGAGGAGTTCTGAATGTAAAAAATCCTGTGAGCCATGGACAAGACCAACTGCAGCTTTAAGGGAAATGTGTGCTTCTTACTAAATGATCAAATGCAAGATTTATTGTTAAGCTTCCTAGCACTTGGTTGATAATTGCTATTCTGGTTGTATTCATAGTATTGTCAAAACCAGAGACATTTACTAATAGCCTATAAACATACTTCCTACTTATTTAGTCAAACTGACGTGTGTGTGAGTGTGAGTGGGTGTAAATATGTGTGTTTTCTTTAGAAGGCAGGGGAGGCTTCTGATCACTTAAAGGATTTGAGTGTCATTAATCTTTCTCTACTTAACTATCATCTCCCTTTTTCAATCAAGGACCCTCCTTTCACCCTATTCAATTCAGGGTCATAGCTTTCTCAGCAGGTAAAACCGGTAATCTTAGATTGTGTCTGCTTAGGGAAGACTTTAAAACTTAAAATTTATGAAAGGACACTAAACTCTTACTGCATACATTCTCAGTTAGTTTATTTATATGCTAACTGGCTTTTAACCTAAACGCACTTTGTTCAGAAGAGAGAAAAACAACTGTAAATCAACTGGAAAGGTGGTTTCTATGATTTGCTGAGGTCGAGCTCCTCAGATCCAGAACGCAGGCACTGCTACTTCATCACCTTTGCACCCCTCCTGTCCATGCACAGCACCCCCCCCCCCCCCGCTCCCCCTGCCCCCTCCGACCTGACCTTGTCAGAAAAGAGGCAGGGAGTCCTGCTTCTAGCCAAACATTCTTGGACACACTGCGTCACTGCATCAATCATGTTGCTGCTCTAACCTTCATCCCAGACTCCAGCTCTCATGACTTCTGATGCCCTTTTTACACCCAGGTCTCTGCTATTTCCTAGTAACCGGTCACCCCTCTCTGGTCTGGCTTTGCTCTTGCCAGATACTCTCTAAAGTCTAAAGTCCTATCTTTGTATCCCAGCCTGTCTTGGAAACTCACGGTCTGATGACAGAAGTCCTCTCCCAAATGCATGCCTCTGATTGATGGTTATTGCAAACTTCTGAGTTCCCAGCAGTGTCCTCCACTGAGCTATTTGAATAGGCTATGATTCTGATAAGAATTACAATGAAAAGACTCCAGCTTTGCTAATGTCTGTCCTCAACAAACATTTATGCAAGGTTATTGTGTGCTAGGCTCCAAGTTGGGTCCTGGAGAAACACTGGATATGAGATGACACATGGTTCCTATTATCAGAGAGCTACAGCCTACTTTCAAATCCCGTTCTAGCTCAGCACTTTCTCCAGAGCAACCAACTCTGCTCCCAGCCCTGCAAATCTTGGCAGGAAGACCCTTTTCTAGACCATAGTCATTCCCCATCAACCAGTCCTGGGCCATGGCTGGCTGTGCCTGAGGTTACCAAAGTGCCCTGCTCAGTTTCAGGTGAAACTCTCCTAGTAGCTATCCATAGGCAGGTTGGGGCTACCCTTACTTAAAATGAGAAGAGAACTTGAGTGCTGAATTGTCAGGGAGTCACTGTCTTCTTGGATCTGCATGGCAAGGATAGCACAAAGCAGACATGAGGGACCTGACTGGCTTGAGGTGTGAAATCCTAGACCACCCAAGTTTTGCCTGATCAACCTGCTATAAGAAAGATCAATGTGTCAGGTATATAAATTCACCCCTGCCTTCACTTTAATTATATAGGTGATCACGAGATCTCGAGGTGAAATTGAATAGAATGTAAGCTATTTACTCACTAAAAAGACAAAATCACCTGCAGCTGTTTCCATAGGCAGTGGACAGTGGAACCTTCTAGAAAAGCTGTGCTTCTAATGTGTTAATTATCTTGTAAGTAAGCAGTGTGGGTAGTTGATAACATTAGTGATTCCAGTGGGGACTTTAAATATACATAATAAATCTTAGTGATCTACTAGCTGGAAACCTAGTAAGTAAATGTCAAGGTCCTCCTGTTTCTCTCTTTGAAATGAAGCAGGTGTGAAAAAATACCCTAATAGGGAAACTAAGACTGGGGAAAAATCAGTTAAGGAAGGTATGCTCTTTAGAAAACAAGATCTTTAAAATAATGGCAGTTTTTTTTAATGTAGTTACTCCCTCCAAAATTAGGTTATTGTAGTGTTTTGTTTTGTGTTCAGTGATATATGGGTGATAACTTTTCTCACTGTATGCGTATACATATCCCACACATACCACCTGATTGCTTTTTAAAGCATTTTAAAAGAGAATATGACTTACTTAAGAAACTCCTTCTGAGAGTCTAAACATTCTTTCTGTTCCTTCTTGAAGTCTTATTCATGCCTCATTTTGGTGCCATTTTGTGTTTTGTTAATCTACAATGTCAGGACCCAATGGTAGTGACTCCAATGTGAGTCTGGGTGCTTAATTTAGGTACTTAAGTGAAACCTGAAGCTCGGGAATTTATAGCAATGGCAAAAGGATTATTTCAGAGTCCTAAAGTCATGCAAGAATGTATTCCTCAAGTTTGAAATATGGAAAAAATTACAGAGAGTACCTAGGCCTAATTGCATTAACTAATAACCCTACTTCTTTGGCAGTTGGTGGAGGCTTTCACACAGGGCAGCTGGGGGATGCACCCTAATTCGGCCCCATTCTGCTGGACCTAATTCTGCATTTCTTGCTGTGCCCTGCTCAGGTCCTGGCAAAGTGGCCCCTTCTGGTCATGCAGATTATGGTGTCCTCAGACTCTCTCTGCAATTTCACAGTATGCAGTGCGAAATGCACCAATTATCTCCTAATAATGCCACTTCTCTTCCTGTTTCCAATCCCTGTCTATCAGATCTGTGCAGTCCAGAGCTATAGGAGGTATGGTATAATTTTTGTGCACCCCGTGAATATCACAAATGTTCCCTCTTGGGTGGTGGTGGATGAGGAGCCCTCTAGGACTTCTGACAAAAGCAGTAGTATCTTCTAGATCAAGTGTTACCTTGACAGCCCATCCCCTATTACTCAGAAGGCTTTTCATTTACAGTTATTTCGAGGCCCCTGCAATAAATATCCTCCTGGCAGCCATCTGCCCCTAAGGCAGTTTTACTATTTCATGCTTGTTGTTCGGGTTATATGACCACAGTGTTGCCATCTTTTCTAGAGCCATTTCAGCAATTCCTCTCTTTCCTAAAGAATATCAGCCCTTGCCCTGGCTGGTGTGGCTCTGTGGATTTAGTGTTGGCCTGCAAACCAAAGGGTCACTGGTCACAGTCAGGGCACATGCCTGGGTTGTGAGCCAGGTCCCCATTTAGGGGTGCAGAAGAGGCAGCCACACATTGATGTTTCTCTTCCTCTTTTTCTTCCTCCCTTCTCATCTCTCTAAAAATAAGTAAATAAAGTCTTTAGAGGGGAAAAAGAATATCACCTGCTCTATCAGGAGAGAGCAAGATTTATTTTAGTTTCTTCTTCTTTTTTTTAATCTAAGCAATTTACAAAAAACAATCTTCATGGCTTTTTGGCCCATGAGGTTCAATCCATGGACTCATAATGAGGGGGTAGGGAGGAAACAAAACAAGGTCTGGAAATTACCTAGGCACTTGGACTGTGAGCTCCTGCTCCATGGAGTTGGGCCAACCCCCTCCAATAAATCTGAACTGCTGGTGATGGTATCTCCCTAGGGGCCAGGTAGATATTTTCCCACAAGTGAAAAATTTGCAGTAAAACTAAAGCCTGTTTGTTGTTGTTTTTTTAAGCTTGAGAAAGTAAACTTTTATTTTCAATCCACAATAAATAAGGTATATTGAGGCCAAGACCTTAATGATATAATCTCTAAGCTGCCACCAAAACGAGCATGTTTGAAAACTTACTGAAAATACAGAATGGGGTTGGCCCTGTTCCCAGCATCCTGGCTGAGAGGCTTGGGGAGAGGGTCTTTGTTGTTCCTGTAACAGGTAACAATTCAGAGTAGGGCCGGCCCATCCTTCCTGGGAACCATACTGATCTGTGCTTGAAGGGCTGATTGGAGGCCCCAGAGAGAGAAAAGAATGAATAGTGTGTGGGAAGTCAGCCAATGGCAGTCAGCTGTTCACTTCTTTCCCTGTAGAAACAGAACCTTTGAGAGCCATCGCCAGGGGCCTGTGGGAAAATAGGTAGAGTCAGGAGCAACCTTTGTGACAGTAAAATCAGCTGGGAAAGTAAACAGGCTTCAAGCACTGGGGACATTCCAAGAAAGAGGCTTTGAAGTGGTGGAGCCCAGAAGTCGGAGGAATGCACCCCTCCAGCATTCTCATGAATGAGGACTCATCTTTAGGACCCTTTCCCAATACCTCCCAGTCCACCTCTGCCCCTGCTTTTACCCTTCGCAGGCAAGCTGACATCCGACAAGTTAGAGCAGCAGGAAGCATGATAGGAGCCCTGTCCCTAGTATGCTGGGGGCCCACTTCCCTGACCTTGCATCCCAGGTGTGTGAGGCCTTGCAGTATGACTCCCCTTCCTGTGCCTCTGTTTCCTCCTCTGCAAAACTGAGTGGCTTGGCAGTCCTTCCAGAAACAGACCCTGAGCTAAGATGCTGAGTGAAAGTGATTTATTGAGGAAGTGCTCCTAGGAAAATAAGGAAAGGAGCAGGGTGAGCAGGATAGGTGGGCAAAGAAGCCACAAAGAGTAGGACTGCGCTGGAAAAGGAAGTCCCAACTTCAGCCGATCCAGGGCAGCTCTGCCGTGCAAGTTGCGTCTCAGAGTTTGTGCCTCTGGAGAAAAGGGGTCCAGTCTCTGTACCCTCTCAGCAGTCAAGTCGCCGCTAGGTTGGTGGGGTGGACTCTAGTTGTCCTGCGCCTCTGGCTCTCTTCTTTGAGCAAAATCGCTCCAGCAGCCTGGGGCAAGTCTCTGAAGGAAGCAGCAAGCGTGAGCTGCCAGCAGCCAAGCCCACGGAAGTGGGGGTGCTCACGTAGGTTGGGGGGATCAGAGTGGGCACCAGCAGAGGTGTCATTACACTGTGGGGTAAGAGTACCTGTTTCATAGCATTAATGTGAGTATTAAGTGAGTGAACACCGACAACGTGCACACCTGGAACACTCCATAGAGTGAACTTGCAGTTACTCAAGTTTTGCCCAGGCCTCTCACGCAGCATGCTGGGAAGAGGGCCAGCCCCAATCTGTGTTTTTAAACATGCCAGTTTCAGTGGCAGCTTTCACAGTGATTACCATCCTTGTAGGCCCACTGCTCAGTTGTGCACCGAGCTGACACCTGCTGGGAGGAACAGGGAATCTGTCGATGACAATGAGCACCTAGCAGTACCACAACTAGCTGGAACTGTGAAATGCACGTGAGAAGGAAAAACTCACCAATTCTGAGTGGACAGGAAACTGTGGAAAAGACACAGAGGATTTAACTATCAATAAGCTCCCTGTGAGTCAACCCACAGTTGAAATTATCAAAAACTAGCTCCATTCGTGGAATGGTCATTTTTTTACCTCTACAAGTAGTAGTTTCTTCTGACTCGAAGCTTAACATCCCGCTCTGGAGTTTTATGAGTGGTTCCCATCACTGCCTTCAAGGAGGAGCATGGAAGTCTGGAATATTGTATGTAGATCAGGATTTGTTAGTTGAAGGGACCATGTGTGGCTAGTCAGACAAGAAAAGTTCAGGCCTTCATTACAGCCATCTTCAAATATATGTAGAACTGTCACATGAAGAAAGATATGAAGCTGTGAGGGAAAGGCCTGCCTGATGGTAGGAAGTTGCTCTAAGGTTCTTTGTGAACTTTCGTTCTATCTACGGGTTCCAAAGACTGAATTCCCAGAAGGTGTAACAGGACAGAGCCTTCCTATTAGCCAGGGCATTGGTGCAGCTACTGACAAGTGGTGGAAGGGATTTAGATATGCAAGGGAGACCCCAGCTTCTAAGGCCATAGTGCTACCAAGGGTCAATAAGAAACAGATAATAGATGATAGGTAGTCAGATTGATAGATAAATAGATGGATAGATAGATAAACATAGACACAGGCAGGCAGAGAGAAGTAGGTAGGTAGGTAGACAGATGGATAGTTAAAGAGGTAGATGGGTGGAGGTAGGGCACTGGATCCAGTAGAAATAAATACAGAAATGTCTATTGTAAACAGCCTTGCTCCAGGGAGACAAGTGAACGGGGATCGGCTATAGTTCACATAAGGTTTAGGAGTAATCATGGTGTGCTTCCTAGAGGCAAAATAGATGGGTCTAAGCTCTGAGCTAAGAGAGATGTGTGAGCAGATAGGCAGCAGGGTCCTGAAGGCCCAGGCTGTTAGGTCTGCACAGTCTTAAATTCAGCTTTATCACTGTCCCAGTCAAATCTCCTCACAGTGACACTAGTTTTCTTCCCCTTCTTTACAGATAAGGATATTAATATAAAAAAGACCAAGTGAGTTGCTACCTAGACTGCTAAGTAGCTCTGATAGCTTCTGCTACTCTTCCAGCCATCAAGGTGACTTTATGAATGTAAAGGAATCTGGGTCCCCTCTCGTGAATGACAAGCAACTCAAACTAGAATTTGCTTTTTATTACCTAACAGAAGCCACTGTGACATGAGCCTTTGAAAAGAATTCTCTTGGTCTCCTCTCTGTTTCCTCTTCTGTTTTAATAACGTGGCATGCACAGCAGTGTTTAAATTAATTCTCAGTTGTAAATTACTTTGAAATCCATGCTGCACGTAGGCTGTTAAACTCATAGCCATCTTCTGAGTTAGGGTTTGTGGCACCGTGTAAAATGGATTTTCACATTTAATTTCTATTTCCCAGAGAGACAAACCAAGATAAGTATACCAGAGTGGATGCTCGTTCCAGCCTTTCCTTTCGAAAAGCTCACTTTCTGATCCACATTCTACCAAGAATCACAAGACTGTCTAAGTCATTTTACCTTCTGGAATCTAACCTGCTCTGCCTGACTCAGAATTGCTGTGAATATGAGGTATACTTCATGGAAACACATCAACAGTACTAATAGCTAACATTTACTTAATGCTTGTGCACCAGCAATGCACTAGGTACTTTACTTGTATAATCTTCTTTTCATCCTCACCCCAACCGTCAGAGTTTAATACAAGTAGTAACTTCTCACATAAACCAAGGCCTTTACTCTCATATACCGCATGTCACACAACCACACCCCACTAGTCTGGTCAACTGGTCCTGGTTTGCCAGCGACTCTCTCAGTGTTCCCTGGAAAAGTCCAGAGTCTTAGGAACCCTTCTCAGTTTCGGACAAATCAGAATGGTGGTCTCCCTCTCTCTTTCTCCCTTTCTGCCTCTCTCTCTCTCTCTCTCTCTCTCTCTCACACACACACACACTAGCATAAGGCATCATATATTCCCATAATTCTGAATTTGGAAAGAACTGTAAGACACACACAAGAAATCAGAACACTGAGCTAGAGAGAAATGAAATCATTTATCCAACTGAAGGCAGGGCTAGGGGTCTCCCGGAGTGAAGGGAAGGCGAAGAATGAGTCCACTCAGTGATGTTTCTTAAGACCATGTGATTACCCATACCTCTCAGAAAACTTACGTTATACAAATAAACTCTCATAGGGGATTTACATGTAAAAGATTGTTTACATAGGCTTATTTGGCAATATTATACTCTGATCAAGAAGAGCCACAACCTGCTCCAAAAATGATCCTGAAAAAATAGTAAATCCATTAAATTAATGTTGGAAGCAGCCATTTGCCTTTGAGTTGAAGATGAGCAGATTTATCAAACCTGATTATCTCAAAATAGAGAAATAGCCCTATTTTCCACATGTAAAAGGTAAGATGTGAATCACAAAAAAAGTAAATTATTAAGAATTTTTTAAAATAAGTTTTTATAACCTTTGTTTAGAATATATGAACATTGATTCAAATCTTTTATAGTGATAGATTTGATGTTCATATTAGTGAATTGAGGCACTGTCAGAAGCCAAATTATCGAAGATCAACCAAATGCTCAGTCTACTAAGGCAGAAAGGTACATTTGAAAGATTTCTTTTCTTTTCTTTTCTTTTCTTTCTTTCTTTCTTTTTTTTTTTTTTTTTTTGATTGAAGTGGTAGTAACCACACCAAGCTTTCTGTTTAGTCTTTAGTTAAATAGATAATTAAATTAATCATTATATTCCATTCCCCAATCTACCTAGTTTTATTTCTATGTAGACAAATTGAAAAGCATATCGCTTATACTAAATGCACACACTTACTAGAGAAATATATACATATACACAGTGGAAATACATATCATTATATATGATGGAGGGCTCTTAAAAGACCAGGCTGTGAAAGGCTTACTGCCAATCATGTTCAAGTTGAAGGCAGAGAATTTTGGGAGAAAGAGGAAAACTGGTGGCAATGCTAATTGAAATGGCAGAGCAATGCATGCCTGTGACAGTCCCCCAAACGGTGTGCTGATTCCCAAAGCTATGAAATGAATTGATAATTCTGTTGCTGAACTGAACAGTTAATGAACTCCTTCCAAGTTCATGAATCACATTGGGGATCAGGCAGATGGTCCTTCCCCAAAATCATGACGGCAGCAATTTCACAGAGAGGAGGTTTACACAGGATACTGAGTGCAAATGAATAGATGGGAAACTATATACCCACAGTGCCCTCTTGTTCCACGGGCAGGGCTCTGGCCGGCATGTGACAGTGTCTAGGGCACGACGCAGTCTCTTCTCCCAGCACACCTGTGGGCACTGAGCTGAGTGGCCAGTGATTCTGAGACCTGCTTAGTCTCCTCCACAGAAAGATCTCTGACCAGAGAGCATATGCCCTGAAAAGTATTGGAGCCTCACCCAGGGGCTGTACTAAGGTACAGCAGTGCCAAGACTGCTGCTTAGAGAAAATAAGAACTGCTAAAAACTACCCTTTGTGTAGTGCTAACTGGAAGTCAAACAACGTACTATGTTCTTCACATATACCACCTCATGTAAAGCTCATGACTGCAGGAGGTAGATACTCATAAGGGCGTTGGCACATGGGAAAACAGAGACTTTGAGGGAATATGCTGTACCTTCACACGGTGAGTACAGAGAAGTCAGGATTCAACCGCTTCTCTGTCTCCAGCATCCGTACACGTAACCACTGCCCTGTCATGGCACGGGGTGTTTTCCCGTGTAAGAAGGATTTCAGGGCATGTGCAGAACACCTCTTGATTTATGAATAGATGGAGGTGATTCCCTTAGTAAAAATTAGGAGAATTTATGCTGGCATTTAGGAAGAAAATGTTTCAAAATGTACCCAGAATTTTGTTTTTATTCGGGTATGGTGAGGATGTTGGAAAAAGTTTGTTACTCACCATTCCCCAGAGAAGTGGATACACCATGCAGGGCCATGCAGGGAAGCAAGAGGGTCATTCAGGAGCCAGAAGGAGCAAGGGAAAAGCTTGGGCAAAAGCCTTTATAATGGTTTTTCGTGGGTAAGGACAAGCAAATCAGAGTAAGCAGCTGAGCAGGTTTAGGATTGAATACTTTGATTAATTCTGGCAGGTTCTGAGCTATGTCGCTGGTTTTCTTGTACCTGGCCCAGGGAATGAGTTAGGGCAGGCGGAATGACATCCTGGACTGCTGAAACCTGAAAAAAAGAGGTGGGTGGTGTATGGACTCGGAATTGATCAATCCGCACGGGAACCTGGGCTTGCACACAAATTATTTGCTCCCTCTAGGAATTAGTCCTCCCTGGAAGGAGCAGCCTGTCCTCTAGTCCACAAGGCGCCAAGCATCATAAAACACATGCACAAAAAATATATGATTAATACGAGAGGGTACCTAAAACCACTCTGTGCACGTACCCTTTTTACTTCCCCCTTGACAACATAAGCAGCGGTCATGGCTATGAACATTTTATGGGGCGGTTTTAACGTTTTCAGAGCACGTTACATGTGGACTATTTACAAGTCTTACAGGACTGAAATATGTGCTCCTTTGCTCTTTGTTGTAACCTCTCATAAATGAGCCTTTATTAGCTTGGACGCCTGAATCATGGAAATTCTTGTTTAGAAATATGATCATCTGCTTTGTTAACAACCAAAATTTTTATTAACTGAAGTTTTAGTTGGATAAATGTGGGGAGGAGACTCCTGACAAAGTTATTGATGTCATTGTAAACTTTTAATAATATGATGCTCATGCCAAGCTTTTGCATATTTCCTACGTCTTTTGCAATTATCTGTCTGCTTTGCTACCCCAAATGAGGAAACTGTGCCTAAGAGAGAAATTTGCTCTAAATGATGAGCACTCAACAGTAGCAGTATGATAAGCAATTAGAGACACTGTCCAACTTTTCTGTCACTTCACAGATTAGCTCCACCCTTAAGTGTGTGCTCAGACTGAAGCAGTGCCTGGAGAGGCCACCTTTGTCAGCCTCCACCTGGAGGCACCTGAGAATCCAGTTCCTTTTATGCTAAACAAAACCTAATAGACACAATAGAAATCCATCACACTCCACCCTCGCTTTTCATCCTGCTCCTTATAGAGCCCTGAAGAATGGGTTTCCCTTCTGACACCCACCAACCCAGTGACAAGGGCTGGTCACCTAACCTCTGCAAGCTTTAGGCTTTTCCACCCTGATCTCTAGAATGCAGTGCTAATAATAGAATTTATATCATAAGGTTGGTTAGAGGGTTAAAAAACGATTCCATGGACAGAGTAAGGACCCAAAATTGTCAGCTATTTCTTAATGATCTTTATTATTATTTTTTTTTTTGAGCATTTTCTTTCTTCCTTTTTTTTAAATGTAGCTTTCCATTACTATTTAGTCCCCTTACACCCTTTCCCCCTCACAATCACCACACTGTTGCCCATGTCCATGAGTTCTTTTTCCTTTTTCTTCAATCCCCCCATGCCCTCACCTCCCCCAATTAACTGTCATCCTGCTCTCTAACTGTGAGTCTGGCCCCATTTTGCTTGTTAGCTCACTTTGTCCATTAGATTCCTTATATGAGTGAAATCATATGGTATTTGTCTTTCTCTGACTGGCTTAGTTCACTAAGCTTAATGTTCTCCATTTCCATCCATGCTGTCACAAATGGTACAACTTTCTCCTTTTTGTGGTCAAGTAGTACTCCATCATGTGCATGTCCCATAGTTTTTTGTCCACTCATCTATGATGGACACTGGCATGCTTCCACATCTTGGTGACTGTAAATAACACTGCAATGAATATAGCGGGGTGTTTATGTTCTTACAAATTAGTGTCCTGGGTTCCTTTGGATATATTCCCAGAAGTGGGATCACTGGCTCAAAAGGAAGATCCATTTTAAACTTTTTGAAGTATCTCCATGCTGCTTTCCATAGCAGCTGCACCAATCTACATTCCCACTAACAGTGCAAAAAGGTTCCACTTTCTCCATATCCTCACCAACATTTGTTTGTTGATTAATTAATGATGGCCATTCTGACGGGTGTGAGATAATATCTCATTGTGGTTTTAGTTTTCATTTCTCTGATTTTTATTGATGTTGAGCATCTTTTCATATGCCTACTGGCCACCTGTATGTTCTTTTTGGAGAAGTGTCTATTCAGGTCCTTTGCCCATTTTTCACTTGGGTTATTTGTGTGCGTGTGTATGTTAAGTTTTGTAAGTACTTCATAAATTTTGGATATTAACCCCTTATCAGATGAAATATGTTCTCCCATTCTGTGGGTTGTCTTTTTATTTTGTTGATGATTATCCTATATTTATAAAAACTTTTTAGTTTGATGTAGTTCCACTTGTTTTTTTTTCTTTTGTTTCCCTTGCCTGGGGAGATGTGTCTGATAAAATATTACTGTAAGCTATGTCCAAGATTTTGCTGCCTATGTTTTCTTCTATGATTTTTATGGTTTGGGGTCTAACATTTAAGTCTTTGATCCATTTTGAATTTATTCTTGTGTGTGATGTAAAAAGGTGGTCTAGTTTCATTATTCTGTCCAATTTTCCCTATACCATTTGTTGAATAACCTATCTTTAGCCCATTGTATGTGCTTGCTTCCTATGTCAAATATTAATTAACTATAAAGATTTGTATTTATTGTTGACCTCTCTAATCTATTCCATTGATTTGTGTGTCTGTTCTAATATCAGTACCAGGCTGCTTTGATTACTATGGCCTCATAGTATAGTTTCTTTTTGGATAACATGATTCCTCCAATTTTGTTCTTCTGTCCAAACAAGTTACCCGTCCACTCGGAGTCTGAGGAGAGAGCCCAAGAGAAACATGGGGATCAAAATAGTTATGAATGCCTAGTGCTAGGCCCAGTGTCTTACACGGTAGAAGATACTCAATATATGATAATTGTTATTATTGTCATTATTGTATTATTGCACAGTTACATTTTCCATGACATAGAGCTTGCTACTGAACTTTCATCTATTTTATCCTCAATCACCCCTATAAGCTGTGCATTGCTGGGTCAGTCATGACTCCCACCCAATTCTGCTTTAAGAGGTTTTAATCAGAGGTGGTTTTCCTATCTACTCTTCTAGCTGAGCTACCCAGTGAGGTGCTTACAAGACCCCCAATATAGGCGCCCAGACCCTGGATGAGGCACATTGGCCTAATGTAATAAGCTAATCAGTGTCTCAGGGCCTAATTTTTATTTTGCTATTGGCCCTTCCCCTTTCATTGCACACATACAAAAGGAAGTCAATATTTGAAATGTCACTTTAGCACAGACCAAAATTGACTAATGTGGTTTTACAAGTCCTGGAGAGTTTATTAAAAACTAAATTGATAGCTAAAAAGGACTCTGACTAGGAGGAGCCCATAAACCTAATGGCATTTATTAATTTATGGGCCATTATTACAGAATGAGTAATCTTTATATAAAAGCAGCAGAGATGTGATTCGGTTAAGATAATGCCTGCTGTCTCCCCTTACAGAAATGATGACTACCCACCACTCAAGTCTGAGTCAGCTTAGGCACTCAGCAACATGCTATCACCTCAACCAGAGTGCCTTTCCACCTCTCTCTGCCAGGACACATGTATCTCCTTGAGATCAGTCTGTTACCCTGATAACACAAGTGTGTCAAATGATTGGGAAGGCAGCAGATGAGGCATGAAGATCCCAGTTGGAGCTTACCACCCTGAGCTCTGTTCCTGATCAGCCTTGTACTGGCAGGTCCTGCTCCCTCTCAGACTTCAGTTTCTTTGCCTTCAAAATGAAGGGCTTGCATGACTGACTGCTTCCCTGTATTCCCTTTAATAATTGCAAGCCAAAGGGTCATCTGGTCCAGCAAAGTGCTGTCATATAATCCCCAGCCCGGAAAAGTCACATCATCTTGACCCAAGGCACCACAGAGGGATAAAGAAAGAGCAAGGCACCAACAAAGAACACTCCCTACTTGTCATGTCTGTTTCCTAAGAGGTGGATGAAGGAAGGAGTGGGGTGCTGGAGGGCACATGATATCTGGGGTTTGGGGGCTCCCTTCCTAGGCTAATCTATGCTTGAAGTCAGTTCCAATGTCCTCAGACTTGAAAAATATGGAGGGAAGGAGGGGAATATAGAATGTCATTAAAACCTTCAGTTGGTACATAAGAAACAAATTTAAAAGTGGAAAAGTGGCAGAGAAACTGGATGGATCAGAAATGTCACTCAGTTGGACTCTCCAGGTACATGAGGAGGATGTATTACAGTTGCCAAATTCTATCATCATATAGTCTTGCTAAATAGTGGGATGTTTGTGGTACCAAAGGACATACAGAACCAAGTCTGCACGACCCGTTACTCTCTGGCCACAACAAGTTTCTTGCTAAATATCCCTATTACTTTCACCCATTCCATTAAATACCGTCATTACATAGGCCTGATTATCTGAAAATTAACATTGGCCATTGAAATGGAATCAAGACTCATAATTTTCATTAATGGATATATTAGAAAACATTTCTACCATTTTTATTTCACTTGCTTTCCTTTCATTTAAGACTCATAACTGTACCTAACAGTTATTGAATGCTTACTTAGTGTTGGCCCCTGTTTTAAGTGCTTTCTGTGATATTATATGTTTAATGTTTGTGTTGAACTCATAAAGTGTTTGTTGATGTTATTCCTAATGTGTAAGTGGGAAAAGTGAAGCATGGAGGGTTGAGTACATAGGTGGCCAGAGGCAGAGTTGGAATTTTTTAAAAGATTTTATTTATTATTTTTAGAGAGAGGGCAAAGGGGAGAGGGAGAGAGATATCACTGTATGGTTGCCTTTCACCTGCCTTCAGCTAGGGACCTGGCTGGAGACCTGGCTTGCAACCTGGTTATGTGCCCTGACTGGGAATTGAACCAGTAGCCTTTGGGTTCGCAGGCTGGCATCTTATCCACTGTGCCACCAACCAGGACAGAGTTGGAATTTGAACCAGATGCAAAATAGACTCAATCTCTCAACCACCCTGGGGGCATAGGCGGAGCCCCTTTTTCTGCACAGCACCCCTGGATGGCTGGGGTCAATGAGAAAAAAATGAGGTGTCTTGGTGCCCTGGACACTCCAAGATGACCAAACCCTGGACTGTCCCAGTCTCTAAGGGAAATCCTTCAGAACCTAGCAGTAGTCTGTGCTCCCCTCAGGAAATTCTTAGGATTCGTCCAGCATATGGAGCCTTGATAGGAACACCCAGCTGGAAAGGGATAAATGCAGATGCATGTGTCCCCACAGAAAGGGATGGAGGCCAGGATAGAGAGAAGTTGATGTGGTACAAGAAACACTTGTGTTTGGAGCCAGGATATCTGAGTTAGAACTTAACTGTTTTTGGACTTTAGGTAATTCACTTAACTTCTGTGAACATCAGTTTCTTCATCATATAGAGGTCATGACCCCCACCACACCCTAATATGTAAAGTTGTTGCCAGGGTCACAGGAGAAAACAGATGTCAAATACTATAACATGCAATATGTCCCAGAGAGCACTTTGCGCATAATAGGTGCTCAATAAATGATTGTTGCATGAGGCAGTTTTCACTCAGGCAGTAGATCAGCTGAGCCACCCACTGCCTCTTCTAGACAGGGAGAAAAGTCAGCTTTCTTTGGTGTGCCATGGAAAATGAGTCCCATTGCCCCAGATAAGTCTGGCCCTGACAAAGTGGAAGATTTGACACAGAGTAAGACTTCCTGAGAGCCAGGGGGTTAAAGCCTTAAGAGTGTTCTCACAGGAGTGTCAAAGTGGTTGCTACCCATTTGGTTTGATTCGCAGTAATCTTGCCTGGAGACAAGGGATGAAGCAGACTGACCCTCAGAGTATTTCCTACTCTTGGGATTCCAAAAAAAATGAACCTGAAAATGTTATAACCAGAGCTGTTGTGCACTCTGGATCCAGCAAAGCAGACAGTGGGAGATGAACCTTAGTCTTATATTCATTATGTGTGCATTTATTAGGATTGTTCATTCACGGTAATGGTCCCCTGCAATGAGGTGTTTTCTGTCTCAGAAATCTAATGACAAGGGTCATTAATCCTTGAAGCCAGGGTGATTGCCAGGTGGGTTGAGGCCGAAAATATTCAATATTGTACAATTTTGTACGATTAGGTTCATTTTATAAGACATTTTCTCATCTCTCCTACCCCTATGTCTTACTTGTGTGGGTGAGTGTGCCTGTGTAATCACATGCCATGTAACACAGATATCTCCTAGAAATAAGCAACAGGAATATTCAAGATGAATGTTGAGTCTATAGGACAATGGGTCACTTTCTGAATATTTCAGAAGATGCAGCTATGATTTAATTATATAAATCCACTGAGCATTGGGTAGAAAACCTCAATTCAAATAGATATGCTGCTCCCTATATTTGCTTCTAAAAATTAATGCACTCATCAAATCCTAAGGGCAAGTTACTCCAAATGAATGTCTCCTCACAACATGCAACACCAAACTCCCATGTTGCAAAGGGCCTTTTAAAATTGACATGACTGATCTCCTAACAGCAGGCTGAAGGAAAGCCTTTCTGCTCCAATGAAAGAGAATGCAGAAATTGACATTTTGCCAATACTAATAATGATGACTGCAATCTAGGCACACTTTAGCATTTACAAAGCACCTTCACTTGCATTGTCCCCTTTGGACTTTATAACAACCCTGAGAGGTCAGTAGAGAAGGCATTATTATTAAAATTATGATTATAATTATCCTTAATAAGTGACAAAGCACAGCTCCAAGGTTCCAGTCATCAAGCAGCAAAAGGAAGACCCACATTTCAGCAGACCAGGTCTCAATCTTGCATATCAGCAAGTAAGAAGAGCTTTGAATAGAAACAACAATTTGGGGCCCTGGGTGCAATTCTTATTACAAGGATTTTTTGCATCATGGATTTTCCTCAGTTCCTAGCAACATTTTTACTCTCTTGTGGTACCTACCTGATACTGTGGCAAAACCTGAGGTTCCTGGCTTCTCTCTACTTCCCAAAGTGTTTGAGTGACACAGAGCTGTCCCCTATGGAAACTGCAAAGTTTGCTGAGGCCCACGTCTTCCATTAAGCGGATGAAAGCTTGAAACTCCAAGGACTACCTTCTCCAGAAGCCTCCCGACTCTGCCCTCACCTCAACACACTTCATCATGCATACCCCTCTCTCAGCTTTGTGACCCTTCATCACTCTCTTCTCTCCTGTCCCCCTTACTTGAGAGCTCCATGAGGACAAAGACCACACCTCATTCAGCTTTGCATTCGAAACAGATCATCACAGTTCAGGGTATCATGTGCGAAATGAACACATGAAAAGATTACTTAAATAATTACTTATTAGTGCTCGCTTCGGCAGCACATATACTAAAATTGGAACAATACAGAGAAGATTAGCATGGCCCCTGTGCAAGGATGACACACAAATTTGTGAAGCGTTCCATATTTTTAACTGTATGGGAAAACATAATTGCCAATGATACCTCAGACAAGGGTCTGATCTCCAAAATATATAAAGAACTAATGTGACTCAACACCAGGGAGACAGACAGCCCAATTAAAAAATGGGCAAAGGACCTGAACAGACAACTCACTGAGGAAGATATACAAAGGGCCCAGAGGCATATGAAAGAATGCTCAACATCACTA
>PVIW01002856.1:0-194859 GCA_004026585.1 Noctilio leporinus | reverse complement strand
ATTCCAGCAGCGGGATTGCCAGATCAAAAGGCAGTTTCATTTTTAGTGTTTTGAGGAAATTCCATACTGTTTTCCAGTGGCTGCACCAGTCTGAATTCCCACCAACGATGCACTGGGGTTCCCTTTTCTCCACATCCTCACCAGCACTTGTTGTTTGCTGATTTGTTAATGATGGCCAGTCTTGGTAGCTTTTGAGTAAACCTTTTTATCAACCTTTTAAATACTTCATTCTCATTGCTCAAAAAAAAAAAAAAAAAAAAAAAACCCTTTTTCTGTTACATGCAAAAATTTTGATTGATTCACTTTCTTACAAGTGAAGTCATACTTTTGGCTGAGTCCACTTAGAACGTATGGTTTATATTCCAATGGAAACCGCAACCAGCCAGGGTCAGGAACCATTTCATTATGCAGCCACAAAACTGGATTCATTCAAAACAGAAAAGAATCTACTAATATGCAAAGAATTTTAAATATGTAAGTGTACAGATGGCAAGCCACTTTATGTGCCAAATATTTGTGATTAGAAGAGGAATTGTTAGGGAGTTTGCTATTGATCAGGGATTCTTAACATGTGGGTTTGGAGAACAATTTATTATTCTCTGAGAAACTGAACCAGCCATGAAAATTAGCATGGGCTTAAATTTGCATGGGCTTAGTTTTGGAGTATCAGAGAAGGTAAAATTAAGAGACTAAACTGGAAATACTCAAGGCTCTGCTGAATGAAAAAAACTTTCAGATGTCTACTCTTCTGCTTCCCTGGAAGAAAAGTCTCATCATAGTCTGAAGATAGGCCAGTACAAGTATTCTCACAGTGCCAGCCATATGTCCAACCCAAAACATAATTAAAGGTTAAGTTTTTCACTTAACATTTAAAATAAACCCACAACCACTGATAAATATTTCCTTAATTCAAAACTTCTGACAAATCAGATGTTGTCAGCAAGATCTCCCCAATATTTATGCATCACTTTATACTTTCAAGAAAAAGCGGCATAGTGCTATAGGAGACAAGTGTGGAAAAATAGGAAATTCACAATTCAAATGATTTTGAAATTACCTTTTCATGAAAGGTAATTTCTCATAAACTTGGCTGGAACCCAGCCATAAAGCTGAGAGAAAACAGGACACCTGGTATGTTTATTTATTTTTATAAATGTCATTAGTTCTTCCTAAATTATTAACCATCCGTATAATTTCTGCCATTGCCTTACAAACACAAGAAGCTGGTCAGAACTATTTACCATGTATTTGGACAAAAGACTTTTTATAAAAAGCTTATCTTACAGAGAACCAAGGAATTCCACTAATAGGTATAAAAAATATGGCCACATTAAGATAGGGACATGAATATTTATAATAGCATATTTTTAATAACAAACTAGAAGGCTATCCAAGTGTTTATCAAATAGTAAGTGGACAAACAAAATGTGTTATATTTACATAATTCTATTCAGCCCTTAAAAGAATGGAATATGGAACACCATGAATCATCCTTAAAAATATTGTGCTAGGTAAAAGAAGCTAGACAAAAAGGCTATGCATTATATAATTCTATGTTTTTACCAGGCCTAAGAAAGGCACATTTATAGAGACAAATAGATGAGTGGTTGCCTGGGACTTGGAATGGGCAGAGCAATTAACTACAAATAGACATGAGGACAGTTTTTGAGGTTATGGAAATGTTCTAAAACTGAATTTTGATTATTGCTATACTATACATTTACTAAAATTAAAGGTTTATGTTGAGATACATAAATTATATTTCAATAAAGCTGATTCAATCAATCAATCAATTAATCAAACAAAGCATGACTTGGCTGATAGAAGTCTTATTTTGTTTTGTTTTAGGCTCCAGGATTCCCTTTCTGTATCAGAGGCAAAGGCTGGAGGTCTGAATGTAGAATTTATTAAAAGGTCAGAGGTCTGGGATGCCACTGAGAAGACTATGAAGACAAGATTGAGAAGAACAAAGAGATTAGCTGCCGTGGGGTTCCCCAGAAGAGTCTGTGCTTCTTCCATCACTGGGCGAGGTACTAGAAACCCTAACTAGGTTGATTTCAAGGCACTCCCAAAGAAGGTCTACACTGGATTTGGGGTGCCAAGCAGGGATAGCAGAGAAGCAACAGCTGAGGGTGGTACCAGAGGCAAGAAAGTAGCTGAGGACATTAGAGTACACAAGAAGTCGCAGAGGTCACAGAGCTGGATATTGAGGCAGTGCAAGGTTTGCAATCAAAGATACTGGGGGCAGCAGGATACCCCACAGACCAAGTTGGACAGCTCTGGGACACACAGGCACCAGGTGGGCAAGGACAACTTCGAGGGAAGCAACGAGAACCTGGAGAATGGCCTGAAGATCAGCTCTGATGGGGAGCTGGAACTCTGAATTAGCTAAACATTCACTCAAAGCACCTGTTTGGGAAATGGATGCATTACCCTAAACAGCAAGTTATAAGCTTCTTCTAGTCTTTAGCAGAATAAAGGGGTTTAGAACCAGATGAGGACAGTCAATAAAAACTCCTTTTCTGACCCTTTACGGACATTTACAGGATGTAGAAAGCTTTCAGCCAGCCGAGGGTCTAATGCTGTCACCTTTGACCTTAGACCTCCCAGGCTGACCTTCCAGGAAAAACATTTTGTCTTCCAACAGCCCATTCTGGGTTAGAGGAGCCTCACTTTATCAGACTGAAGTTTCCTTGTCTCCATCAGAGGGTGACTTGGGTCTTCTTAAAGGGGTTCGAGCAGATGAACAAGGTGCCCAAAGACCTTCTGTCTTGTCACTGATCTCATTTTATGCCTCAGGCAGGCCCTCAGGGGGATTGAAAGGGTTTGCTTCTGCTGTGTGCACACTGAGTCACTAGACCCCAGGAGCTTTCTTTGGTTTATTTCCTAAGCGTTTCTAGGTTCATTTACAGATCAATTTGCCTATTTGCAACTCTTAAAGTGACATTTTAAAGTGAGGTATCATTAAACAGAAGCCAATTGGAAGCAGAGTCATTCCATTTCCTTGCTAGTCAGATTAGATCATCTGCACAAACCATTGTTGTGTCTCACACCTAGGGAGGCATCAGCTATTCCATAGCTGACATCATTACTGAGGCACATTCGCTCAACAGCGCTGTCCATTATTTATAGCAAGATGGGTGTTGGTTATAAAAGCTTTCATGCTGGGGAAGAGGAAAGAGGACATTTAGACACCTAATATTTTGGCCTTGGAGCTTTTTTATTATTGATGAGAAGTGAGTTATTTAAAGTTACGTGTAGCTAAGTGAGAACATGTATTCTTTCTGTAAATGATTGCCTGATTCCAATTTTCCTGTAATCATTCTTATTGTTAACTGTCTTCTGAAACTCAAAAGACAGTCATGTGGAGGAGGGATTCAATATTTGGGAATGTTGTTATATCTGTAGGATAGAAACGAGGGAACTGGCCGCAGGACTCGCTGACAATGTGGGATGTTCCACACACACCTGGCTGCCCACCTGGGGACCCGGCGAGCTTGTTGTTACTGGAGGTCCTCAAAGTGTGGCCACAAGACCAAATGTACATGATAAAGGAAAAGAATTGTTTCTCTGCTGGTAGTTGTGTTCGATGGACTCTTTGAGGTGGTAAGAAGCTGAAATGGGTTTGTTCTTCTGGCATGGCCAGTATCTCTCCTCTCTTCTTCTGAAAAGAGTAGCCCATGTTTTCAGTGGGATAGAGTGCCACCCTCAAGCTCCTGGTGTGGGCATGTGACTCAGGTCACAGTGATTGATTCATGATGGTCACTCTCATGTGCCCCAATTCAGTTCAATAATACTAAACCCTGGGACTTTTATTAGAAAAAATAGATTGTTTTTTTTAACTAGTAGCTAGTTAAACCTAGGCAAGGTCCTGCTTGCGAATGCACTGGAAGGTCATTAGGAGACCTGTTTCTGTAGTGTCCCCACCTTCTCATGGCTCCCTTTGCAGGTGGGGTCTGTTCTTTCCTGCTCTGGTGCTTTATCCACCATGTTACAGTGACTCAGCTACTTGGTCTCTGCTTCCAAGGCTCCAGGGACTATAAACTAACTTCAAAGTTCTTATGTAAATTCCTCCAGAGAAAGAAAAGGACCCCACCATCTAGTCACCATCCATATGATATGTACAAGTAAACTCTGAATCTCATACTGGCCACCGCAGAAGACTACCTTTATACCAGGCACTATTATGGACTCAATATTTTTGTCTTCCCCAATTTATAGGTTGAAGCACTAATCACCAATGTGATTGTGAGGCTGGGCCCTTAGGAGGGAATTAGGTTTAGATGAAGTGCGTGCGTGCGTGTGTGTGCGCGAGGGGCGGGGCGGGGTGGGGGGCATGATGAGATTAGTGTTCTTCTAAGAAGAAGAAGACCCCAGAGCTGCAAGGGTGTTGTAGGTGTAGAAGATGTCCTCCGAACGTGGCTCTTGGTGTGGACCAAATCCCTCCTCAAACAATTTCCAAGGTCATTTCCGATTTTAGGTTTCTACAATTCTTTTTATCTTATTAAGTTCTCTTTCAATTTATTTGTTTGGATTTTTATTAGTGTTGAGATGAATCCCACAAGATTAATGAAGGAAGGCACCAAGCAGAGAGCCTCATCCACTTTTCTTCTTTTCCTGCCCACTATCCAACAATACCTGTCCCACTATGGACTTGGACCAGTGATTCTCGAGAAGGAGATTTAAAAACAAAACTAAATCTGGGGCATCTGAGGCTTGTCTGCTATGATAATAATAGGTCAGTCAGGCCCTAGCAGGAAAAGGATCGCACACTCATGGGCCATGTGAGAGGAGGAAGAGAGACAACTGACAAGGAATGTCCCTGCGGCCACAGTGCCTCAGGACTGGTAACAGCTGGACCTCTTACCAGTGCTGGGACTGAAGGGACAATCTGAAGGCAGATGGAGCTGAGTGGTGAGGACCACCTGACAGAAACTGACCTCTGATGGATGGAGGGATATGGCCAGCCCACAGGAAACAAGTTCAAGAAATAAGTATCCCAACTAGACCCCCATCTCCTGTGCATTGGTCGAACCCAAGTGGAAGCCAAAGGCCACAGGAGCATATAGCAGCCACCTGGGGCACAAAACAGAGTAGAAAAGGGTAGGGCATGAATCTGGACAGGTAAATGGAAACTATTCAGTACACATTGCATAAGGAGCACGTAAGCTATATTTTCCTGCAAGTAGGCAGAAATAGTTCAGTATATCACAGCCCACTGGTAAGTCTTTGCTGTAATAGGCTGATTTGTTGTGGCTTTGGGGACATTGAAACAGAAGATGATGCCGGACCAGACAGTGAGCATCCACTCACATTGGTGGGGCTAATTTGCCCCACCTGAGGATATAATGAAATGAGAAATGACTGCCTTTATGAAATGCACAGTGACTTTTAGAGGTGGTCTGAAGTGATATGTTTAAAGTGGCACTAGCCATGTATGTTGGGCCACACTGTCCTTCAGGCATTTCCAAAGACATAACTGAAGAAAACTTTCATTCTTTCAGTAAAATACCTAACTTTGATTTAAAATGTGAAGAAAATATTGTGTTGAAATGCAGGAAGTGAAAACATTATAGAGAAGAAAGGTAGGTTCCTGGAAGCATTGCCTTGCATTTAAGATGAAAATAGGAATATAATTCATGTTGAAAACATAATGCTTTTTCATTTCTTAATTTAAAGTTAATCCACTAAAACCTAAAGACACAAACAGTTGCACTCAAATTATTCAAATCAGCAGTGCAACTAAGGCTGTTTTTTCTTTCTAGGAAGAATCTAACGTTGCAGAGAAATCACATTACTCTTCCATTTATTAAATAAGTATTTACGGAATATCTACCACATACTGGGCACTGTTCTAGGTGCTGGGAATGGTAGGAATATTCCCAGATAAACAAGACCCATCTTCCCTTAAGCAGCTTAAAGTCTAATAAGAGAGACAGATATAAAAATAGCTAACTACCATTCAGGGCAGAATGAAATGCATGCTAACGAAGCTAAATCAGACAGAGAAAGACAAATGGCATGTGATTTCCCTTATATGTGGAATAAAAATAAATAAACGAGCAAACAAAACAGAAAAAAACTCATACAGATAAACTAATGGTTGCCAAATGGGAAGGGAGTTGGGAAAGCTGAGTGAAAAAGGTAAAGGGATTAAAAGGTACAGTTGGCGGTTACAGAATAGTCATGGATATGTGAAGGACAGCATAAGGAATACAGTCAGCCTGTACGGCACCAGGTAGGTATTAGAGTTACGGGGGGATCACTTTGTAAGTTATACAAATGTCTAACTATCATACTGTACACTTGAAAACTAATATAATATTGAATGTCAATTGTAATTTAAAAATTAGATTAAATAAATACTAAATTGAAGAAGAAGAAAAATAAGAAGGAGAAAGAGAAGGAGAAGAAGGGATAGGGGTAGCAGCTCAGGTAATTTTTGGAGTGGTGGGAGTGCCAAGCAGAGATTAATTTTGATTATATGAAAATCAGAGAAGGCTGCATAGAGGAGGTGATGTTTGCTCTGGGCTTTGAAAATGAACAGGATATTGTTTTAGGGCCTAGGAGCTCATTGTTAGACAGATAAGACAGGGACCCCTCAAGTCAGGGTCAAGTGTTAACAGATATGGATGCATGAAGTGTTGGACAAGTATAGACTAGAGAAGACAGTGAAAGAGGATGGGACAGACAGGGAACTGGAGAGAGAAAAGCTGTTGAGATATATCATGAAGAATCTTAAATAGCAGCTTACTTTATTCAGGAGGTAACTCTGATGGGTGGTATATCTTCTTGGGATGGTATGTTACACATATTTTTCATAGTTTTATTTTGAGCATCACAGTCTATAGCAGCTCTATCTTACTGTTTCATGATCTGCCCGATTTGTTTCTGTGACAGTAAAATCGCTAAAGCAGTCATGCTTAATGTCCCACGTTAAATCACTTCAACCAAATAATATTAATGGTTTTAAACTGTAAGTAAGATCTGGCTCACAGTACCCTTGTGGGTGATGGAAATAGCTCAATACCAACCGGAAGAAGGAGCTTGGAATGAAAGTGGTTTGTTGGAACAAAGCAGCCTATAAATAGCCATGCTGGGGTAGATGGGCTGCACTGCTAAAAGGCCCTCCAACTAATCGGCTGCATGTTCCATAAATCAGTGTGGGTATGACTGTGTCTCCCACACAGTCAACTCAGGGTGGGGAGAAGAGAGGCAGCCTGCTAATTAATCTCTGCATCCTGCCATCGTAACTCACTGCAGTTTCCTTTCGATCAGAGCAATTGGTATTCAAATTGAAAAGGAAAAGACTATTCTGCTTCCTTTGTAGGCTCTATTACCTAAGACCAAAGGCCAAATCAGGAAATGCTTTTAGATTTTGGTGTTAAAGAAAGATGACCCCTGGCTGGTATCACAGTGGATAAGGTGCCGGCCTGTGAACCCAAAGGTTGCTGGTTCGATTCCCCAGCCAGGGCATATAACCGGGTTGCAAGCCAGGCCTCTAGCCAGGTCTGTGGCTGGAGGCAGGTGAAAGGCAACCATACATTGATTCTTCTCTCCCTCTCTGCCTCTCTCCCTTCCCCTCTCTCTGGAAATAATAAATAAAATTTAAAAAAAAAGAAAGAAAGAAAGATGAGTATGGCAAGGAGGGTGTGTGAAATCAGATCTATTGTTGCAAAGTTAACTCTGCAAAAGTCTCCAGCTCAGCTCTTAGCAACTAATACTGCATCTGCTTTAGGGCTCAGTTAAGAAAACAGAGCCAAATGGAGGTCTCATTTTCAGTGATGAACCTTGTAAATAGACATCAAATATTGGGATGACCTTGTGCAGAGTTTGCAACGAGACGGCATGTAAGCCTGGGAGGAACTGCAAGCAGTCCTGGACAAGAAGTGGTTGAGCTCCACACACTGCTCTTGGTGCGAGCAGTGGCCACTGGGCAGCTGTGAAGACAAGTCAGGTGACCTTCTTTGCCTTAGCATGGGTGAATTGAGTAATATCCAAAAAGCCATCTTCTGCTGCCCTAGGAAAATGCTCCCCTGGGGAAACAGGGTTTGACAAGGGATCCACAAGAAGTAAACAGCCGGACCTGGAGGTGACCTCTATCCGTGTGTTCAGATCTGGGCAGACTGAGGGGTGGTCCTGCTGAGGGCAGGCAGCAGAATAAGGTCTGGCCAAATAAGAATTTGGCTAATGTAGTCCAAATAAGCTCTTCACATAAATTACGTTCAGCCCCTCCTTGCTTTTTAGATTTAACATTTTATTTTTTCAAAGAAATGATTTTTCAAACCTCTTTATAAGCATCTCTTATTACATAAAAATCATAAATTTACTACATGCTCATCAATGTCCTTAGGAAGAGAAAAAGAGGAATGTATCTGCCTTTTGTTTCTCCTTACAAAGCTTCATTTTCCCCTCACATCTCTCTGCCTGGGACTGCCTCACATGACCACATTTAGCTGTCACAGGGCCAGGAGTGGAAGCCTCAGTGGTTGGCTTAGACCAGTGATCCCTACACTTGAGCAGGCAACAGAATCACCTAGAAGGCTTGTTAAAGCAGATTGTGTGTTCTCAGAATCTCTGATTCAGAAAATCTGCTGTAGGGCCTATGAATTTGTATTTCTAATAAGTTTCCAGGTTGATGCTAGGGGTCCACACATTGATAATATGGCTTAGACAAATCAAGGTTCACCATTAGGTACAGAGAAGGAACTAACCCTCCCTTAAGTGCATGGCTGCTTGGAGGAATGGGAACAAAGACCAGATTCCTTTAGCAAGAACAAGAGTGGGCAGAGTCTTCTGGGTTGGAAGCCAGCAAAACTAAACTTCTTCACAAAGAGGCAGTCTTTTGTGGTCTATATTGATTCTGGCTTCTTGCTCACTTGGTTAATAGCTCTCAACTCTGCTGCTCCCAACAAGCCCAGGGTGAGCACTGAGGGAGCACTTATGTTGGGGATGGTCAGTGGCCCATGAGTGTGATGGGGCCTAGAAGATGCCGTGGGAGGGCACAGTAACCAAGCCACACCAGCAAGGGACGCTAGCTACATGTCTCACCCCAGGGGAAAGTATTTCCATGTTCTAAGGTAATATAATAAAAAACAAAACATCCCTCACTGGTGGCACAGTGGATAAGGTGCCAGCCTGCAAACCCAAAGGTCGCTGGTTCAATTCCCAACCAGGGCACATAACCAGGTTGCAAGCCAGTTCTCCAGTCAGGTCCGTAGCTGGAGGCAGGTGAAAGGCAACCATACATTGATGTTTCTTTCCCTCTCTGCCTCTCTCCCTTCTCCTCTCTCTAAAAATAAATTAATTAAATCTTAAAAAAAAAAAAAAATCTGCTGATGATCTCCCCTTTAAACTGAAATAATTCAGGCTTTGGCCACAATAATTCTGGCCAAAATGAAGGCTTAGGTAGACACACTGTATGTCCCTCACAACTAGAAGAAATTTACATCTACCTCAAAACTAAATAAAAACAATGCAGAAATTTCAGAAAATCAAACTACATGGAAGTGCAACAAGGGAAGAAATAAATACTCAGCCTGACAGGTAGGAGGGGCGGAGCCAGGAAGGAGAAAGGCAGTGGCAGCACCAGAGCTGATGCCTTAGCGACAAGTGCAGTCATACAGTAACCCTGGGAAATGGTCCCATGCAGCCCACAGCTCCAGTGCCAGGAAATACAGAGCCAGCAGCTGCTGCAGCACCCTGGGGACTGAGACCACAGTGAAAATCACAGTCATACATTTAAACCTGGGCAGCAATCCCAGGGCCAGACCATACAGCCCACATGATTCCAGTGCCAGGAAAAATAGAGCCACATTGTTTCTGACTAGGAAAACCAATGGGGTTTGGGGTGGAAGAAGCTGCTGCTGGTCTCAATGGGCAAGAGGAATTGTTTCCTCTGAGCCTCTTCCCCACATACAGTGCCACAATGTGGTGAAATGGGCCACCCTGCACTGATGAATTCCTAAGACTCCACCCCTTACAATATAACAAGTGCAACAGAACTACCTAAGACACAGAGGCAAACACAGAAAGCTGTCAAGCTCAGGAGACAGGGAAGTATGGCCCAGAAGAGGAAGTATATCAAGGAGCCAGTGGGAGCGCTGAGTGACAAAGAGATAGCCAACCTAATAACCAAGGAGATAGCCAGCCTAATAGACACAGAATTCAAAAACTGGTGATTAAGATGCTTGCAGACTTGACAGGTATGCTTAAATACAGCAAATGGAAGAAGTAAAAACTAGGCTATGTGAAATGAGGAAAAATCCACACAAAACCAAGAATGAAAGGAAAGAAACCAGGGTTAAAATCAATGACTTGGAACATAAAAAAGAAATAAACAGTCAACCAGTACAGAATGAGGAAACAAGAATTGGAAAAAAATGAGAGGCATAGGAACCCCTGGGACAACTTTAAATGTGCCAATATCTGAATCACAGGGGTCCCAGAAGGAGAAGAGGAAGAACAAGAAATTGAAATCTTATATGAAAAAATAATGAAGGAAAACTTCCCTAGTTGGTGAAAGAAACAGACATACATGTCCAGGCAGCAAAGAGAGACCCAAACAAGCTAGACTTGAGGAGGACCACACCAAGACACATCATAATTAAGATGCCAAAGGTTAAAGATAAAGAGAGAATTATAAAAGCAGCAAGATAAAAGAAGAGAGTTATCTACAAAGGGATTCCTATAGGACTATCAGCTGATTTCTCAAAAGAAACTTTGCAGGCAAGAAGGGACTGGCAAGAAGTATTCAAAATGATGAAAAAGAAGGATCTACAACCAAGATTACTGTATTCAGCAAAGCCATCATTCAGAATGGAAGGTCAGCTAAAATGCTTCTTAGATAAGATAAAGCTAAGGAGCTCATCATCACCAAGCCATTATTATATGAAATATTAAAGAGACTTATTTAAGAAAAAGAGGATCAAAAAATTAGGAACATTAAAAAGACAACAAACTCACAACTATCAACAACAGAATCTAAAATATAAAAACAAAAACAAACTAAGCAGACAACTGGAGAGGGAACAGAATTATGGGGAATATTTGGAAGGGTGTCAGCTAGGAGGGGGATAGGGAGGAAGGGAGAAAAGGCACAGGGATTAAGAAGCATAGTTGGTGGGTACAGAATAGACAGGGAGATGTGAAGAATAGTACAGGAAAAGGTAAAGCCAAAGAACTTGCATGCATGGCCCCTGGACATGAACTAAGGGGGATGGGATTGCTGGAGGGAGGAAAGGCGTAGGGCAGAGAGGAGCAAAGGGAAAAGAATTTGGGACAACTATAACAGCATAAATCAATTAAGAAAATAAGTTAAAGAAGTCACACAGTAGCAGATCCAGCTCTGTCAGACCCCATAGCCTTTTGATTGGAAGAAAGAAAGAAGGAAAAATCCAGGCCTTGTAACTATAAATCTGGTGTGGCAACCTGCCCTTTATGTGTCTCCTGTGTATGTACAGTAACCCCAGTGTTTAATTAAAATTATGCTGTGAGCTGGGCCAAGCATTACTATTCCATCAGTGCTTTGTGAGAATATGAACCATTTAGTAATCTGTTAATTTGGCCTTTTCTTGGCTGTTCCTCAAAATATAAGCTTTGCTTCTTACACAGTTTTGATTTTCATTAGCAATGGGGTGTTAGGAAGGAAATTCCCCTCACAAAGAAATCTTTCCTGAGTATTCTGGGGATTAGGATAGGGAATGAGCATGTTAAGTTCTACATCTTGGACACTTGGCTGTCCCCAGCCATCTTATTACCTTCTCACGTATATTTGAAGTGAGTCAAAGAAGCAGTTCTAATCTATCTGCCAGTTGTGGAGAACAGGCATTTTGAAGACAGCCTCAGTTCCTTGATGCTTTGAAGGAGAAGACAATATATTGTATACCGTATGATACTGTCTTTCTATCAAAGCATATCTGCTCCTTGAAATAGAATGTTGTCAAAGACAATCCATTAGCCGTGCCTATCTTCAATTGACTTGGGCAGACTTTGAAACAACAACAGAATAAAAGGGTTGGCTTATCATCCATACACAGTGCTGCTCTACTTTCCAGCCAGCAGGAATGCTGGGAGGTGGAGGTGAGGGGAAACACACTGCTAAGAGGTAAAAGAAAAGATACCACTTTCAGTCCAGTGATTTAGTTCTGGTATGAATAACATTAAGCATTTCAACAAGGGACAGATCCACATGTGTATTGCTCCATGCCCCGGCATGGGTTTCCTCCCGAGAGGATGCTGAGACAGTGTCCCAGTGCCAGTGTCCTCAGCTGTATAGTTCAATGATGCCCTCCACGTGGGGAACCGTGTCCTTCTTATCTGCTATGCCTGGAGTGTAAGATCTTTTCATTTCCTGGGGATTATCCCAGCCCATGAAAAAGACTCAACCCACCAGCAAGGAAGAAGCTACAGCTGTCACCAGAGTGGGTCAGGGCACGGCACTTGGAGCAATTGAGATGAGAAAACATAGCTTCTATTTTAGGGGCTGCATGAAAAATAAAAGCTCTCCTTCCAGCACAGTTTGGACTAACAAGGATTTTGACAGACACTCAGCAGGAGTTTACTTACAATGTAATCAAACCAGGCAAATTTTATTATTAATCTTTGCAGACAGGTTTAAGCCACAGTTAGCAGCCTAAATTTCAATTTCACAGGAGATTTAATTGTGAGGAGCATACCTATGGAAATTTTGGGCTCCTTGCTGTTTGATTATACGTTTATATTTTAGAACATATGAACAGATTTTGTCCATCTATATAAATCCACTCACTAGTGGGTGGAAATCCCCTTTACCATAGGGAGGATGGAGGGGCCAAAAAAAACCCCAGAATTATCCTCTGCAGGGTGGGCCCCTGTAGTACAGGCTTTTCCCCATAATAAGTGTTCTAGGAACCCATCTGTATCAGTATCTCTGGATAATAACTTTAATTCTGTTTAATTCTGGCCCTGTTTTCCCATGGTGGGGCAGAGGAAAATGGACCATTGGCAACAACCCAGGGCACAGCTTCTATTTCCACCCAAGTAAACCTTGCCACATCACAATTTCCCATGTGTGGATACTTGGAATTCCTGGTGATCCATGGAAGAAACTTAATTCCCACCTACAATACCAGGATCTCTCTATTTAGGCATCCTAGTGAATCACTAATTGTTTTATTTCTGTAGAAATTTAAAAAAAAAAAAAATACAACTTTTCTCTTTAGAAAGAACAATTGAAACTGTAAAAAGTAACATTTTAAGTCTCTTTTTGTCTAAGCTTGATTAATATAGCCCATCAGTTATAGTTAAGTATGGACACGGAGCCTACGAGCAAAGAGAAAATATGACATCATGATTCTAAAAAGTGTTAATTCAGTTTTGTGTTGCAAAATTACTTTCTCTGGGCTGAAGGGGAAAAAAAGGAATGTTTACAACCCATTGAGTGAAATGAAGAGTCTTGTTAGCTGACCTGTTAGTCTGTGGACAATGCTGTAGAGGAGATAAAATTTGACCATACTCTGCTCTGTTCACAAGTTCAAAATACTCTCTGCTATTTTTCCTGTCACTCAACTTTCAGATAAAGATGGCATATGGGACCAGGCAGCTAATGTTCTTCCTCCAAAACTTAAATTATATTAAGGGGAATTTTTCCTTTAAAAATATTTTTTAATTATAATATTTCATAGAATCAAACACACATACACATACACATGAATGCATGTAATGCTGGTGAACTCTGAATAAAGTCAGTGGATTAAATCAATGTCAATTTCCTAATTCTGATATTGTACTATAGTTATGCAAGATATTACAATTTGGAGAAGATGGGTGAAGGGTATATTGAATTTCTCTGCATTATTTCTTATAATTACATATGACTCTAGAATGATCTCAACCTAATGTTTCATTTAAACATGCCAACATAGGGAAAAAAAAATGGATAATATCCAAAGGTTGCTGGTTCAATCCCCAGCCAGGGCATATAACCAGGTTGCAAGCCAGGTCTCCAGCCAGGTCCGTAGCTGGAGGCGGGTGAAAGGCAATCATACATTGATATTTCTCTCCCTCTCTGCCTCCCTCCCTTCCCCTCTTTCTCTAAAAATAAAAATTTTTCAATAAATAAATAAGAATGGATAACATCAATACAATTTTGGAAGCAGCCAAGCAGATGGCTATGAATTAACTGTCTCCGGAAACTAAGTTCTAAGACAACAGTAAGTGAAGTCGAGAAGAACCTTATTTAACCACCATCTCACCCTGGGAATGGAGAAGAGGGGTGAAGCTAATGAAAAAGGATCTTTTAGAAACAGTGTGTTAGAGTCCCTTTTCTTGCCCTGCCCCTGAAATTCTGCTCCTCTCATACCCACTGGAGCTATGTTCTCTGGAGATGGGAGGACAAGTATCTCTGTACTGGGGACTCCTACAGCAGGTGAGTGGGAGAGAACTAAACTGAAAATAGCAAAAACAGCCAATGAGTAAATGGATACAACCAGAGAAGAGCCATCTACCATTTTCACCTGCCGGACTCCTGGACCCTTGACAGCCAAGTATTTATTCTCCGGGCTATAAAGTAGAATAATTTTAGGAAATCTGACTACTCCTAAGGGAATACATAAGAAATGTTGACATAGGGCCCTGAGTGGTGTGGCTCAGTGGATTGAGAACTGGCTTGCTAACCAAGGGGTCACTGGTTCCATTCCTGTTCAGGGCACATGCCTGGGTTGTGGACTGATTCACACTTGGGGGCACTGGAGAGGCAACCACATAGTGATGTTTCTCTCCCTTTCTCTTTCTTCCCCCTTCTCTAAAAATAAATAAATAATCTTTAAAAAAAAAAAGAAAAGAAAAGAAAAGAAAAGAAATGTTGACATTGCGAGTGTATCAGTCAGAGATCAGTCAGGAAATCAGAACCACTGAAAGTATTGGGGGACCTTGGTGTTTACTCTAGAAATTAGAGCTTTTACAGATCCGGGAGGGGCTGTGAACATGGAATTCTGGAGGAGTGGGATCAGAATATCAGAAGCAGTCACCACGCGGGGTGTTAGATACAGTAGTGGCCCCCAAAGACATACACATTCTACTCCCCAGAGTTTGCCTTGCATGGCAATGGGAACTTGGTAGAGTTTATTAAACTAAGGATGTTGAGGTAGGAGATTATTCTAGATTATCTGGATGGTCACAATGTTATCATAACAGGCCTTCTAAGAGGGAGTCAGGAGGATCAAAAGGAGATTTGAAGACAAGATTGTAATGGTGTGCTTTGAGGATGAAGGAACTAAAGCTGAAGAATGCAGCTGGCCTCCCGAAGCTGCAAAAGGCAAGGAAATGGATTTTTCCCCTCAAGCGTCCGGAAAAACACACCTTAATGTTAGACTTCTGACATTCAGAACTGTGAGAGTGGTTTCAAAATACTGCATTTGCTGTCATTTGTTACAGCTGCCACAGGAAACGGATACACTGACTACAGTTTAAATCATGGATATAAATAAAGCACATGTGAAATTTTCAGAAAGAGTGTGCGTTTTACCACCCACATGAAACATTGGAAGGGGAGCTCATGGCAGGTCTGCAGAAAATATGGCCTCTATGGGAACTGCGGTCAAGTACTTGGTGGCTTGGGGTCTCTCTTAGTCAGTGGGATCAATAGTTAGGATGAGAGACTGGCGCTTACTGGGCTATCGGGCTGATCACTGTGACACTGTGACCTATGACAATAAAGGCTCCTACATTACCTCCACTTTCCAGTCCTTATGCAAGTTTCCCTCTTAAGCCCAAGCTAAGAAAGGGGGGTCTGAGCAAGGTAACTCGAAGCCTTAAATAGGAGCAGTCATGCAAATGTAACAAAACACACCCAAGTTCTGCAAGTTTTCCTACAAAGGACCCAGATAGCTCATCCCTCAGCAAAATTCAAAGTCAGCAAATCTCACCATATGTTTGGAGCTTCCAATCAAAGTGTTCGTTTCTCACTCTTAAAAATATGACAATAATTGAGAATTATTAAACACCTGGGAAAAACTTGAACATAAAAACATGTATTAAAACACAGAAGTCAATATCAAAATAGAAATAGTCAACTTGGAGAAAATAGAGACTATGCCCAGAGAAGAAAATATAATAAAAATATTGATTGAAATCACTGGTTTATTTGGAGGGTTAAGGAAAAACATTGCATATATGAAATAGTAGTAATAAGATGCTTTAAAAAATAAACATCCAGAAAGGTAAGAACTCTTAGGAGGTTAAAACATGCTATTTGAAATGAAAAATTAATGGACTAATTGAAGAGTAAATTTGAGGACATTTTTCAGAAAGAAGAGATTTAAAAGGAAGGAGATGACAAGTGGGAGAGAAAACATAAGACAATGAGAGAACCAGGGCAGAAAGTCCATCAGGGTAACAGGAGCAGCAGGAAAAGAACAGAGAAAATGGACGGGAAATAAATAACAAAATACTTAAGAACCATTCCCAGAACTGACAACATGAGTTTCCAAATTGAAAAGACGCAGTTCATGGAGCACTCGAGATACACCAAGTGACTTCATTAGATTCAGAATATTGGAGCTAAAGAGGAGATTTTAGAAGTATCCAGAACTTTAAAAGTAAGACCAACAACAGGCCAAATGTGAGGATTTATATCACAGAATTGCCCCATTCTTCATGGCAGCATTGGAAGGTAGAAAACTAGAGAAAAATGTCTTCACAATTTTGGAGGTAAATTATTTCCAATGTATAACTCTTTATCTAGCCAATCTGTCAATCAAGAGGAAAATAAAAATGTTTTCAGACACACAAGGTTTCAAACATTAATCCCCTCAGGCACATTTTCTAAGACACTGGAAAGTTTATTCCATCAACATGACAGTGTGATCCAAGCAAAAGGAAAACACAGAATATCAAAAGCCAAGGAGATTCAACACTGGCATGCATTAAAGGGACTCCCCCAGCCATAGGAAGGGAGGTGCTCAATGGCAGCATTGAAGAGGCACAATGGGAGGTGCCTGACTCCGGAAACACATTCTCTCCCAAATGGTCTTCTAATCTGTGCCCTGAACAGCAGGCTCCACAAAGAAGGAAACCAAGACAGAAAAGCATATGCAAACCAGGAAGCAAGTGAAACTACTCAGAAGGCATAGCATCTTCCCAGGATGGAAACATGAGCAGTTCCAGCCAAGTCACCTCCTGTGTACAAAACCCTCAGGGCAGGGAAAAACACTGGGGCTGACAAATTACCTGATGTAATCAATTTTGTGAAATAGTAGGTTGAGAAACTGTTGGAAGACATGGGAAGAATGTGCAATAGGCATCAGGAAAACAAAGCAAATTTTAAAAGGCAATTCTTTATTTCAGGAAAAGATTAAAAATATGAGGACCTGACAGGTGGCACAGTGGATAAGGCGCTGGCCTGCAAACCCAAAGGTCGCTGGTTTGATTCCCAGCCAGGGCGCATAACCAGGTTGCAAGCCAGGTCTCCAGCCGGGTCCATGGCTGGAGGCAGGTGAAAGGCAACCATGCATTGATGTCTCTCTCCATCCCTGCCTCTCTCCCTACCCCTCTCTCTAAAAATAAATAAAATCTTTAAATATGTATATATGTGTGTGTATATATATATGAAAGCATAAATATAATGCACTAATGGTGTTCTTGACCATCTTATAACTGCCAGCATTTTCACACAGCAGTAATTGTTGTAAATGTTGAGGAATTAATAATTTCTGAGAGTAGCTTTCAACAAATTTCTGGTAGGAGCTGGTATATATACACAGCACAGCTCCTTCACTTGCTGGGTGGACAACCACCATTTCCCATTCCCGGAGTGCCTCTCCTGGGATAAACTCTCATTGCCCACAGAGGTAAGGACTTGACAATGCACCCTTTCCTACTGCCTTCCCTTCTTTTGGTCACTGCCCACTTCCCTCTTGGTGTTTCTTGTGCCTCCCAAATAAGCAACCCGTAGTAGAATCCTTATTTCAGGCTCTGCTCTTGCAGAACCCAGATATTACGTTTCAGGGGATAAAATTTGCACAGGCATAACAGTTAACACTGAATATATATTTAATGAAAAGTTGTAGTATGATTAAATGAGGGGAAGCATGGGGGGTGGTTATATAAGGGAGTGAAGTCTTCATTTACCACATGAGAAACTCTTGAAAGAATATTTCTCAAATTAATGAATCAGTAGAGAGCAGTATTCACATGTTATTTAAAAACATGGAGGTCCATAAGTGCCAAAGGCCTGGTTTCTGGGAAGAGGAAGCCAGGAGGCAAGGACAAAAGCCCTTTAATATCATTGGACTTTTTAAATAGTACTATTATTTTAATAGCATTACTCCTAGTGTGTACTCTTTTGATATCATTTGATTTAACAAAAGGAAAGAGAAGAGAAGAAAGTAATGAAGGCAGAAAAAAGGAGAGAGAAAAGAGGAAGTTTAAAAACATATAAGTAAAGAAGGCCAGCTCTCTCAGAAATGTCAAAATGTTTTACAATGAAATCTAGCCTTTCCTCAGCTAGATTGTAACTGCTGAAGCCCAAGGCTTGAGTTAAATCCAATGCTAGGCAAATTTGTTTTAGACAACCATAAAGTCATAAAACATGTCTATTGTAGGAAGTATATTTAGACAATGAACTATGTCTGCTATTACTCACTTCAGTTATAAATGGCCTCATTAATGTGTATGTTTCTCCTTCTCCCCCTCTTCCAACACGTCTTTCCTGCAACCATTGGAGTTTAAGAAGTATCTCTGGCTCACGAAGCTTTGTGTTCTCCCCATCTCTTCAAAAGCCCTTTTCTCCCCTTTCTAAACAAACATGAGGGGGCACATGTAAGTCTCCATAGGTTTGAAGCGCAAAGGCTACAAAGGTGAACAAGACACGGTCCGTGCCTTCTGAAACTTACATCCTACAGAAGAGACTGATAAATGAGCACGTTTGGAAAGAAACTTTCTTACTTATTCTGATAAATGCCATGAAAGGAATAAATATTGGGATGTGACTGAAAGTGCAGAGGAACTCTCAGACAGGTGCTGACCAGGCCTCTCTGAGGACTGCGAACTCCAGAAGAGGAAAGCTGGTGGGGGAAGGAAACCTATGTGGTGAGGAGAGAAACGCACTTGGGAGGGGAAGGAATGGTGGACAAAGTAAACTGACTTTACAGTTTCACTAAGGACTGACTCTATTAGCTGACTGCTAAGAAGCTCCTGATAACAGCGACAAAATGGATTTCTTTCATAATCACTTACAAGTGCAGACTACTACCTTTAAAGTCACCCTTTTATCTTTCCATTAAGCTTGAAAGAAAAGGCAAGGAAAAGAAGCATTCCCCCCAACAAACACAAAATACCCAGGAAAGGAGCAGGATAGCAGCATATTTTTGTATAAATTCATTATGTATTTCACATGCCATACAGTGTGTACCTTTGACTGCTAGCGAGAATGGAATATTAAATAAAATCCTCCAAGTCTATTACAGTTCTCAAACCCACATTAGATTTCAATAACTGTTTCTCATTATCTTATCTCTGAAATGGGAGTAATGACCTGCTCTCTTTAACCCTCCCCCCGCAAAGTGTTATAAGTTAGGAAAGCTTTAATTTTCTACCTGTGTCAAGTTAAGGTCTTATGTGACACAAAAGTCAAGTATTACTGTAGACGTTATTCACAGAAACCTTGTTGTCAACTAGATAATTTATAGCTTGGGCAGTCATGCATAATTTCATATCTTAACATACTATTCATTTTTCATAATTGTAGAGCACAGGCAAGGAAGGATGTGCTGGTAAGTCAAATCAGTGACACAAAAAGTACTGCCATTTGGAAAAATTACCCATGTTTTTCCACTGGAAATTGATGAGTAACCACACATTTTCTGTCTAAACAATTGATCTGAAAGAGGCAACACATAACTAAAAAGGCTATTACTCTGAAAGCTCTAAAGTAGCTATAGAATCATTTGAATTCTATCAAACCCGCTATCAGGGTCTCAGACTTCAAAACAAAACAAAACATTTTGTTCGTGGTTTGTTATTTGCCATTTGTGAGGGGCCAATAAGTGTCATTTAAGATTTTTCTGGACTTATCAACAAGTGATCCCATTGTCCTCAGAACTGTCTCCAAAATCGTGCCTTTGTTTGCCTATCCTGGATCTTCAGCTCACCTTCTAAGATGTGCCTCTTTGTTTCTCCCCTCCCAGGCCAATATTCTCATTCAGTCAGAGAATCTGCCATTTTCTTATTTATTGTACAAATATCTTATAAACCCCTACTCTGGGCTAGGCATTGTTTTAGGAGATGGGAATACGGTGAAATAGGATAGAAGGGATCCTGGCTTTGCTGATGCTCATACTGTAGTGGAGAAGACAGACAGGAAACAAATAAACTATGAAGAAGGTGACATAGGAGATAATGGGGCTGGAATAACTGAAGAATGGAATGCAGCTTTAGATTGAGTAGTTATGGAAGACTTCCCTGAGGTGGTGACATTTGATCTGAGACATTGACGGATGAGAAGAAAACAACCACTTAGAGAGAGTAGGTAAGGTATTGTAGGCAGAATTAAATGCAAAAAATTTTCAATCTCCAAACTCATTGTTTTTATAACACATGTTATGTGTGTCCGTATGGGTTAAAAGTCTGGAAGGTTGTTTCCCAAAATATCAACAATCTCTTTGTGGCTGATAAAAAAAAAAGTATGGGCAACTTTTAGTTCTTTATCTTTCTTACAATTTCTAATACAATTAATAGTAATTACATATGTAATAAAAAAAACTATTCTGAAAAGTTCCATTTTCTTTCTTAATGACAGTAAAATATAAATGAGAGGAAAATGACCATTTTTATCCACTTAGTAAACCTCACTTACTCAGACTTTTTAAATTTAAAATCTGGTATAATTCCAGATACATTGGACTGAAGTTTACCTTGCTATCATCAATAATAAATAAATAATTTGGAAGTAATCCAAAGAAGTGATTAGCCCAATGAAGGGCTTAAATCAATCAACTATTTTCAAGCTCCTCTTGTAGACTTCCTATTCCGACATTATTGTACTAACAACAAATGGTTGTCTAGATTCCCTCCTTACAAAGAGTCCAGCCCAGTCCCTGCCCCGGTCACCACAGACGCTAAAGAACAAATGCAATGCAATTCTGTAAAAATGCACTTCTAACTCAGCCCTTTTACCAGGCCCTACTTCAGTCATAGCCCAATAGGGGACCTTTTGTTGTGAAGTTGTGCTGTGTTCAGTAAATTTAATATGAACACAACTAGGAAGTCATAACTTATTATAAAAGCTAGATTCTTACAATTGTAGATTAGATATGTAATTCCAGAGAATAAATTATTTCAGTTCAGGCAGGTCTGTCAGTAACCAGACACAGTAGTGACAAAGAGCTGGACTGGCCACATGAGAGAGCAGGCAGTGGCAGTTATAGGTGACAAAGAGACTAGATGGATGCTGGGAGCAGAAGTAAGCGAACAGGAAGTCTGAAAAATGGTTTCATGGAGGGAATTTTAGGTCAGCGGCAGTGAGAAGTATTAGGTGTGATAGGATCGGTTGGATCATCACCCTGGAGGTTCCTGGAGCTCCTCTAAAGGGCCATCGTGGCACCCACACATGTCAGAATGTCCCACTTCCACTGGTCATTGACTTGCGGCTCCAAAACTTGTCTTGTTCCTGCAGTCATCTGGGGTGCTTCTGAAAAGCAGGGATTCCTGGGCTCTGCTTCCAGAGACCATGATTCAGCAGCCCTGGGTTGGAGCTTCTGAATCTGCTCTTCCAACTCTGCTGCAGGGGACACGCAGGATTTGGTAGCCTGCGCTTTAGAAGAGTGAAGCTGGCAGCCCCTCAGTTCTGCGAGGCGTCCCAGAGGAAGGACGGTGCAGGAGCTGAATGGCAGCCAGCCCCTGGAGCTGCAGCTCTCTTACCAAGTGAGAACGTTCTCCAGCACAATGCATCTTTTTAGATGAGCTCAAAAGGACTTGGCATAAGGAACAGTTGACATTTCCAACCTGGCTGCTCACCAGAATCACTCCCGAAGTGTTGGTGCTTTTGTTGTTGTTGTTGTTATTGTTGTTTGTCATCATTATTATTTTCATACAGAGGCCCAGGCCCCACTCCAGAGTCGGATTCAGTATGTCTGGGATGACATTCACAGATAATGTTTATTAACCATTCTGCGAAAGTGGTTAAGGAACTATTGCTCTAGACTGGTAGTCTTAAAACTTCAGAGTCTATATCTCTCTTATGCGATAATTAAATAAGCAATATCTTGGCCTCACCACCAGAGATTCTGATTCAGCAGTCTGGGACTCTGAAATTCTATTTTTTGACAAGCAACTCTCTTCCAGATAATCCAAAGACCTCCTTTGCAGAAACCCTAGTGCTGAATGACCAGGCCTTCCCATCTCCTCTGCCTCAGGCCACTAAGCTGATGGTGATCCACACTTTTCAGGAAACTTTCCTCCAAAAGAAGAGAAGTAAAAGACTTTACATTAATTTTGTTGTTGTTTATACCATGGTAAGCGTCTGCTGTAATGAGTAAATTTAGCAATGAGTAAATTGTGCAAAACCTTAAGAGAGAGGACATTTCTGGCGTTTGGTTTAATGTATGCCACCAGAAGTTTCGTTTAACACTGTGCCTTACCTGTGACTTGCCTCTCTTCCTCGTCTCTAGGATGCTGCTGCTAACTGTGCAGTTGGTTCCCACATTATTTGGTGACTTGGTGTCTTTCAGACTTTGAGCCATTGGCCTGATAGAAGGGGTAACAGGACCCTTGGCAGGGAAGGGTCCCCTGTTTTAATGGGCTCGATTTGCCTGCTTCTAGGAATGACTCTTGATTACAGAGTCTGGTGAAAAGGAAAGGTATTTTGTTTATTTGAGGGGTATACAAATTTATATTAAAGGTGCAATTGTACCATTAAAACCCACTCCCTTTAAAAACTCCCAAAATATATAGTCCTGCCTGATTAGGTTTGTTTCCAAAAGATACCGTCTTTCAGAAACACAACAGTTCACTTAGCATTCCAGTTATAAATTCAAAGTTCACCCAGGGGAGCCCCTCTGCAAGTTCATCCTAGGAAGCTGGGAGACTGATGGCTGCCCCCTATTTCAAATCCCCTTTGACGTGATGTGTACAGTACACAGTTCTGACAGAACCTTGCATAGCCCTGGAAGCCTTTTTTGTCACTGCCCTCTGGGAGAGGCCTCTTCTATTTCCTTAGTGCCCCACGCCCACCCACAAACTGCGGAGTGTGGGATTTTGGCTTTCTCCCACTCTAACAAAGGGACTGGTGGGGACAAACAATGTCTGGGCAGAAAGGCTCCATTCAAGGAGGTCACCTCTTAGGCACAACTTGCTGAAAATGCTCTAACAGGGGATGGCAACCTGGAAGGGATTTGTGTTAAGAAGTGACCACATGACTGCTAATGGGGACCTAGCTCTTATTACATAGAGAGAAGAATCATTTGGAGTCAGGGTGACAAGGGTTCCTATTCAAGCACTTCTGAATACTAACTGCACACCGGGAGCAAATCTAACTTCCCTGGGTCCCATTTTCCTTCTTTCCTAAAATAGGATGATAATGCCCATCTAACCTTTATCACCTACTGTTGAATCAAAGAATCAAGCAAAAATCATGTGCTAAGAGGTATGATATATGCATCCTCTACATATAATATATATGTATGTATAGAAAAATATATATGTATATATTCTAAGCCAGGAGTATCACGAGAAAGGAGGACTTTACTGAAATCAGTCCCTCAGAATTGTCACATTTTACTGCATGCTTGGTATGGAATTATTCCCAGCACTTTCTTTCTCTCTAAGACAACCTTCTAGGACCTATTAAATACCTTTGAGAACAATGCCTTTTGCCGTCTTTCTTAATATTAGTTATCTTCTTATAAATGGCCAGTCATTTCAGCACAAAATCGAAGCAAGTTCGTGTTGTAAAAGAATAAAAATATCTTTTCTTGTTGCAACAGCTGCTGATAAGTGAATTAATAGCCTACACTTGTTCCCTCAAAGACCCCCTGGATACTGTTTTCAACAGCATTGTTACCAAGCAGCACTCAGATTTTGAAAACCATTAAAATTTACAGGTGAGAAGAACACTGAAGTTTTTGATCTTCCCCATAGCTGTTTTTATCTGTAGTTGGAATTCATTGCTCCCATGTTTTTATTTTTATGCAAGACTGGCCAGCTCCAGGCCCTCGTTTTCCCTCTTTTAATAAATGTTTAGTTTGATGCCTGCGTCACACAATCCACCACAGTTTGATTTGCCCCAAAGTCCAATTACTCTCTTGATCATTGTACACGGAATTAATCAAGACTGACAAGACTATTAATGGTGCTTATCACACACAAAAGAGAAAGTGTACCAGCAGTCCGAGTTTGGCTGCAGGGTATTTTCTGATTCGGGAATTAAATTATCACCCTCAAAGCGTGAAACGTTTCATAAGCTTTTGGGCATAATGCCTCCCACTATCCACCTGACCCTGGTTCCCGGTTCCAGGAAACTGAAGGCACTAACCCCAACAAAGTCACATCTCATGGGACATGATGACCACTGTGGCTCAGAGTCAGGATAGCATGAACTTGTCATCCCCTGGAGGGAGGAGCAGGCATATTAACTGATGCACTCCCTTTTTATATCATGGACAATAAATAACAAAGCAGCTCTGGAACTCACGCATTTTTTAAATGGTAAGAAAAATCAGCTCTATACTCCCTACATCCCTGGCACCTGACTAAAGAAAGAGTTGCTGTTTTCCTTTGTTCACACAAAATCATGGTGGAAATTCTATGACTTCCTTTAAATTGTATTTTTCAATTATAGTTGACATTCAATATTATTTTATATTAGTGTCAGGTGTACAGTGTAATAGTTAGATCATTATACAACTTACAAAGTGATCCCTCTGATAATTCAATTGATTTTTTTATTTTTAAGAAACAAAAATCTTTTCAGGGTGGGTGGACTCATCAGGACAAGGTTGTTGCTGTTGTTTTTACAGAAGTCATTTTTAAAATTAAGAAAATAGAATTCTTTGCATGTTTTACTTAAGTTTACTGATTGTGTAGCTCCAAACATAATGTGGCATGAAGTTTTAAGACATATAAGCTTTCTTATTGTTTTAATATATTTGGGATAGAAAAGCCAAGGTAATAATAATACACCACCTGAATGAGTAGCACAGTCTCTGTGCTGCAACTTCTACAAATTCACCAAAATTGGGACCTAATTCTTGTTATGTTGGCTGAGTGCAAGTGATATGTTTGAACTTTCTCAACACAGAAATCCTGGTGGAATCTGCTTGACTTGCAGGGCTGCTGCTGCACCAGTGCCTCAGGTTTGAAATGCTGTTGTTTTCATGCCTTCGGCACATATCAAACACCTGGCCTTGACTGGCTTAATTCTAATTCTAATTCTATCTCTATAGCTTGCATTGTCATCGTCAACAAATGGTTAAGATTACATGGTTCTGGTTCCATTCTGGGTGAAAAGAAAATAAGCCCCGGGACAAATATAAGCATTTGACTCTTTGGGTTTATCATGCGAAACCTAAAATCGCTTTGTGTAGAGGATGCTGATGGAAGGAGCTCAGGCTTTGAGGACAAACAGATCTGGGCATAAGCCTCTGCTCCACCACATCTTAGCTGGTTGACACCCCAGCAGTTTTCACAATTTCTCTCAGAGCCTATTACCTCATCTGTTAAGGGATAATGTCACCTAACAGCACAAAGGTGAGGAAGATGAAATGGAGATAATCAGAGGAAAGCCCAGTGTCTGGTACTAAGCAGAACAAATCGAACATTTTGTCTCACACATGCTCTCCTTCTCCACATAGAAAGACTATTCTGCCATATTCCTGAACAGGGTCAGCACAAGATAATCTTTCTGAACAACAGTTTAGTCACGTGTTATTCATTCTAGTTTTGCCCCCAAATCCAAGAACCAGATACATAAATATATCTGGTTTAAATCCAACTATACTCCTGGTGTGGAACTGTTTGTGAATCATTTAGACACTCAGGAAACATTTGATGGATGAAGAAAAATAAGCATAAGCCCTAGGACACCCAACATTGTGTAGAAACATGAAGTGCCCATCTATGCTGGCTCTCAGTAGCAGTCTATTTCAGCTAAGTAATTCTTACCATCAAGAACCTTTTTAATCTTCATTCCTGATTCACCCTCTTCTCCAGATACTAGAAATTTCTATGATTGCATCAACAACCAAACAGAGCTTGTGATCTCCATTAAGTAGCAGTTAGCATCTGAAGTTAATCAAGTTCCATTAAAATAAATAAAATTTTATTCCAATGCCTTATTGGCTTATTATTAGACCCCAATAGTATTCCTGAGGACCTCCAAAGGAAGGGTACCCCAGTTTTATAGCCACACACTATATGCAAAGACTTCTCCAGAACCAGAAGCAAAATCTCAAAATGTGTTAAATTGAATCACATGAAATTATCATTTTTATAGCTCAAAAAGATTAAATGTCAGCACTTCTATATAGTTCAATATGGTATTTTATTGAGCTCCACCAAACAAACCAGGAGTGTTTTGCAGTCACAATGAGAGAATGTGATCATGTCACTTCTCTCTTTGAAAAATCTTCCATGACCACCCATTCTGTATAACCCCCTTAGCTAGTACTATGGACCATTCTCTTCCCCAGGCCAGCAACTCTCCAGATTCCTGATTCCCTCTTCCCTCTTCCCTCTTCCCTGTAGCCTGTGCTGCACCTCAGGGGCTAGTCCTTGAACATTAGCATGCCATGTACTCTCTGACCCCAAGGCCTTTGGTCAAGCTGCTGCATCTATGTGGAATGCTCTTTCTGTCTCTCAGTTGGTTTGCCAACTGACCCATACACAGAGGGCAAGGAGAGACCAAAGCAAAAAGCATACTGGTAAGATGACAGTTTCAATAACCAAGGGAGTTTTCACACAAAGCTTGTCTTGGGCAGCTGCAAGATGAGTAGTTCTCTACACCCACCTGCTATATAATCTTAAAAGTTTATGTAGAGGAATTAACTGGACTCAGTCACATACATAGTCCAGACGGTTTAAACAATTCATTATTCTCTCAAGGCTGCATCCTTGAATCAGCTCCTAGAGTGGGAGTGCTGGGCAAAACCTATACAAGAACAGGGGAGGGAACGAGGAGCCTCTGATGGCCCCGTCCAGTTTGCAGGTGAATGGACAGTCACATGTTCTAGAAGAACTCCCCCAGCAGACTCCACTATCTGCCAAATACTTGCTGGTCTTTCAGTATGTTACTGAAAAGATAGCATATCTCCCCAATTTTTCCTAGTTACTCCCCAACCCCTACTTCCTACACCCTATCAGAATTTACTCTCTCACCTCAGTACTCCCATAACTTTCATGTGACCTCTACCTTAGCACTTAACGCATTGTTGACTGGTTACAAAAAAGCCCTGTTTTCAAGTCCAAACATTGACCAATAACGAGTTAATTCATGCTTGCACTTGCATTATATTTTGCTATAAAATTACAGGTCAACACTATGTTAGTGAACAGATGGCTGTAGTTTGCTACGCCAGTTAACTGTGTCCGCACCTGCATTAGATTTTGTACAAAACTGCAGGTCAACAATGTGTTAATATAACATGTCTTGTATTGTGTGGACATCTAGGTTTACCTTCCCCCAAAAACTTTCAGCCCTATCAGAGAAGAAATTTATCTCTTTTGTGTTTCTTATACTGAGTATCATACCTGGCACATAGTAGGGGGACATTAAATGTTTATTGAATTGAGTGTGGCTTGTCAGCCACAGCTACATGCTTCAAGTTACCTAACTTCTATAGCTTCCATTTTCTCATCTCAAAGATAGGCTACTGGCCCCTCATTCTCAGAATTGTTATGAAGATAAATCAGCTAATGTAGGAAACATGCTTAGTGTAGTAGTGCCTGTCATAGAATAAACACCCAGAAATGAGAACAAGTATGACTTATTACTTTCACAATAACTATGATTGCATCTTAAACAATGAACTGACAGGTGATTGGGGTAAAGAAAGAGGAACACCAGAGGCAGGTAGAGAAATAGACATTTTCAAACAAACTTTTTCACCTTGAAAGACTGGAGTTTTGAGTTCCGGTAGTGGTGGGTAACAACCTGATGTGTTTGGTACAAACATACCAATCCCACTCTCCCCATGTGACAAGAATAAATGTTTCAACCTTTATTTCTCACACCCGTAGGGACGACGGGAACTGGACCTGAGCTCATGAGATATTCGAGTTTGGTTTCAGTGGAGCTGGGAGTCTTGTTGAATTACCCCATGCTGCTGCTACCATTCCCCAACAGGGCCTGATCGGTGGTTCCGAGTCTCTTCAGCCTATGGGTGGGTCCAGAATCCATTAGATAAACGCTCTGACCTGAAGCCACTGCAACAGGTAGCCACTGACTTTGAGTTGCCAAAAAATCTCTCTGTCTTCCAATAATCGGGGGCAATGTCATTCAACAATCAATGATGGGGAGTTTGGAAACTTTGATTATTTTTTCAGTCCTCACTTGAGGATATGTTTATTGGTTGGGGTCGGGGAGAGAGAGAGAGCAACTGGCTGCCTCCTGTGCGCACCCCTACCAGGGATTGAACCCCAAACCTCGGTATGTGCCTTGAATATGCAACCTTTTTTGTGAATGCGATGAGGCTCCAACCAACTGAGCTACCTGGCCAGGGCAGGAAATTTTGACTTTTAATTAGGCTTTTGTTTTTATCTTGGGTGGGAATAGATAAGGGACAATGCTTATTTTGTCTTACCAGATTCCCCTGCAACTAAGGCACCTGATGGCAAACATTTCCCCAGCAAGTCCTCATCTGCAAGGAGTTAAGTGGAACAGCTCCCACATTCCCCAGAGACAGTGCAGAGATGTGAGGATATAGTAACCTTGGCAGCATCCTCAAGCCTTATGTCTACGAGGCTTACGAAAGTGAGAGAGGCTGATTCCATGCTCAGCTCTTATATTGGGCACTAAGAGAATACAGACACAGGATTGCAGGAGGAGAGCTGCTCTTTCTTACCTCATGCTGAGCTCATCACCTAGTCCCACTGGTTTTAGTTGCTTAGTCGCTTTGAAATCCGGCCCTAGTCTTCCTGCTTCACCCTTTGCCTCGCTCAAGTCATTCTCCAAATGGCAGTCAGAGTGGTTGTAATTTTGAAGCATCATGCTCCATTTCTTAAAAGCCTTCTGCGGCTTCCTCACTGCTCTATGGATATAGTCACAATGCCCCACTACCTGCAAGGCCCGGTGCTCTGGCCCTTGTCTCCTTCTGCAGGGCACCTCTCATCACCTTCCCCCTGCCCTCTCCATGTGGCCCATGCATTGGGAGCCTTGCTAGCACCAAACTCAGGCCTGCACCCCTCCTGCTCCCTCAGCCTGCAGGGTCACCTCCCTTCGGTGCTTACCCTTCAAATCTCAGCTCAATCATTCCTTCCGGTTCCTTCCTGATTAGGTCAAACTGCTTTGGCCAAAACTCTACGAGTAATGCATGTTATTCTTTACCACCCAGTGATGGGTGCAAATTTACAATCATTTGTCTTATTCTGCCTCCCACTGCAGTCCCCAACCCCCCAACCAGACCGCACTAAAGAATGGCTCATTCCTAAGCATCAAGGGGCTTCATGATTAGCTGTTGATTGTTGAATGACTGAAGGAGAAAGAGAACTGAATTTTTATTCATAAAAAAATTCTGCTACACAATCTTTCATTTTCCAGTCCTTCAGAGAGGTCAATAAAATGAACAGATCCCTGGGAAAGAGAAAAGTTTTCTCTGCTCACACTGGAGTGATCGGGGGAAGAAGCAGCTTCTGTTCTGTTCTTTACATCACTCCCTCTCCAGTGTGCGCATGTGCGGGACAAATTACCACTAGGATTTATTTGGAACCAGGAAGATACTTAATTCTCCTGAAAAACTAACTTTGTTGGGGTCATGATGCTCCCTTACAAGTCCTTTCACTGGTGAAAAAAGACCCCACCAGTACTGCCACATCCCTGGAATGAGGAGGGCAGAGGCCTTCTGTGCAGCTACTCTCACCTGTACATGCCCTTTCTGCCTTGATTTCCCCTCAAATTTTGACCCAAGAGCCCAGCCTCTTCCTCCGATTCCAGCCTGGCCCCTACTCAGATCATCTTCCTGTGAACATCTCTGCTGCATTTTCATGGCTACTCCATCGGGCAGCCTGCCATATGCTTGGACACCATATGGGATTGTCACACGGCCACAGATGAATCCCAGAGTTTTCTGAAGTCATTGACTTCCTTTGAGTAATTACCATAGAATTATGAGAAGCACTGAGGTAAGCAAGTCTGTTCGACTGGGTAAGTAAACAAACTTAGTTTCCCATTACTACATCATCTATTGTGATCTTCATGGGGGCATAACATGATAGCAAAGAGAAATTGCCCTTTGAATGCCTTTTCACAACCACGTTTAAGGGATCACTCTGTATAACATATGCATTAGCGTAGGATCTGGGATAATGAAGCTGAAGGAGTGATTTCAGAATGGAGCGTGCTAATATTGGCCTGAAAGGTATCTCTCTGCACTTTCTGAATATATACAGAAGAATCAGTTGCTGACTACCCAGAAATCCAACCCACTGCATTGATCATATGTCTAAACATAATACGTGTTTGCATATTTTAAATATTAATCATTGCAGATAACCAGAAAGTATTAATTTGCCAGAGAGCATCAAGCAGTAAGCAACCCTTAAAGACCATTTCTAATCAGTGATTCATTTTGTGATTCTTTTTCCTCATTCTTCCCTTTGATTTGTAATCCTCAGAATAAGGTGTTAAAAAGCACACTTTGGTTGCTGTAATTTGATTCTTATCCCTCACTGATCTATACTATTGCCCCCTCTTCCCACAATCACAGTGAGAACCGGCTCAGAGACCTCCCCTTGTCTCACATCAAATACAGCCGGACAGCTCACATGTCATTTTTGTTTGCAGGGCATTTATTCTTTTCTTTAAAAAAAAAAATCTTTGAAGTATCATCTTTGCATTTATTTGTTCGACCCTGCTTCCTGGACCAAACCTTATGGAAAATTATGCTTTGAGGCACCTACCCATTCATTCTCTACCCCATGTTCTCTTTGAGCATGCAAAAAATAAAGGGAACTTGAAAATGGAAGGGAACTTTCCAGAAGGGCAACATATACTCAAGAGAGAGGCAGGCACCTGCCCAGGACCAGTCCACAGTCCACCCACTAGGTGGGGAGTAGAAAAAGCACAGGGTCTGGGGTCAGAATACATGGCTTTTGGCCTCAGTATTACCACTTAGTCCTGTACTTCTGGGATAGTTTCTAGACCTGTGTGTGTGTGTGTGTGTTTTGGGGGTGGGGGCGTGGTGCCTGGCTGCTCCTGGTACATAATGCCTGGTACCTAATGTGGTCAATAACTGTCAGATGAGTGGATGAATAAACGATGTGTTTGATAAATATGAAACATTCTAGCCTCTTGTTTTTCTAGTGTAGGCTGGAGAAACAACTTCCAACTCTGTTGGCCCTCTGACCTCCAGAAAGCACAGACAGAACCTGGGAGGAATTGCCCAAATTTTCCGTACTACAGATGCAACCCTGCTTAATGCATAGGAGAGAAAGGGGACAGTCAGTATGAAAACTAAACATCAAATCTACGCACGTTCAAATTTAGCCCAAATTCTGTTCTGGATCCAAAGCTCCAGAGGAAATGAAATGTACACGAAGTAAAGTGGAGGGACATCCGGCTCCGTGGAGCAAGCCCAGGTTCTAAAAGAAGGCAAAGGAAAGCAGAGGCAACACTGCTCAGCGAGCCAACGGGGGCTCAGCGGGCCAGTTGCCTTCCACGTCAATAATCCAATAGGACTTGACAGTTGCTTAGTGAGCATTCCTGATGACTTCAGGCCATTGCAGATGTCCTGCGGGGGAAACAGGAAATTGGCACAGTCTCCTGATGATTTTAGTAGTTCTAAAGAAATAACAGCAAAGTAACATTTTTAAGAACCTTTTTTCAGGACATTTTCTGTAACGTGGGGAATACAGAATCCACTGGTGTGAAATTAGTTCATTTTAATTTTCATCACCTGCTCTAAATTACAACTTATCTTTTTTCCGCTATTCTTGAATAAGGTTTACTATGAAACAAATGGTGTGATCAAGATTTTAGATGTACGTAACTCTGACAAGAGAATGAACTCTTGGACATGAATTTAGCAGGCTTGCTAATACACTGCTAGTGAGTATGTCATTTCCCCACACAACATGCTTCCCTATGCCTCTGCGTTGTGATAGTATTTTCCAGAGCTTTTAAATTCTTTTTGCATATGTGACCTGGTATGGAATGTCTGTATAACTACATTCCAAAAAGCATCTGTGTCAGCATAAACTGGAAGGCATGCAGTCCATATTTTGTCTAAAATACTAAAACCATAACATGTATTATTGATATTCAGGAAATACACAATCTTTTAATCCTCAGAGGGTCTGCTCTTATACTAAGGTTTGTCAATGTGGATATCAGCTTATTAATTAGTACAAACATTGGCATATGCAGTAACCCCACAGTATCCGCTCCCCCAAAGGAGGGTGTTCTCCATCATTCTGAATAAACCCTAAAAAAGGCATCCACTAACATAATTGCAGTCTATTCTCCTGCTACATTACCTTTGCATATGCTATTTGCTCTGCCTAGAATGCCTGTTCCAGTCCAGTTACGATTTGACTTTCACATTCCTTCTAGAAGCCTTCCTTGGCTCCTACCTCTCTTTCTACCAAGCTAAAATGTCTTCTCTATGTACCATTAATACCATACTTTAATTATGACACATCACCTCTAAATGGAATTGCATACAAATTTACTTCTCCACATGACTTTCTTAAAGTTTATAAAATGTAGAATATACCCCTCTTTAAACAATGAATAACAGTGGATGCTTATCCATACAGACAAGGCTGGGAGAACACCTGCTTAGCATGCATTTTTGTTACTGCATACTTTTGAAAACTCTACACCTGAAGTAAATATTCCAGAACTGATATTTCTTATTAAGTCTCATAAGTGGTCACTTCCAATGAATATAATAGTGAGGTTTCATGAGAGAACCTTTAACTTGCTTTGTGTCTATAGCATGCCCCTAAGTAGTAAAAGTGCAGGCTAATTAGTGCCTATTGTGGTCACAGGGCAAGTGGTCAAGACATGGGCTCCTAGGACAGCTTACTTCCCCAGAATTCACATTTTGTTCTGTTTGCTCACAGCATGAAATTCACCTCATCATCAGCATGGGCAAGCATTCTTCCCTCCTTCTGAACATAAACATTCATAACATACTCAGAGTACAACATAGGAATATCTCTCTCGAGTTGACAGAAATTTTCTTAATCAAGTGTGTTAATGACTCAGAAGGGGCATTTGGAAATTTAAAAGCTCTTAATGAACACGCTTTCTGCTTTCCCGCACACCCACACTCGCCCCACTCCTAGTCTCTCAAGACGTCGTTATTTTTAACTCCACGCTGCTACATCTGCACTTCAGAGAAAGCCAAGCTGAGACAGAGGCACAGCCCTGTTCACAGGATTGGGAAACAAGTCATGGAAACAAGGCTGCGAAAGAGAGAGAACACCCAAAGGGTAGGCACTGGGAAATGAGCTTGGAGCCACCTAAGGAACAGAACTGTTACAAAGGTCAAGTGTGACCAAAGGAAACCCTAAGGAATGAGAAATTATGATGATCATCTAGCTCCCAAAATTGACATGCAGAAGGGGATGCTCTGGGTATGGCAAAGAACAGGACAAGGGTTTACAGTGTCAGCTCTAAGGAAACTGGGAGTTTTGCCAACTGAAATTACAATCTTAGAGGCCACTGTAGTATATTCTAACCTAAATCAAGCCTCCAAGGTTAAGCTTACTATCCCTCCTTACTTCTATATACAACTCTTGGTCTGTGTTATTTTAAAACCTAGGAGCTAAAGGAACAATTTTCAAGGCTGAAAGAAGATAACAAATTTACGGACTTCTTTCTCTCTTTGTGGCATTTCTTGGTACCAGTTTCAACCTCATTTTACACCCCACGCCCAAATGGCTTCATTTGCTATCATTTTCTTCTTTCAAAGAAGAAATGATTCTGGATATCAGACTTTCCTCAGGTTAGCCTGAATCATCTTGTGAATGGCACCACTGGTGCTGTGTGATGGGAAGACTTGCTTGAATAAAAACCAAGGAAACTCTCTTAATTATTTCCCTTCTCTGGTTTGTCTACTTAGCCATTTTCACATGGGCTCTGCTAACATGGGCTCTACTTTTCCATCGATCTTAAAAGATAGTGTTTCACTGGCCTGCGAACCCAAAGGTCACTGGTTCAATTTCCAGCCAGGGCACATAACCAGGTTGCAAGCCAGGTCTCCAACCAGGTCTATAGCTGGAGGCAGGTGAAAAGCAACCATGCACTGATGTGTCTCTCCCTCTCTGCCTCTCTCTCTAAAAATAATAAAGAAAATCTTTTAAAAAAGAAAATAAAATAACAAATCAATAAATGGGACTATATCAAATCGAAAAGTTTCTGTTCAGCTAAAGAAAATATCAGCAAAATTCAAAGGTAACTGTATGGGAAAACATAATTGCCAATGATACCTCAGACAAGGGCTTGATCTCCAAAAGATATAAAGAACTAATGCAACTCAACACCAGGGAGACAGACATCCCAATTAAAAAATGGGCAAAGGACCTGAACAGACAACTCACTGAGGAAGATATACAAAGGGCCCAGAGGCATATGAAAAAACGCTCATCATCACTAGTCATCAGAGAGATGCAAATTAAGACCACAATAAGATACCACCTCACACCTGTCAGAATGACAATCATCAACAAATCAACAAACAACAAGTGTTGGCAAGGATGTTGGGAAAAGGGAACCCTCGTGCACTGTTGGTGGGAATGTAGGCTGGTGCAGCCACTGTGGAAAACAGTATGGAGTTTCCTCAAAAAACTAAAAGTGGAACTGCCTTTTGATCCAGCAATTCCACTACTTGGACTATACCCAAAGAATCCTGAAACACCAATTCATAAGAACCTATGTACACCTATGTTCATAGCAGCACTATTTACAATAGCCAAATGCTGGAAACAGGCCTAAGTGCCCATCAGCGGATGATAATTGGATCCAAAAACTTTGGTACATTTACACAATGGAATACTACACAGCAGAAAGAAGGAACTCCTAACCTTTGCAACAACACGGATGGAACTAGAAAGTATTATGCTTAGTGAAATAAGCCAGTCAGTGAAGGACAAATACCATATAATCTCACCCATTACAGGACAATAATAAATAAGCTAACAACAAGCAAAACAGAACCAGATATATGAATACAGTGAATAGGCCTTCAGTTGTCAGGGGGAAGGAGCTTGGGGGAGGGGAGAGGAAGAGTCAAGGAAGGGGAGCAGTTTAGACAAGAACCTAGTATAAAGGAACCATGGACATGGACAACAGGTGGGATTGACTTTGTTGGGGGGTGGGTGGGTGGGAAAGAGGACAGAGGGGAACAAAAAGGGGATGAATGTAATACAACGACAATAAAATTGTTTTAAATAAAAAAAAGAGATAGTGTTTCATGTGGCAGCATCAAAATGCATTAGATTTGTATTGTCATGTTTAATTTCTTTTTATTTCTGAAATGAATATGTATCACTTGGGATCCCAACAGAACACAGATGGCACACTCAAATTAGTCAATTCAAACCAGATTTCTTTGTATAATATAGAAAAATCATAAGGGATACTGCAGTAACTCAGGGTGACCAGCAGCAGAGAGGGGAGCAGTTGGCAGACACTGGTTGAAGAAAGTCATGTGGAGAAGGCTGTCTCATAAATTCATTGCCAAGGGCTTACAGTCTCTGGTCAAGGGATACAGCCCTTGGGTCAGCCTAAGGCAGTACCCAAAGAGTCAATACCCCAACATCACTTATCTCCCCACTTCTGGGGCTTCTCATTGACCAAACCAGATGGTAAAGGCTCCCACATAAGCCATGAAGGTTTGTTTCCTGGGGCAGAGAGCTGGGTGGAAAAGTGGACAGAGTGGACTCAAAGAAGCAAGCGGAATATAAATGGTACAAAATCACTTTATTTTTAGAGTAAAATTTAATATTTTCTTTCAACTAAAACACCTACAAATTTACTCTTTGAACTTCTTACTTTCAACCCCTTTCTAGGGAAATGTAATTTTCTGCAAAATTCTTTTAATATGGACCTTGAGAAAAATCAGTGAAAAATAGAAATTCCTGAGGATTCTCCCTTTGGGAGTCTTTTGTTTTTATTGACACACTTTTTTCATCCTTTGGCCAAGGATTGAAATCTAAAAATATCAAAGTGAAGTTTTGCTATTCACATAGCCAAATAGAAAATATTTAAATAAAAATACAATTCGCCTTTCTTTCCACCTTCTCACATTTATTGAGCAGCTACTATGCCCCCAAGTGCCTTGAAATATATTGAGATGCAAAGATAAATGTAAATAAGCCTTGCCTATGCTAGCTTAATTTTTAAAAAATGGCATGTAGGTAAGCAGGTACTCTTGTTTGCTTTTGACTAACAAAGGGTAGTTCAGAAAATAGGGTTAGCTTCAGCATTGGTCTTATCTGGGGCTCAGTGATCATTCCAGACTCCTCCTCTCAGTTCTTCCTCCTCATAGTGTTTGTTTGGATCCTTAGGGAAGGTTTTCTTTGTGGGAGGGAGACAGTCATAGGAATGCAAATCTTGTGCTTTCATATCAGCAAACCCAGAAGGAAGCAATGTCTATGTGTCACAACCACAGGAAAAGTATGGTTCACTCAGAATGAACAGGCATAAATCACCCTTGAACAAATCACTGGAGCTAGGAAAATAAGTACTATAATTAACTTAAGCTAGTGACAGGTCAACATTTCCATTGAGTGTGGAGCTAATCCAACCCCAACATCTTCATAATGGAGGAGGGATAGTCCCCAAGAACAATCTGAGGAATGTTGGTAAGCGAAAGGGGGAAATGAACTGTAGGTACAGACATCTTCAGAATTTTTTTTCACAGTGCTTTCCTATTCCTAGGTATCTCCTTGTTCAGCAGGGCCAGTGTTACTGGCATTTTGCAGAAGAGGAGTGAGTCTGGCGGGGGTTAGGGTTTGCCCTCAGTCTCACAACACCCAAAAGCTGGCAGGCACCTAATTATTCAACAGATAACAGCTACTCATGATCTTTAACTTATGTTTATACTTTCCAAAGGGTGGTGTGTGTTTTGAAATGGCCCAAGCTGATCCCTGCTTCTACTTTTCGAATTTTATGTTTCTGTGCTATCATGAGGAATGGAGGAATGCATCAACTTCTATAAAGAAAGAATAATATAATATGTAGAACTAAGCTCTCAATGTTTACACAGAAGGAGGGGGGAAATCACAATCTATAGGTCCCAGGGGAAGGAAGGGACAGGCTGGATTCAGAAGTAGTTTGCACTTAAACTGGGGACAGATGTGGCTGGGGAGGAGACAGGATAAAGGACCTGCCCATACGCTAGGAAGCTGCCTGGGAAAACCAGAAACAGTACAGCAGGTACGTGAGCTTCACGGAACTCCCCCGGACTAAGCTTTGACTCATGGGTCAACACAACTCAGATACCAATTGTAGTTGGACTTCTTTAGTACATTTGTACATATTTCCCTGAAATTCATACATTTTAAAGTTATTGTTACAAGAAGTCATTTGGTTTAATATTTGGTCAAACCCTATGTCTATGAAAAGGCTCCTGCAATCCAGCATTATTATCACAATTTGATTGGTGATTTGACTGGTGATTTATTCTCCAAAGGAACATAGTGCTCCCCAGTCTCTTGTCCAACACAGTGACCTTAGCATATATCTGCATCATCCACGAAGGGTCCTAGATTGTCTGTACATTTTGGAGACAGATATTTTCTGACCTGTCTCTGAAAAGTATAAAACAGGTGCCGTTGTGAATTTTTAACTTACATCTACTAGAAAAAATAAGCTTTTCTTTCCCCAAATTTTATGATCACATCTAATGAGCCACACCTTTATTTTATGGGTGTACTAGAAATTTAAGCAGTAGAAAGAGAGAGGAGGATGCAAAAGATTAGGAGAATAAGGTACCTTTCACAATTTAGAAACGTCTGAGCACCTGCCCCAGCTTCCCCATCACCCAACTCCCTTTTGGAAAATGCTGGGTTTGGTGATGTGGCGAAGCGCATGCCAACCAAAACAAGTGCCTGTCCTCGCAGAGGAACGCAGAGCTCCTGACCCACCCTCTGGGTCAGGATCCCTGTCTCCTCACACATTCGCTCTCTGGGAGGAGGGAAAGCTTGTATCTCTGAGATGGCTGCCTGGATTTAGGCAGGTAGTTTTAATCATGGAACAGGTTAACTGGACTATACAGGAATTTGGACAGCTCTTGACTCCTTGGCTCGTGATTCTATCAACTGAGCTCTAATGATTCCACTCTTACCCAAGCAATATCACAGGCCACAGTTTCTAGGCCACTGTGACTCAGTCTGAGATGATGTCAGATAAAACAAACAAAAACCCCCCCAGGATTGTCCTGCTGGTGTGACTCGCTCAGTGGACTGAGCACTGGCCTGCAAACCAAAGCATGTGGGCTTGATTCCCAGTCAGGGCACACGCCTGAGTTGCAGGCCAGGTCCCCAGTTGGGGGTGCACAAAAGGCAACTGCACACTGTTGTTGCTTCCCTCTCTTTCTCCCTCTCTTCCCCTCTCTCTAGAAATAAATACATAAAAATCTTAAAACACACACACACAACAGGATCATTCAACAATGGGAGAAGGAGAGAAGTGCACCCTGAGGTTGGGATTAGAGGAGCCTGGCCTGAGGTGCGGTGCATCCCAGGGCTGGGGGGCTCACTCAGCCAGCCCTGGGAACAGCTGGCCCCAGCCTCCACCTGCCACAGCCTGGCCAGAGCCTGTTCACAGACACTCATCCTCCCCTGGTGCGCAGGGAGTTTCCTGGAGCGAGGTGGTTGCATCTGCCTGTCTGCTCTTCTCCCAAATCACTTGGAAAATAATAAATGAAGCCTGCCTATGAGAAAACAGCTTCTCTTCCAGGGCCTCAGGGTGTAGTAGAAGAAAAAAGCAGAACGATCATTACAATGAAGGCATCATTCAAGTTTGTGTTTACATTTTTGAACATACATTGTGAAATATTTTTTAAAAAGAAAGCTTCAGAACAGCATGCAGCATACTATCCCATGAATGCAAACAGAAAACTTAAGTTAATAGGAGCATAGGGAAAAGCCTGTAAACATACCACGAACTATTTAAAATGTTTGACCAGATTAGGAAGGACTTTTCGAAATTGTACACAGATGGAGTCAAAGATATTGGGACGAGGCAGGAAAGCGATATCCTAAGTCAGGAGAGGTGTACAAAACAAAAGGAGAGTTGGAAGGCCAAGGCAAATAAGGCGTGAGACCACCCCTGCCGGCATCCCCCCTCCCCCAGCTCTCAAGGAAAGCCCCCATCAAGGGCAGTCTTCCTGCAGTGATGGAGGTTGGAAGCGAGGGTGCAAGGAGGTAAAAGGCGGAATGGAAACAGAAAGCTGAAAGCATGTGGGACAGGCAGGGATGAGACAGGGCAACATTTAGGACTTTGGTGCAGAGGAAAGGGTCTTCATTTTGTTTTGAACAGGTTTGTATTCTGAGGAGACAAAGACTCTGCAAGGAGCTGGAAGAAAGGAGTTAATAGATGTGGTCCACAGCACAGCTGGGGCGGAGGAGGGTTATAAGAACAGGTGGAGCCCCTGCTGATGCTATGAAGTAAAGGAGAGAGAGGGGTGAGGGCTGGCATGGACACAGGTAATAAGGGAGATTAAAAAGGCTGATTTTAGCCCTGGCTGGTGGCACAGTGGATAAGGTGCTGCCCTGTGAACCCAAAGGTTGCTGGTTCGATTCCCAGCCAGAGCATATAACCAGGTTGCAAGCCAGGTCTCCAGCCAGGTCCGGAGGCAGGTGAAAGGCAACCATACATTGATGTCTCTCTCCCTCTCTGCTCCTCTCCCTTCCCCTCTCTCTAAAAATAATAAATAAAAATCTTTTTTTTTTTAAAGGCTGCTTTTAAGGGAGATACTGAGAAAGAGTGTCCAATTTATTTATATTGAAAAAGGCAAGATCACCATATAGAAATAAGGGAGTTAGGCACAAGAAGGAAGCTTGAAAAGTTTCAAGCTGAAACACTGAGGTAGCAAGTGAAATGGAACTGGCAGGGTCAAGAGGAGGTTCACCAGGTAGTGGCTGGTCCTTGGGAAATTGAGGCTTGACGGTAGACAAGATGACTTGCTTTTTCCCTCCGTGATGCTCAGTGGCTACCCATGTGCACAGAAGAGTCTGTTTAGATATGCCCAAGGCCGAGAATTTAAAACTTAGGATGTGCAAGGTCAGCACCACAGCTAGGGAAATAGAGAAGGTTATCAGCCCAGAAGTTGCAGAGCCATGTGCTTGCCTGGCTAGGGGAGGCATTCCTAGGACATTGTTGCTACCTGCAGGTGGCAGGTGGGAGGGTGGTTGTGGAGGTGGCAGGTGCAGGGCCTACCATGGGCCTATGATGCTGCTGGGAAGGGTGGCTGTGAGGGGGAGACAGCACCTCAGAGCCCTAGAACAGCAGAAGGTGCTCAGCCCTGAGAACTGGGAAAGTCGTGTGAGCTGTGGAAACGGCCTGTCATAGTGGGTGGCGTGTCAATGAAGGTTACTGAAGATAATCAGTGGGGACTCCTCAGGGAGCAGCAGTATGAAGACCTCTAGACCTTTAGCCAGGAGTCCTGGAATTCCATTTCACCCCGGCCACTGTCTGTGTGACCTTGAGCTTTGCCCTCACACTCCCCGAATTTTTGTTTCCCCTTATGAGGATAGCAGTACGAGGCACCATGAATATTAAAAACGTGCATGAGAGCTCCTGGCACACGGCCTGCCTCCCTCCACATTGATTGCACCTGGAGGATGGTGTGTTAAGCATGAGCACAGTGGGTGTCAGGGCTGGTGGCGTGAGGGAAGACAGCCTGACCAGTCTGAAAGGGAGAGAGAATCAGGTTGGAGGCAGCAAAGGCATTTTGACAGACTTCCCAGTTTCGCTGCAGGCCGAACTGACTGCCTTCAGGTGAAGGCAAAAAGGAACTGCTCTGAGAGGTACTTTGGTCATGTTCATCTGCAAAGGTGGACAGTTTTATTTCGTGTGATTGATGAAGACTGTTTAAAAAACTCAGCCAACTCTGTTCGCAGAGACCTGTCTTCTTGAACCCACCCCGTCCTGCCCGCTCCAGACACTCCCTCCATCCATCATCGTCTCTCATCCCTCCTCTACTGGCACCTTTTCTCTGGCCTCCGAACACCCCGCAGCTCTACAGGGTCTCTCTCAACTCCCTCATCAACCACACTCCGGACTAGAACAGAGCTGAGCAGAATGTAAGATTCTCCTGGGTAGAAAAAGCACCTGGAGCGGCAACAAACTGACCCCAGCTGGGTCTGGCGGGAGTGGATTCAAACTGCAAGGAAGGAAAGTCGAAATGGGAAGTGATTGCCGGAGTGTGAAAGCAGGAGAAATAACCATCTATCTCGCCTACTTCTAATTTAAGTCGTCTCTCTATATTGTACAAACCTTCGACCGACTTGATTTCTTTGGAGGACAAAATATGTTAAACGTAAATAAACTCATTACCACTTGCACAGTAGCTAACATGTACATGGTGTTTACTGAGGGGCATAATTTGTTCTATGTTCATTACAAACACCACCCTTTTTACAGCACACGACAATCCCATCCGGTAGGCATAATTACATCAGGGGAGAGGGGAGAAGTCCCCAGCCAAATTACACCTACCTTAGAGTTCATCTTATCCCAGAGCCCTGCGACACTGGGCCCCCAAAGGTAAGCAACATAGCAACCCTGAACGGACAGATGTGACCTTCGGGTACACTGCCGATTTGTTCGAAGGTATTTACAGCTTCCTTTGTTCTAATGAGCATATAAGACTGCCTTTGCTGTAAGCTTGCTGCTGCTGCACAGGGTGGGCCAATGGTGAGGACACCGACACCCTCGCTGCCCAGGCCTGTGGTCGTTAGCCTGCTGCCCCTTGCAGTAAAATAGGCCACATCTCCTCAAGGCTCCATGTCAGTTCTTCTTTGCTACCAGACCAGAGGCCTCTCCATGATCAACACTAGCTGATCTTGCACCCCAGACCACATGACCTGACAAGTATCATCACAAACAAGACAGCAAGGGAAGTGAACCCTCTGCCATGGTGGGATGTGGCCACCCCCACAGGAATGTGGTTCCTGGTGGCTAGACTCCTGATGGCTTGGGGGGGCCACCTCCTCAGGAGTGGGCACAGAGCCCCCAAACCTGAGAAACTGCTGCAAGACCATGGAGGAGAAAATACCCCGAGACCAGAGGAGTGCGGCTTCCCAAGTGGCATGGGTATTCCTTACGATACTGTGAGGGCAGCGTCAGGAAACCATGGAGGCCCAGTTACAGGCATGGCAGCTGAAGCAGGCAGAAGAGGACTTGAACATCTGACTGTAGACCCTGGAAGAGGCCCTTCCTGAGGTGGTGACAGAGGATCACCAGGTGGTGGAAGAGAGGGCATAAGCAGCCCTAATGCTATGCGCAAGTACACCACATCTATTGCATGCTAGAGCTGATAAGGAGACAGATGGAGCGTGAGACCCCCACACGGCGGGGGTTGGGGGGGAGGGTGGCAGCAACCAGACCCTCACAGGTCGGACAGCATAGATATTTATATCCTATATACGCGTGACCAGCGAAGAGAGCTGGCAAAGCCAATGTGCCAGCGGGCAGGGGAAACAATACCTGGGTGGCTCCCAAGACTGCGGGATGATGGCGTAGAAACATCCATGTTACTCCGGGAGAGATGACCCAGCCAGGCGCCATTATGAAGCAGCCCTCTATCCGCCTGCGCATCCAGAGTGCTGGGAGGTATGGAGCCCGGGTCCAAGATGAGACCATTATAAATTAGCTGATGGCCATGATTAAGGATATTTGGGAGAATGTTGAACTCCCAGGGCCCTGAGGAAGTGGACCATGTATACTGAATTGGTCCAGGTACTCCGGGAGCCGGGCATGAAATAAGCAATTTATGTCACCCAGTATCGCTCTCCAGATGATGAGATATTTACCGTGCACAAGAAGGACTTGGTCCTTACAACTGCCCTGCCAGGTACTTCCAGCTTGCTAGCTGCGCTCCTTACCCGCTTGGTAGGGCGGCACGTTTATGACGTCACTTCCGTCATTGCGGAACTAGGGAAATTGTAAGCCGGAACAGAGGGTACATCCGGTGCAATGGACAAATCCATCCAGAGGGTCCTGGAAGGCCGGGAGGAAGGCAGAAGGGCTGGTGAAAGTGTCCCGCCTCCAGATGTGGGCAGTTCTCATCACCTCCAGGGTGCTGCCAGAGAAAGTGGATGGCTTGCAAATGGTGTTCTTCTGTCGCTGTGGCAAGAATTGGCCTTCAAACAGAGGAATGTTACGTGGCGGGGGAAGGTCCAGGGAAGGACAAAGGCAAGGAACCCCACTTGCGGCTGCAGAGCTTGATTCAGTGACCTGCTGCTGACTACCTTACTCTTGGACTTTCCAGCCAAGGGACCTGGGACAGGGAGTTGGGGGGAAGGGGACTCAGAAGACCAGAGGACCAGAGTACTGGAGGCCACATATTGAACTGTCCGTGTACCGGTTTGTTTCCCTGCAATGTTCAGTGTGTTCTCACCCTTGTGAACACTGGAGCAGAGTAAAACCTAATATATGGCAACACTGACCACTTTGGAGGCCCTGTCTCTTACATTGACAGGTATGGGGGACAGACTATACAGGTAGGTACGCCAAGTGACTCTGTCACTGAGTATTGGATAGTTGCCACCCCACCAGTACCACGTGTACATTTCAGGGGTTTCTGAGTATATTCTGGGCATTGACATTTTGCAAAGCCTCACCCTTCAGACCACTCAAGGAGAATTTAGACTGAGAGTTGAAGAGGTGAAATCAGCACAGCGTGGGCACCTGCACTACCCACCAGTGGTCTTGCCTAGCCCCCGGAAGACAGTGGATGCATGTCAGTAACAGCTCACCAGCTCCCTGGAGGACATCAGGAAATAGTGGAAACTCTCCTCCAGCTGGAGAAAGCAGGTGTTCTGCAGCTGACACATTGCCCCTACAACTCCCCGGTTTGGCTGGTGAAGAAACCTGATGGTACTTGGTACACGACTATGGGCTACTGGGAACTGAACAAAGTAGTTCGCCCTATGCATTCTGCAGTGCCTTCACTGCTGGAACTCATGGATGCCTTGGCACATCGTGTTGGATGCTACCATTATATGGTAGACCTGGCAGATGCCTTTTTCTCCATTGGCATTGCCCCAGAAAGCCAGGAACAATTTGCCTTCACATGGGAAGGCTTACAGTGGGCATTTTTGGTCTTACTGCAGGGGTACATGCATAGCCCCACCATATGCCATGAACCAGTGGCACATGACTTGACAACTGGACCCAGAAGCCCTCTGTACACATGTCTCATTATATTGATGACATTATGCTAACCTCTGATTCTCTTTCAGATCTAGAGGACATAGCCAAATCACTGTGCCACACTTTGCCAGCCTGGGGATGGACAGGCAACAAGGACAAAGTCCAAGGGCCTGGCTTACCTGTCAAGTTTTTGGGAGTTGTTTGGTCAGGTTAAGCCGAGGAAATTCATTAGCTTCCTGGACTTACACTTATGCTCATGTGTATAGTATCTTCCTCTGCTGGGTCTACACTGAACTCCCTGTGGATGCCACAGGAGGACTACCCTGGTACATCACTCCTGCATCCCTGATGGACTGGCAGAAACTTCAGGAGGACAACTGCACCTCAGCAGAATGGACTTCTCATCCAGAAGCTGTTGAAAACCTCCTGTGAAAAGATCATGGGAACCCCACACCCTGGGTGGGCTATGCCATTGACAATGGCTGGGGGTGGCTAATAGCTGAGCATGTAGGCCTTTCATGTTCAGGTCCCCTGTTGTATTGAATAACCTGTGGGGGATGCCAGACACTGTGTGGGGTGGATACCTGAAACCCTATGTAACACTACTATAGTGCACATGGCCATTGCAACCTAATGAGATGGATGTCCCTATATAGGAACCAAACCAACTGATTATCTCCCAGCAGGATATATGTGGGTTGCCGTCAACACAGGTGGCCATATTTGCCTGCCCAGTGGGTAGGATGCTGTACCTGGGGACACCCTTACATTCAAGGGTGAGTATTGACTACTTTACCCAAGACTGGTCCTAACTGGGACTCTGTCTATCACAGGTGGTACTGTGAAAAGCATGCCCCCTGGTAGTTTTATTCCTTAGCCCTTTTTATTACAGGTGGAGGGGCTATTAAAGTGGAATTGGACATTGACCCTCTCTCTAGCTGAGCATGTGGTGTGAGCTCTTAACCACACCTGCCACACATTAGCTTTAATGCTGAATGAAAACCACACAAATGAGAAAGGTGGTCTTGCAGAACTGTATGGCTCTAGACATACTTACTGCTGCCCAGGGTGGCACGTGTGCCCTCTTATGAGTAGAGTGTTGCATGTACATCCCTGACCATTAGGAGGACATACAGGGTACCCTCTGTGAAATAGATAAGGAAGTGCAAGCCATACGAACCTTGTCTGAGGATCCCCTGCTCAAGTGGTGGCGTTCCCTAGGGACCACCTGGCATTGGGTCCTGTACGGTCTAGCTGTCATTGCTGGAATAATAGTGGGATGTTGTGCTTTGTTATTGCTGTTGCAGGCTATGGTTCCGGGGGGCCCACCTACAGCAGATCCATCGCATGAAGCCGTCACCTACATAGGGGTGTCAGGGGGTGGGGAAGCCCTCAGTCCCTTTGTAGGTATGGCTGGACCTTCCTCTGGAGTCTGCCAAATAATTAGCCTTGAAATTAATCCTATCCCAGAACCCCAAAACACTGAGCCCCCAAAGATAACCGACTTAGCAACCCCGAGCAGACAGATACTGCCTTTGAGTATATTGCCTCTCTGTTCTAAGGTATTTACAGTGCTTTTGTTCTAATGAATATGTAAGTCTGCTTTTTGCTCTAAGCTTGCTGCTGCTATATGGGGTGGGACAACTGTGCATGAGACACGTAGCTGCCCTGCCATGTGGTCGTTAGCCTGCTGCCACTGCAGTAAACCAGGCCACATCTCAAGGCTCCAAGTAAGTTCTTTGCTACCAGACCAGAGGCCTCTCCACTATCAACACTTGCTGGTCCTGCACCCAAGACCGCTCGACCTGACAAATTATTATTCCCATTTTACTAATGAGGACACTGAGAAGCACAAAAATTCACTTGTTCAAAGTTACATGTTTGGTTAAGAGCAGAAATGGTGGCCAAACCCAGGAAGTCTGGGTCAATAGCATTTCTAGAGCATTTACACCCAACATCCCTGAAAGGTCCAGGTGGCTTGTCTACACATGTTCATTACTTAACAGATAAAGAAACTTGAGTTTGGGAGAGAAAGTGGTTGCATAAAGTCCCACTTAGAAGATGGCAGAGTCAGGAACCCAGGTTCTCTGCTACAAATCCTTGCTACAGGGCCAACAGAGGTGAGGTTTAGATGGGTGAGCACCTCCCTTTTTACACTGCAGCATGTTCTATGTCCAGGGCTCCTCAGTGTGATATAAGGAAGCAAGCAGTCAGACTAATATGCTTCCACAGCCATTCATGAGCTGCGTGGCTGTTATCAGAGTAGTTGCTTCTCTAATTCTGTCTCCTTATCTGTAAAACTGAAATGTCCATAACTCCTCTATAGGTTGCTGGGGCTGGTGCTCATGTATTTATAAATTATGAAAGGTGACCTCTGGTAACCTGATCGCTCTCAGCCTGAATGTGGGAATACATTAAGAGCTATGGAACGAGGTCAATAATAATAGTTTCAAGCTAATAAAGCTGACTGCTTGCGTGTCCAGAAGAGTAAATGTTCAAAATATGTCAAATAGTATAATATTAAAGTGCCTAATGCAAAGCCCACCATATAGAAACTATCTAGTGAGTAACATTGTTATTATTACTTCCACCAGAAGGATTTACATCAAAACTAGAACTGTATCATGAGGGAAAAGTAACCTTTTATTATATGCAGTCAGCTGCAAAGTTTTTAAGGGAGGGTTCCAGTGTTTGAAGCAATTTAATCTTCTCCTGATTGAAACTAAATTTTGAGCTAGAGCATTGTCCAAGCAACGTGTATGTAATCTCATCAATTCTTATCTATTGTGTTGAGGCCTTTGGTGTCTGTGGTTACTGCCCTGTTTAAGTATCCAGAACTCTACATTATAGAATTATTTCATGCAATGGTGGGCAGAGACATAAAGCTCTTGGTGAAACTAGCTCAGCTGTACAACACATACTTTCTCAGGGAGCCCCGAATAGCCTGCTTTCCCAACCTTAAACACATGCATGGGCCCTGCAACCAGAAGCCACAAGAGCAGTCAGTCAGAAAGCAACAAACAAACAAACAAACTCCAGGGGTATCCAAACTAGGGAATAATAAAGGATATTTTTAAATTATCTTCTATTTTATAAAAGTTACATCTCATTTCTGGAATGGGAAGAAAAGTATAAATGGACTGTAATGTTTTTCAGTATTCAGTATTTACATATGGTTTTTGTTATTAGCATAGGTTTATGAACTCTCTTTTTAAATATCCACTGTTTTGGAAACTGTGTCAAGCACATAATAAGAACTTAGTAAATATTTCTTGAATTTTAATATCCATTTAATAACTTCAATAAAATAAAATCTTTGGCAATATTTGGTGACTGTCAATCAGAATGGAACAGTAAGGGTTTATCACATTATTGGTTTAAAAAGTAACTAATGAAAAAAGTATTTAGTCAAAAACATTTATTCCATATTTATAACATTAAATATAGAGGTTTTCAAAAATAAAGATACACTAGATCCTATATGATCCCAAGACAGAATAAATAAATCCTCTCCCAATTCAATGAGCTCTCTAGGAAAAGAGAATTCTAGAAAGGCTCTGCTCCCTTCCTACCACCTCCCCCGACTAAACAATGAGACATTGTGAAGAGGAAAGCTAGGCTTCCAGCTTTCTACACATCCTCTTCTCCCCACTAGTTCTTGGCAGAGTAGCCTCTCACTTTTGTGGAGTAGAATTTCTGGAGCAAAATCAGTCACAGAACACTGGAGCCAGAGTTCATCTTAGAGGTCTCCTTGCCCCAAAGCTTTCAACCCCATTGAAGGCCTATCAGCTCACCTGAGGATCTTTTTCAAAACACCCTTTGCCTATCCCCCGGATTAGATATATTCTAGATGGATGTAAGAGGTAAAATATGCCTGTAGCACCCTCCCTAGTTGAAAATCACTGATTCAGCCAAGGCTTTGTTACTGTCCACACAAAAACACAGACCTTGCCTAAGATCACAGTGGGGCATAAAAATTCAGGTCTCTTTACTCCAAATATCAGGCTTTCTCTAAGCCTGAAATCCCAAGGAAATCTGGTGAACCTCTTAGTATGATAAATGAATGTGAATATTTGTGGATACATATATTTGACTATGGAGTGGATCCGTAGCTCTTAACATATTCTTAGAAAGATCCATCACATACCCCCCAAAATTTAAGAATCATAAGTTCAAGTTGCAATGACTGTTTTATAGGCAATTCTACAAAATGTCAGAATCTGTGGCAGAACCAGCCATGTTTAGGGGTTAGAACCTTCACATCATATAATCTGAAGATTGCAGTATAGACTTCCCCCTACAACAGCATCATCCACGTATTCCTGGATATTCACCTGAAATCAGTTGCGTGTTAATGGATGTTGCCCTATTAAAGTACAGATGCCCCTGGAAAAACAAGCAAGTCATCATCACACACAGTGGAGGTAAAGTCATCATCTTACTTCCATAGTGCTGTGAAGGGGCTGCAGGTAAACTTCAAGAGTAGGCAGTGGGTAGCAGGACCACAGAGACCCCACACACTAAGGACTGGGGACAGCTCCACAGATGAAGGGGCATGAAAATAGGAGACAGGTGGGCCTGAAAAACCCAGTTTTCTTTTAACAACAGTCCCAAAGGGTATAAATCCAAACCCACTGTAACAGATCAGAAGCCTCATGAACAGGGCAATCATTTGGCTGAGACTAGTCTAAGCCCTGTGGCATCCTCCATCAAATAAATAGGTAATTTAAAAATAGAAAAATGCCCTGGCTGCTGGGTCAATGAATTGGTGCCTGCCTGAGAACCCAAAGGTCCTTGGTTCGATTCCAAGTCAGGGCACATGACCAGGTTGCAAGCCAGGTCACCAGCTAGAGGTAGGTAAAAGGCAACTACATTGATGCTTCTCTCCCCTTTCTCCTCCCTCTCTGTCCTTTTCTCTGAAAATAATAAATTTTTAAAAACTAAAAAAAAAATAGTAATAAATTCCATGAAAGCCAGAGAAACATTATGTTGCCCTAAAGAATTCCCCTCGCAGATTTGAATAGGAGCTGGACAAGTTGAAGCGGACAACTTGAAGCTGGTGTGTCCCCTAGAAATGATAGCTCACTGACAGGTGCCCCTCACTAGAAGCCCATACCATATGGCTTCCCTCTGCCTCTTTACACCCTTTCATTGACAGCTCCATTCCTTCTGCTCTCACTGGGCTCCTATGAGACTCAAAGAACCAACGGAAGCAATGTATTTGCTAAATACCAGCTCTTCTGGGCCTTACCTGCATCTGGCATTTAGGCGCAGCCAGTTACCTTTAAGAAATAGACCTAAAAATGGATTTGACAGGTATGTTCCTGGTTCCCTTTGACAGTATGCTGATACTACATGGTGACATCTTGACTACATACTGAAACAACCAGGATGTTCAGGATGAGCTCATCCTATTTCTTCTTTTCTTTTTTTTTTTAAGATTTTTTTCTTATTTTAAAGATTTTATTATTTCCAGAGAGAGAGGAAGAAAGAGAGGCAGAAAGGGAGAGAAACATCAATGTATGGTGGCCTTTCAACTGCCTCCAGCCATGGACCTGGCTGGAGACCTGGCTTGCAGCCTGGTCATGTGCCCTGTCTGGGAATCAAACCAGCGACCTTTGGGTTCGTAGGCTGGCACCTTATCCACTGTGATACCAGCCAGGGCTTCCCTCTTATTTCTTATGTAGCAGGCCACTCTATTGGGAGGATTTTTTTTCTTGAGTACCTAGATCCTGCTGACTAGTTACCCCTCCAACAGCTGTTCACACAGCTAAACAGCTTATCCTGCTGGATTCTCATCAAGGAACTAGCTGCCAAAAGCACCTTGTCCTCATAAGCCCTGCAGGTAGGGCACTGTTGGACACACAATATTGCTAATTTCTACCTGGGAATAAACCACTGAAAAATCAATTACTACTTGAAGGGAGCAAAGATAATATATACCAAGTATTTAGTTCCTAAAATTGTTTTCAGTGAAATTGGAGACAAGAAGGCTAGACTTCAGCAATTTTCACCGCCAAATAGACAATGTGTAGTTAGTCAGGGTTTCCAGAGACTCAAAACCAATAGGACAGAGATAAAGAGAGAGAGAAAGAAGACGAGGTTTATTATAAGGAATTGGTTAATGTGATTGTGGAGGCTGGGCAGTTCCACAACCTACCAGTCAAATACTTGGGACCCAGGAGGGCTATGGTATAGTTTTAGTCCAAGTCTGCCTGAGGACCAGGAGAGCTGATGATGTAAATCCCAGCCTGAGGACAGAAGAATGATATCTTGTTTCAAGCCAGCAGAGAGAAAATTCTCCATTCTGCCTATTCAAGCCCTCAACTGATTAGATGTTGTCCATTCACTTTGAAGAGCAGTTTGCTTTGTCAGCCTACCATTTCAAACACTAAACTCCTCTGAAATCATAGAGACACATCCAGAAATAAGGTGTAACCAAAAATCTGGTCCTGTCTTAACTCTGTAATGATGGCACCTAAAATTGACCATCACAAATAACTTGTTTCACTGTTTTTGATGACACAGTGTTGATGCTGGAGGAGACTTTAGAGTGAATGCTCTCATTTAAAGATGGAGAAGCTGAGGTCCCTAGGGGGGTTAAGAGACTTGACTCAGTCTTAGAGACAGTGATAATGGAGGTGGAAATATAACCCAGGGGGACAATGACATTTTCTTTCTTACCGACTGCTGGATATTAATTGTTCTTATTATCCAAATAGTTTACTCCCTACTTCTGGTCAATAAATTTGTTAAAACTAGGAAAAGCCCCACTTCCACAGGAGGAGTTTTCTCTTCTTTTTTTTCTCTTCTTTTTCTCATTGCTTACTGTGTCTGGCATCATTACTTCACCTCAGAAACACTGTGGCCAACTCATCAGCCATCTTGGTAACAGTTCTGTTGCCCTTACTGTGAAATCAGGGGTACACTTCTTAAGTCATGGTAGCTGTGCTGTAAGAAAAGTGCTGAGTCCATCTCTACTGAACAGACAGATGGGGTGGCGGGATCTTATAACCAGGTTCCTACCCCTCTTAGAAGTTGACAGCATGGGTTGAGGCGTCTGATGTTTGGAGTTTCTTCCAGACCGTTTTTCCCTTCAGAGAGAAAACCTTAGCTAGATGACACTTGTTATATGCTTTTGATGAACCTTATATGTCTTTCCCAGCAGCAAAATGTTAAAGGCCAGTCAGTGCAGAAAATGCCCAAACCAGTTTCTGAAAGAATCTTCCCTGTAACGGCAAGGCTGGTGCAGTAGCGTGGGGCTCCACCAACGGGTTGGAGCAATTCCTTCTTAAAAGGCTTCCGATGCCCTCTGCTCTTTTGTGGTTAAATACAGGCTTAGAAGGTATTCCCAGCCTCTGATATAACCCTTGGGACTTTCCATATCCTACCTCAGTCCTTTGGCCTAAGGGTCTTATCTTCTTGCCTTGTTTTCTACAACTTCACAATGACTACCTCAATTTACCTAGAAAGACCTCTATCTTCCCTTAGTGCTACTTGTCATTACCTACTGGGCTAGATATAAGTGACCAACCATGTCAACATCATTAATTGCCTTTTTTAAAATACCACTTGGATTATGAAACAAAGCAATGCTTAAAATTTCTGTTATGAAACTCCGTTTCTCTGCCTGCCATGCCCGACCAAAGGGAATTCAAGTGTTTGTCTAGTTTAATAAGTTTCTGATGAGTGAAGATACCAAGAGAATCACCAGGTAAACATGTAAATCCACTAGGCACCAAGTGCTCATCTTGTTTGAAGTTCCAGGATTTTTCTCGAAATTTATATGAATCTTGTATATATATATATATATATATATACATATATATATATATATATATGTATATATATATATATATTTTTTTTTTTTAAAAATTAGGTGTTCCAGGCATATTGCCAAGAAATGCAAACCCAGTCTACCATGTCCAAGTTGTGCTGAAATGCATTTGAAAATGGTTTGTGATAAGATGTCTTATAAAGAACCCACTTACCTAAAACACACTCACATTCACAGATACATTCTACTCCCAGAAATTTCCTGTGACTTGGTCAGACTGAAGAAATTCAGACACCCCTGAGCAGGCTGTGGTTTGTGAGGGAAGTTTACAAAATGGAACCCACTAATAGACTAAGCATTTTTGCTGTTGATTTCAAAAGGAGTTGTTAGAAATGGGCAATCAGTGAAGGCAACTGGTTATGTACTTAGAAATGCAGGCTCCGTGATGTTTCAGCTCTCTGGAGGGTGGGGGTGGAGGAATGGAGAGCCAGTGAAATAAACACTCAGAGCATTAGTGCACATCCATATGGGACTCATCCTTGTGACTGGTTTATTCAAAGAATAAAATGTTATGCAAATATGTACAGTGGCCTTCAAGGAGGACATATTTCACATTCTTGTCCTTTAATGGGCCTAATGATATAAAATTGCATAAGATAAGTATTACCACTAAAAGAAAGGCATAAATCTCTTTCCCTCTTGCTCTCTCTCCTATTTCCCTCAAGGATATTCTTCCAAGCACTCGGCTTTACAGTCTGTGCTAATTTCTCCATAGCCAAAGGACCACTGGGGAGACATTTATATTGAAAATGTACTCATATGGATTAGGATTCTTCAAGAAACCTACTATTCAATGACATTTATAAGGAAGAGAAACCAATATAAAACATCCTTACTCTTACAATAATGTTCCTGGAAGGGGTATCATAGGTCAAAATGATGTAAATGAAAACTGATGTAAGTGCCTGTGTGTGTCAAGTTTCTGACTGTGACCTGATGCTCAGATTCAATAGAAATGGTCTTAAGCAACCTATTTAAACAACTATATATATATTTTTTTTTCCTAGGGTAGATTACACAAAGACAAAGAAAACATAATTAGGTAGTGCAAAAGCCCAGAACAGATAATCTGCCATAACCTTTGAACCATGACTCAAAGTGTCCTAACCATTTGCCCAGTTCACCCCCAGAGAGCAGTGTATGGATTTCCTCTCTTCACCCAGTTTGGAGAAGAGACTTAGCTGATCAGAAAACAATGTGCTCAGATCCCAGAGGCACAGGAGGCTGGGACCCCAGGAACCCAGAAAGGAGCCATTCTCAGAGTGAGCAGCTTTCAGAAGTAGAGGGAAATGGGAATGATAGGACTCTGTGCTTAAAACCAACTTTAAAGGGAAACTGAAAGAAAAGGCCAATTAGAAATATTCAAATATTCCATATGATAAGAACAGTTCATGAAGGGAAATCAAAACCAAACAAGAACAGAAACTATCTTAGTCTTCACTGACTCAGAGGTTTTGCCTATTCCTTCCCCAGAAGGACAGATCATTGTTATAGATAATTAAGCTTAAAATCACTGCATATTGCCCCGGCTGGTAGCACAGTGGATAAGGCACTGGCCTGCGAACCCAAAGGTTACTGATTCAATTACCCAGCCAGGGCACATAACCAGGTTGCAAGCCAGGTCTCCAACCAGGTCAGTAGCTGGAGGCAGTTGAGAGGCAACCATACATTGATGTTTCTCTTCCTCTCTGCTCTCTCCCTTCATCTCTCTCTAGAAATAATAACTTTTTTTTAAAAATCACTGCATATTGTTTACATTACACAGAGTGGTTTGAGCATGTTCACCTAATTCTTGGCCAACTTTCTAAGGTTCCAGCACAACCCCATAGGTGAAGATATTGGGGCTGAATGAACTTAATTTGTCACTTGTCTACAAAATATTAGTTTATGGATGTACTTATGTCTTGGGGTCCTGTGAGACACAAATAGATAATATAAAGATTTAAGTGTATAAAATAAGTTTAGCAATGTAAAATTGCTTCATGTAATATAACATAAAAGTGTTTGATGCAACACACTCATCACTTGCCTTATTTCTACTGGAAATGACAGATAAAGGAGTACTTTCATGAGGGTTGTGGAATTATGTAGTGCTTGTTTCAAAAGGACTTTCATAAAAACGTGGAAAAAGTAACCAGGGTCCCTTCATTGCTAAGAAACTGATCTGGAAATTCTTGCTTACCCACCTTCCATTTCTAAATACAAATTTCTATAGAGAAATGTCCCCATTAGAGATCAAGTTTTTTGGTGATTCTGCTGTTTTTAAAGAAGATCTTGCTGTTTTCTTGAGCTGAATTCTCATCTGAATCACTAGCTTCATGTGCATGTTGACATTATGAAACACAGGTATACTTTAAAATTTTCATTATTCAATACATTTTGATATATGCATATTGTATTACCTGAAATACAGTAGGCACTAGGTTCATATTTATTTATTGAGTGCATAAATAAATGACTAGATATGATACGTACTTTGTAAGATTCTGTAAAGGCTGTTTAGAGGAATAAGATAAGAATTACTGTAGATTAGAGACTAAGATATACTTTGTATATTTTTCACATCTCAAAACTTGAATGCTTCTCACAGTCAATAGTCTTAAAATTATGATAGGCAGTATGTCTCGTTCCTAACAGTACACAAATTAATGGTGCATCTTACAACTGACGGTATGTTTGAGTTGATAAATACCTTATGTCACATATCTAAATGAGAGTGTGTGGCTTGTGCCAAACTCCTAGACTCTCAAATATAGAAGAAAGCTTAGAGGGCATCTTGTCCAGTCTCTCTCATTTAATAGACATCAAAACTTAGATCCTAAGAGGTCATGGCCCAAATAATTCAGCTGTTCTGCAGAAATGCTAGAATGAGAGTGTAGCTTTCCTGACTCTTGGCTGTATATCACATACCACATTGCTTTACACTATAAAAGTTCCATAAGTAATACCAATCTATACTGACATTTTTTTTTTCTTTTGGTTAAAAAGCTATTTGGTTTAAAAGTGGCTATTTGTTTTTACCAAACATACCAGCTCTTAATACATTTCAATAAATTTTCTTCAAAGTAAGAACCTCTAAAAATACACACTTTTGTTCTATGGACACTGCCACAGCACAAAACATCTGTAGGGTTTGTTTGATGTCATCTTCAGAGAAAATTTATCTGTTAGAAAAGAAAACTAACTTTCTCATTTCAAACAGTACTATTATTCATACTTCCTAGTGGGGATTTCAGAAATTCTCAGAAATGATTTGGCTATAAAAACGATGATGTTGCCACTGCTGTTTAATGGATATTGGTCAGGGACAAGCTTGTGCCTAAGCTCATGGATGAAAGTCCCTTCTTTTCCGTCTCCTACCTCTTTGGTCTCTGCAAAGAGCTTCACAGGCCACCCACTGAAGACATCCCAACCTAGGCAGACAAACAGCCAGCCACACTTCCACACCCTCAGGGAAGAGATCCAGCCAAGAGGTTGTGCCCTCTAGTGGGGATTTCCTGGTTTCTGGATCTGCCTGGAGGATGGTCCAGGAAGAATTAGCAGCTCCATGGTCACATCCTTTGGTTCCCAATGACTCTGCCTTGCTGGGGTCAGAGGAGGGTCCTGAACTGCCTGAGGCAATACTGGTCATGTTGTCTTATAGGGACAATCCAAGGCAACCAATCAGTGCCTGTGTCCTAAATGACTTTCAAATGTCCTGCAAAACTAAAGACACCACTGTCGATATAAACTGCTTCATGAAAATCCTAAAAACTCTTTATACAAAGTTCCATGAAAAGCCCAAGCTTCTATAAGAACTTTATTAGGAAGAGAGAAGCTTAATTGGAATAAAGATCTGATCATAAAATTATTGACCAATTTATTCACTCTATACATTCTCCCCACCCATTTCAACTACACATTGAGTTGACTAAGGTATCTATACATAGTGCAGTGACCACAAAGGCAAAGGAACTATTGGCAAAGGGCTAAGAGATGAGATTTGAAAGCATTTTAACAGATTTAAAACCACAAAAGAAGTAGAAGGGTCTCACTGGATTTAATTAAGGTTACTTTTAAATATACTGTATTATTGACTATTTATATACATTTAAGTTTTTTCTAGTATAGTGGTAAAGATAAGACATTGGTATTATTTATTTTAGGATTACCTGTTACTATCCAATCTTACTCTGTTACTGTCCATCTGGTTCTACCCCACAATTTACTGACAGGTCCTGCCATTACTGTTTTCAAACCACATCCTCTGCTTCCCCTGAGCTATCAAAGGTGGAGACCTCTGGAGTCCTTGAATGTACTGAAAATGGAGTGTGGGCCTTACAGGCCATGGGACTTCAAAGCAGGAAACATGTGCTAGCTCAGCTCTACTTTGTCCTCTCAGAACACTGAGAATCATTTTGACAGTACACTTAAAGTAAAGACCAGCATGTTCTTTGTAGTATTACACTTTCTCATTACTTGCACAGTTTATCTGGGCATGTATCTCTACACCAAATAAGGCCATTGCCCTCTCTCCCTTCACTGAACATCTGCATATGGGAAAAATGAGGGAAATAAACTCCACCCAAAAGCTGGGTGATTCTCATGCCTCAGCTCCCGACATCACTCCGGGCTTTCCTTTGCACTTGAGCACAACCTCAGCATCATTCATACACCTTTAAGAAACCAGTCTTAGTGGTGCAAAGGGGAGGGAGGCTTTGTGAAAACACAGTTAACAAGTCCCTTACTCAACAATATTCATAATAGTACACTAGACCCTCCCACCCCATCCATAGGGATGTATTCGAAGACCCTCAGTGGATGCCTGAAACCATGGGTAGTGCTGACCCCTTATGTACTATATTTTATCCTATATGTACCTACCTGTAATAAATTTTAATTTATAAATTAGGTACAGTAAGAGGTTAACAACAATAACTAATAATAAAATACAAAATTATAATAATGTACTGTAATAAAAGTTATATAAATGTGCTCTCTCTTTCAAAATATCGTATTGTATTATATTATATCGTGGATCTGCTGGGCAAAGGGATGATTCACATCTCAAACAGGATGGAGTGGGATGGTGTGAGATTTCATCATACTACTCAGAATGATGTGCAATTTAAAACTTATGAATTGTTTATTTCTGGAATTTTCCATTCAATATTTTCAGATTATGGTTGACTCTGGTAGCTGAATCAATGGAGAGAGCTCATAAATACAAAAGAGAGTTAAACCATAAATATAAAAGAAATCTGAAGATAAATATAAGTAAAGCATTCAATATAACAAAGCATTTGCTCAGAAGAGAAATGGCTCTGATGGTTGTCAATAGAGTAAACCTCATGCTAGATTTTGTGAGTTAGGAGTGTTCATGCAACAGGAAAAACACCAAGTCCTGCTGATTGTGGGGACTGCTACCCCTTCCGTCTCCTCTATTCTGCTCAACTAAACTCTGTCTCTCCCCTTGAATCTCCAGGCTGAGAACAGAACAAGACTTTTGGAGCAGGCTTACAACATGCATGTACCACTGACCACACACAATATCACATGCCTTTCTTCATCAGAGACCAGTAAATCCATTCATCTGCTTTTGCTCAGAGCCCAGTTTACAGTCTAACACAGCAGTCACGTGTCTGCTTTCATTGGGATCTCCTTTACCATCAAAAGGTTTTAGACATCACATCCAGGAACAAAAATATAAACAGCAGCGCAGCTTTTCATTTTTTCCTACTTACGCATGTATAGTCTATTTTTATTCAGAATTCAGGTAAAATCCATTTTCCCTTTTGCTGGACTAGCCACAAAGAGAAATGGAATGTCTTAAAAATTCAGTGGTATAAAAAGAACAGAACGTTTTAGTGGGAAATGTATCAGAAGGAGACCAGAATCCTAGTTCTAATCCCATCACTGGGGACTTTGTGACCAGATCATGTGAAACCATGTCTTCTGGAATTGGGACAGAGCAAACAAAACCCAGCACAATGTTTTTCTTCCTTAAAGATAAAATACCGTACCTCCTTGACAGATCTTTTGTGTTACACTCACCCTTCTTTTTCTGAGCAAATAAACAACTTTTATATAAGGCATCAGGCGAGATGCCAGGAAAAAAGATAAATAAGAACATGGTTGTCCCACCCCCACCTTCAGTACCTTCAAGTCCAGTGAGAGAGATGGTTATGCATACAAACAATTAAAGAGGAACAGAGCCACTCAGCCAGGAGGGAAGGTGATCAGTTCTCCAGAGCACTGCCTCATTTGTGATACCTGTGCTTGGATACAGGCTGATGTGAGGATCAAATAAGATGCTATATGTCAAAGCATTTTGAAAAGTACATGGTTCTCGTCTCTTCTGGGGCAATCTCTTCTGTCTTTCTTATCTGGTCCATCTAAACTGCAGTGTTGGGCTAACTGTCAACAGCCAAGGGGAGATCAGGTAAGTCATACTTTATATTTCATCACTTTCCCAGATGAATTCACTGTATTTTGGTAATGGATTCTGAAAGGTAGCTCTTGCTGCAGCCAATGGGTTAAAAATCAGTTAGATATGAGAAGGTTTAACACCCAGCATTGACTTTTGTACATTAGTATGCATCACCATCCAACTCCTCAGTTGGAAGACAAGATAATAAGTGATGAATCACCTTGTAGATCATAAGGTTGTATGCACTGAATGAATCTTTGTACCACAGCATCCAGGCAACAGTTGGCCTTGATTTATAACTCTGTACAAAGTTTGTCATTAATGCAAAAGATAATGAAATAACAAGATAAAGTTGAATTAAAAGTACTTTTTCATCCAAACATCTACACCCAGCCAAAAGTTATGACTGGATTTGAACCAACATGAATAAAGACAGAATTTATGTTTCTTGTTTCCTAACTACAGAGTTCAGCTGGTGCCAGAAATCTGCTCACTGTGGTAATTTCATCACCGGGACTAAAGAATGCTTCTCCCTGACTTGAGAAATAACTGGGCACGCAGAAGAGCATACATTAAAATGCTCTTCGGTGAGGTACATTCTGCCACCTTCTCCATATCTGAGTTTTATTTACAAGTTACTAAATCAACCCCACTGCCAGGTAGTAATTTGATACTTAATGGCCATTATTCCTTTCACCATGAGGTTGGCAGGGTGGCTGACCAGGTCCCACTCTTTTCTAGACATAAGGGGACTATGTATTAATACAATTTTTTAAAATGTGGTGATTCATTTGAAACCCTGAAAAAATCCATAAAAGCAAAGATAATCTTAGGGATGTTGAGTCTGAAATTCTTGCCCAGAGTTGATCTTGGCAACATTACTCTACTGGATGATGAGAAAGTTCTATATCTTCAATGTCAAACACAGCAGCCACTAACCTCATGTGGATATTGAGCACTTGAAATATGCTAGTGTGACTGAGGAATTAAATTTTATTTTAACATTAACTTTCACTTAAATAACTACATAGGACTAGTGGCTACCATATGAGGTAGCACAGTAGGATTCTGTTTTCAAATACATCTAGAATTTAGTATTAAAAGCAGTTTCATAAGCTACCTAAGTATAATTTTTCTGCAATTTGTTGCTAACTTCAGAGCACCCAAGTTTTGTGAATTTTGTAATTGATCTGTAGAATGGCTTCCCTTGTTTTTCTAATTTTATTGTTGGTTTAAACAAGAATCAGTAGGGATTTTAGCCCCCTTTGGCTTAACTTTGAAGCAGCTAATCAAATGAAGGAGATGAATTGCTTTTATTCATTTGGAAACACAGAGTGGGCAGACTTCCAAGCTGATCCAAAAATTGGTCAGTGTTTTTGTTTGTTTGTTTGTTTAACCCAGAGGTAATAGTTACTGAAGATATCAAAATGCTGGCTGGCAAATGGGCTCACTCTGAGTCAGCAGCAGGAATGATCTGAAGGAGTCTCACAGACATCACATGTCTATGAGAGATGTTAGTGGCCACCTTATCCTTTTTAAGTAAGACACTACATGTCTTAGCATCTGTGATCCTCTCCAGCCTGATTCTGAATTGCTGAAGATTCAGATGAATGTACAATGAAAACAAGACAATAGTCCTCCCCAGAGAGTCAGGAGGGTGGAGGTTAAAGGCAGCTGATGGGATGTTTTGTTTTGAGAGTTGTCGGATCCTTATCAGTGCCTAGCATAATATTTTGCATGTAGCAGGTGGTCAAATTATTCGTTGATTGGATACATAGTGCACAGACCTAAAATAGGAAGGAAAGGCAAACTCCCCTAATGTATAAAAATAAATACTATTGCTTCTATTTGCTTTGTCTTTCTTTCTTAAAAACATCCAGTATAAATGCATGCTAAGTATGCAATCTATTCAATTTGGCTTCAATGTTTAGAATACCACTTTATGATTTCAAATAATAAAAGCACTACAGATATGAGTTTTTCAAAGGCTTCTTTTGTGTGCCCCACACTGAGGTAAGGTAGCCCAGGTACGGTGTTCTAAAGGTACGCCCTGAGGTTTTGTGGATTCTTAGAATGTTTTCAATATCTAAATCTTGTCCTGTCTAAGAAAATTATGTGGGTAGATTTTTAAAATATAGGCAGTCAAAGAATATGGTTACTTTTACAGATAGAAGTAGAAAAGGCTTTGCCAATATATTTTTATTTATTTTCACCTAGACTCTTACATACAGGTATTTCATAGATAATGGAGTCAAAGACCAACAATTTTATGAAAAGTGTGAGGTTACAATGCTCTTGACTGTGGACCAGCTTTCACAAATTATGCAGAAACCCATATGAGGGTAGAGTTCAAAGATTTTCAAAGTGTATATGTGGCTATTCGTATTCAAAATGAATATATGAACAAGTACCAAATACTAGTTAGATCTAAAATAGGCATAAAGGAAGAAACCTCCTTCTGACTTGATCCTAGCACACCCTTCTTAGAAGATTGGAGTTCAGATAATATTTGTTTTATATCAGTCCTCTGGAGAGTCAGGAAGAAGTTGGTGGATGTGCTTACAAATTGTTCCATTTTCGGTTTTATCATCAGTAAAAGGGCCATTAAGGCTAATTTGAAATGAGGAAGACAAAGTAGCAAAGGCCACAGGGCTTTTAAGGGAAGTAGAAGTTAAGTGATGGAGGATGATGGAGATCTTTGTAGTAGACCTGAGGGATTTGGTAAGCATAGCCCAGGCCAGCCTGAGCCCACTGGGCCCTCCAAGGCCTATGACAGAGGAGACACAGAGGAAAGCCTTGAGCTGCTTAAAGGTAATGTATTTGAGGTTACTTTGAGTTAATAAATTGTAATAAAGAGATCATTGCCTCAAGAATGCAGTAGTTTGAGGAGATGCTTTCAAGTCAGACAAAGGAGAAAAGATTTGATGGGACAGGGCTCTGTCTGAGGTTTCTTTTCAAGTGAATGAAAATGGGGATGATTTAAGTGCTTCTGTGGAATCACTTTAGAGACACAAGAGCCTAAAGCAAAGCAGCTGCTGCAGAGTTCTGCCCTTCTGCCTCCTTCCTGATGCTAGAGTGCTGTACCTTGAGGCCTAATTAGATCAGTGAGCACTTTCCCTTCTACACAATCTCTAATGTTCCCATGGAAATGAAAACCAGAATGCCGTGAACAAAACTGTACCAGAAGACATCCCCCTCTCTGCACCTCTCAACATCACTCAGTCCTTTCTTTTTTCTTTCCATTCTACTCAATTACTCAGGTCTTTGGGCTCTCTCACCTAGATTATTAGAATGGCTTTCTATCAGTTTTCTAGGCACAATTCTCCCACAAATACTTTTTTAGGATGCAAATTTGATGTCCCTTTCCACCTAGGTATCCAGTAATAGCTTTTCATGGCAAATTTTCCCAGTGATCAATATATTTCTTTCCTGTCCCTTAACTTCTTCTTCCAGCACTCTCCTTGCCAAGAAGGCCTGCAGGAAAGCAAGGAGGAAAGCAAAAGTAGCTACCTGCTCCTGAGTTCCTACTATGTTTTGTGTTCTCCAGTAGTAACATTAATCTTCTCATTACCCTAAGTGATAGGTAGTTATTTCCCACTTCGCTAATGAAAAAAGTTGAATGTGTAGAAGGGATAAATAAATTGTGTACATCATCTACTTAGTGAGCCTTAAAACCAGCATTCAATCCAGATCTGCCTGTCTCCAAAACGTTTTAATATAACAATCATCCCTGGGCTTTCAAACATACTATTTCCTCTACATCAAATGCTCTCTTAGTCTTGGCACAATTGTAGAATTCTTATTCATCCTTCAAAACCCTGTGCATGAATTGACAATTCTTCAGTCACCCCTGACTCTCAAGGGAGCATTCATCACTTGCTCTGCTACATTATGACTGTGTTTAAAACAGCAGTATTGCATATATCAGACCAGATGATAATGATCTGATTCGCATGGCTCTCTCACCAACTGGACTGCTCTTAGGGTTGTTTGAAGCCTTTTGGAACCATGCACTTCTTGGTTATGAGTTCAGTGATTGGCAGACCACTAGGCACAACTGGTGCTTGGTCAATCTTTGTTGAATTGAACAATTCTACCATGCAAACAGTAAACTAGTAGATCAAAAGCCTTTGGGTAAATACTTAACTAGAACTTAGCACATCATCATGTGACTTCTTCAAGTCTCAGAAAATGTTTTTGTAAAATTAGTGGGGATAGAGAAGAGATAATAAATTATCTGGAATATCTCACAGATTCTAAAATTCCATGCACTTACTCTTTGCATACAGACTGTATGCAGAGGGAGAACCAGTATAATCAGATGCAAAATGAAACATGGCATTTGTATAATTGCACTTACTGAATAGCTGATGGAACGTAACTGTAGTTATTGGGGTAATGGAGGGGGCTAACCACTTTATAAGTAAACCACTTTATGAGTTTTTAATGTGTTCCTTATTAAAAATGCATTACTTTTCATGCTAAATTAAATAGCATTTAAAGCCAATGTTTCCCTTCCTACCTTTGGTTAAATGAGATTTCTGCTTATTTTAGTCATGTGGTTAAGTAACATAAGCTACTGCTGATGTAGGTGAATAGAAGAAAATATCCCTTTGCACATAAAAAGTCAGAGGGTTTTAGAACAATAGGAGAACTAAGAATAAGATCCAAAGCTCAAAGAATGGAATAGCACATAGCTAGCTGGTTAATGGTGGTGTAGCCTCATTCCCAATATCCAGATGACTGACCAACTAGAACATTACGACTATGAGCCTATTGCCACACCAGCTCCTGAGATATCTGCCCTCTCCAGATGTGATCATTAGAGAATGTGGTTGACATATGTAAGTTGCCTCACCATAACCTGCTCCCCTCTTTTCGTACCAAAAACACTCTGCCTCTCTATTCTAGGCAGGTAGCTTAGGACAGGTTGAGTGGGAAACTTATAGAATTCAGCTTCTACCATCACCCAGACCTGGTCAATGATCCAGAAGTGGACAGGACATCAAATCAAAAACCAAAAACCAAGGAATAAACAAGGAGATGGAAGTTCCATGAGAAGAAAGCTCTTCCTTCTTTCCTTCTTTCCTTCCTTCCTTCCTTCATTCCTTCCAGAAGTGAATGAGAGCTTTTGTCGACAATCACAAAGATGAGAGGAGAGCTTGAAGCTGCCACAGACCCACTATATAAAGCTGAAAGTGGAGCCATTAATGATTTAAAAAAAAAAAAGTCACAGATACAGAAAGAGAGAAAGGGGTCAAATTCTGTACCAGTGACTTTTTTACCTTAAAAATAAGTCAGCGTTTTTACCTTAAATCTACACTTTCCTAAAGTTTCCCTACATCTGGACCTTGTAATTATGTGCTTTCATAATTTCCTTTTATTACTTATTAGCTTATGTTTTTATATTACTTGCAAATATATATATTTATATACATATAAATAACAGATTGTCTAAACAAGTGAAGGTTCTCTATAGAATGAATATCATTATTTTTACTAAAATGTATTTCAATTTCCAATCAACATAACAGCTCAAAATTTCCTCCAGGTTAAATTCAGAACAGTGGTCTTGTATTTTATTTAATTTTATTTATTTTTAGAATTTTTTCCATTACTATTTATTCCGCATATCCTCTTCTACCTCCATCCACCCACCTCTGCCACCCTTTGCAATCACCTTACTGTTGTTTGTGTCCAAAACTTTTTTCTCTTTTTTTTTTTCTTTTACTAAATCCCTCCACCCCCAGCCCTACCCAGAGCAGTCAGCCTGCTGTCTATGAGTCTGACTCTATTAAACTTGTTAGTTCAGTTTGTTTACTAGATTCCACATATGAGTAAAATCATATGTGGCTTCATGTAATAGTCTATTTGTAAAACCTCACTACAGATCAGATTGATGAATCCCAATATTTGTTTTAGATTCATAGAATCTCAAAAAGAACTTCAAAAGCACATATCTTAAGTTCTTGAAATATAATTTGAATTAAAATTTTTCTCCCTTTTGTAGTAGTAATACACACTCATTTAGAAATTAGGAACAAAGAAAGGGGAATAAATAATACACATTTCTACCACCTAAAGTAACAACTGCTAATATTCGGTTGTCTTTATCTTCTATTGTTTTTGCTGTGCTTTTCCCCCCTTTTAATGTAATTGAGTCCATTCTGATTAAGTACTACATTTATTCCTTGGTTTTTGTCTTGATTTCAAAAGTGAACTTTAGGTCAATATGAAAGATTTAATTAATGTGAAACACCCCTCCCCCCACCCAACATACCCATACACACTCTAAGCAAATGAAATTTTTGCATAAAATATAATAAAATAAACTTAAATGCAAGTTTAAGACCTAGAAAGGAAACTCTCCAGATATCAAAACCAAGAGATTATCAAGGTCAGAAAAACAGTTGATAGGGGCACAATATCTTCCTACCCTCCCTTAGGAAGCAGAGAAGCTCTGTTTCATTAGGCAAACATAGATTACTCCATGAGCATTACCTTTAATAATCTGACTTTATAAACATCATCATTATTGAAAAATCCTTCTATTTTTCTGGTCATAGTTTGGGCCAATTTAAGCTTTTAGCTACAATTTTTAAAAATATTTTTCTTTATGTTAGGTAGAAGGAAATTCAGAGATGATTCTGTTCATGAGGAATTCATAATGAACCTTTAAAAAGTTTCCTATATACATTCATGGGTCTTTACTTTCTTCTATCAAGCATATATCTGTATATAAAGTAAAATACACATTTCTGCTCTTGCCGAGGTTAACAGTGACCCAAATGTTCCTAAATCCAACTGCCTCCTCTGGTCCTCACCTTACTTGACCTATCAGCAATATTTAACATAATTGATCTCTCTGTTCTCCTTTATTTGGCTTCTGACACCACATTTGCATTTTTAAAAAGATTTTATTTATTATTTTTGGAGAGAAGGAAAGGGAGAGAGGCAGGGAGGGAAAAAGACATTAATGTATGGTTGCCTTTCACCTGCCTCTAGCCACAGACCCGGCTGGGGACCCAGCTGGCAACCTGGTTATTTTGCCCTGGCTGAGGAATCGAATCAGCAACCTTTGGATTTGCAGGCTGGCACCTTATCCACTGAGCCACCAGCCAGGGCCCACACTTAACATTTTTCTCCTATCTTTCTGCTTGCTGCCTCCTTCTCCCCTCCCCCACCTCTAACATTGGATATACATGGGGTATAATTTGGGCTTTTTCTTTTATGTTTACACTTACTAATTAGTCTTATGGCTTTACACTCTGGTGATAGATGAATAATTCCAAGATTTATATCATTAGAGTTGGGCAGTAGAGAGGAACAGGGGAAAAATTGGGACAACTGTAATAGAAATCAGTTTAAAAGATAAATTTAAAAAAAATAACAAATTAAAATAAAAAAGATATCTATCATTATATCTTGAATATAAAACTCTAGCCAAATACTACTCAGCCATAAGAAAGGATGAAATACTGCCATTTGTGACAATATGAATAGATCTTGAGAGTATCATGCTAAGTGAAACAAATCAGATAGAAAAAGATAAAATCATATGATTTTACTCATATATAAGATATAAAACAGAAAGCAATGAACAGACAAAACAAACACATTCATAGACACAGACAACAGAAGGGTGGTTATTGGGGGGAGGATGAAGAGGATAATGAGGGTCAAATTCATGGTAATGGAGAGGTACCAGATTTTGGGTGGTGAGCACACAGTACAATCTACAGATGAGGTGCTACATAATCGCATACTTGAAAGTTATGTAATGTTATTAACCAATTTCACCCCAATAAACTTAATTTAAAAATCTCCAGCCCAAACCTCTCCCATGAACATCAGACTCTTGCCTACATGGCATATTCAAACACTGAGTTCCTACTCTTCTTCCCCACCCCAAGATCTGCTCCCCTACAATTTTACTCATATCATTTAGGGGCAACTTGACTGTCCTGATTGCCCAGGCCAAGAAACTTGGAGTCACCTGTGATTATTCCTTTTATCATGTACTACATTTAATTTATTGGCAAATGCTCTTAACTCTACTCTTAAAATCAATCCAGAATCACATTACTTTCTCACCATTTTCATTCTGTTGCAAGATAGTTACCCCTTATCTTATCTATAACTGTCTTTCTAATCAGTAATCCTGCTTCAAACTTTCAGTCTATTTTCCAGCATAACTGTTAGGATAACCCTGTTATTCATTCCACGATGATCCTGTTAAAAAATACTATGTTAAGAAAATAAAAATCATGTCACTCTCCACCCTGACTAGTGTGACTCAATGGAATGGATGTTGTACTGCGAATGAAATGGTTGCCAGCTCAATTCCTGGTCAGGGCACATGCCTGGGTTGCGGGCCAGGTCCCCTGTTGAGGTCATGCAAGAGGCAACCAACTGATGTTTCCCTCTCTCTAGTCTCCTTTCTCTAAAAGTAAATAAATGAGTATCTTTTAAAAAAATCATGTCATTCTTTCCTGCTCAATAACCTCCAAAGTCTTCCATCACTGACTAGATGCCAATACATTTTAAATGTCTTACAAAGATTTGAATCATTCAGGGTTTTTTTTTTGTTTTGTTTTCATTTTTGCAGTAAAGTATTAACACTGACCAAAGAAAGGTTTGGATCTTTGTCCCCAAAACCTGAGAAGTAAACTTGAAATATTCTACCCAACAGGAGAGTCTGTGTTTATCTGGAGGCCTTGGGCCCCACAGAATCACCTCAGCCTCCACTGCTAGAGACCAAGTCAACCATGCAGGTAGTTGGTGTGTCTATGCGGACACACCTCCAGGGAAAGTTATGGACACCAAATCTCTGATAAGCTTCCCTGGCTGGCAACATTCTGCATATTGTCACACATTATTGCTGACATAAAAGTGCTTTCCACATGATTCCTTTGGGATAGGACAACCAGAAGTTGTGCACCTGGTTCTCCTAGACCCTACTCTAGACACCTCTTCCTAATGCTGATTTTAATCTGTATCTATTTTTTTGTAATCAACTCTAACTGTGAGTATAATGACTCTGCTAAGTTCTGTGTGTTCCAGTGAATCACTGAACCTGAGGGAGGTCTTGGGAACCTTCTGAATATGCAGTACCCTACTTTACCTTCATGGCATTGAGTCTTGCTACTCTCCCATCATCATTTCCTTCTGACACATTGGCTTCTGTGATGTGTCTCCCTTGTATACTCTCATGCTAGGCCTTTACACATGCTGTACCTTCTGTCTGGAGTACTCTACCTGTCTCTCAGAAATGCAATTACTATCTTTTTCATCTCCTCCAAATATTTATTCAAATACCACCTTATCAGTAAGGTATTCTCTGGCTATGTCTACTTAACATTGCAACTATCCCGTGAAAGGTATACTCATTCTCCTTCCATACTTTATGTTTCTATAGAGAACTTATCTGTTTTGAAATTTTGCAAATTTTATTTATTAATTTATTGTCTCCCTTACCCAAACCAGAATGAAATCTTCAACAAAGCAGGGAATTTAGTCCATTTGTTCACTTCTATGTTCCAAATGCCTGGAATAAGTATAACACAGGTGAGCACTCAGTAATAGCTCGAGTGAAAGACAACACCTGTGCATGTCAAGAAGAAAAATAAACAGTGGTTCAACAAAAAATAGATACTTTACCCAAAACAACAAAGACTGATTAGTGGTTATTCAAAATAACTTCATTTAAAAAGTACCACCAATTAATTATAAAATATGAATCAGTAGATTTGGCAGGAACCTAATTTTCCATCTTCTAAGAGAATGTGTCCTGGATTACTCAATAGTTTAAAAGGCTCATGAAACAAACTAGGGAAAATATTTAACCCATACAGAACATCCAGAAACCAAGAGCTTGAATGCAGTTGGCCATTGTGAATTTGTGAACAGGGGGTCAGAAATGAAAGGTTTTTGGTGAAGAAACAGTTGTTAGGAAGGAGCATAAACCAGATAATTGGACTCTGTCCTCTGTCAGAGTCTCACTCAGGCTCCTTCAGGCAATGAAACCCACTGAATAGAGAAGTGTGACCCTACTATTGTCATTGCCCAGTTTCACCAACACTGACTTGAACAAGTCAGCCTCTGGGGTAGAGTGGGACCAGACTCAAGTGAAAAACCCCACAACGACCTAATGATACCACCAAGGTACCATGCTGTAACTGCAAATCACCAGCTAAAGAATTCTTTGTTGTAGCCCAAATTGTTCCTGGAACAGTCTAATCCATACCAAGAATAAGAAAGTCCAATCAGAATTCATAATCACCCACAGTTACTGAGTAAAGAGAAAATCTTGTGTAAATACAAGATTCATCCCAGAACCTCCATAGGAGGGCTGACTCTCCAGACTTGTCCCCCATTTTATGGGAAATGACACCTGGGTAATCTGCTGAGATGATGCCCCTCTTCTAAAAAGAATTGGAAATAGAAGATGATCAGGAAAAGTCTAAACTAAAGAGAGCCAGATAATGGGATTAAAGAATAAGGGGTAGGAAAGGGAAGAGCTTGTGGTGGGAGGGGGTGGAGAAGGAGAGACCCATGGCCCCATTGTGTGGGAATATAATCACCACATCCAAGGAGAAGTGAGGAGTATGCCCAGAGCAAAAGCCCTGAGGGTCTTGTTCTAGTCATTATAACTTGGGACCCCACTATGAATAGGGTTAGCCAGTGAAACCACAGGGAACTTCCTGGAGGAAAGTACAGCAAAGACTCGGAGATTTGAGTGAAGTAAATGAGTGAATAAAAAATGAAACAAGATGGATGTCTGAGGAGAAACAAAAATAAAGCACACATGTAACTTCATGATCAATGCAATGGCACCACGAAGGATTTTTAAAATCCAAGATTTAAGGACCTGTTTCCTGTGGGAACAATGCAGTCTCCAAATGCTACTATCACAAATGAGGCCACTTGGGATGCTTTTAGAAAGCAGAGAAAATTAGGAAGTAAGTGGCAGGGACACTCTTGATGCAGAGCCTGGTGGACTCCCCTCACCTCAGCCCAGTGTCCGATGATCCAGCAGGTTGTCAGCCAGTGAACAATGAAGACTGGTTTGTCCTACTCCTGCTTAATAATTCATTTATTCAGCAAATATTTGTTCACTAGATACCAGGTTCTGGGGATTCAGCATTAACTACCCAGATAAAATCCTTGCCCTCCTGGAGTTCACTCTGGAGGCTGGGTGGCGGTAGGGGGTGGGGATGAAGACAGACAGTACAGGAATTAACAAATAAGAGTACTAAAAGGAAAAATAGGAATAAAAGAGAGGTACTAATCTGATGAATCTTATGAAAAAGTTATAGTATTGACCTTTTGAGAAATTATGCACAGAGGTGCCATCTTGCACAATGAGCTTCCCAGGAAGCTGTCATAGCTCCCTTTTAAGGCCATAACCAGCTTCTAAGCTCACGTGTTGTCACCATGCGCCGAATTATAGAGTGCTGTAAGATTTCAAAAGGCGTGTGAGTCCGTGACCTGTTACAGACCCTTCAAATGCTAAAGCAAGAGCTCAGGTATTTAATGAGCTGCACATTCTACACCCACACTCCACAATTGTCAGCGCTTCTATCTCATTCTGCCTTAACAAATTAAAAGAAATACCATGAAGGAAAAAAGTAGACTAAAGGTGATTGGGTCAAAACTCCCTTGTGTAAAAATATTACATCTAACCTACTCAGAACCTATGTTTCCCTGATTGAGGGGGCATCTCCCACAGTGAGCTCAACCAGAACTTCCTGCCAGAATCCACCCTCTTCCCTGCCAGAGCCAGTTTGGAATAGGCCTCTGCCTTCGGCGGCTGCTCCAGGCTCTTGGGGGTGGTTCCCTGTCCCGGACTCATAGGTACCTGCCTTTGGGCTGGACAGTCCTTGGCCCTCCCACCATGCCTGTCCCGTGCCTTCCTCCAGTTCCTGGTGGCTCTCAGCCGCACCACTAGCACCACTGCACAGCTAAGATGAGCGAACACAGCCAGATGACTGAATTAATGCAAGTCAATTAGGTCAGTAAGTCTTTGAGATCCACCTCAGCTTTGCTCCTAAAGTTCAGGATGAAAATGTAGTGGCCCTGGCTGGGTTAATCAGTCTGACACAGGTAGCAGGAACCAGACCTCAAGACAAGGATAGCAACTGTGCAGCCCTAGAGCGCCACCTCCCAACTCAAAGCTGACATTGCAATTAGCCACGTCTCTCCCTCTGATCTCCCCGTGCTAATGTTAATTCTGGCCTGAACTGTTCAAAATTGAAGAAAACTAAAAAAGTATAACAACAACGAAAATACATATATATGATCCTAAGCTGGATTCAGTATTAGTGGAGTAAAACTATTTTTATAAAGGCCGTTGCTGTGTTGGCTGACAAAATTGGAATACAGATGATAGAGCAGACGAAAGCATATTGTGTAAATTTAACTAAAGTAGGTCATTGTACTGGGGGTATATAAAAGAATAGTCTAGAAGGTACTGATAAATAAAGGACCATGACATATGTTACTTACTCTCAAAAGCCTTAGAAAAGCTGGAGGCTGCAAGGAGCAGGTGTGGAAGAACTTGAAAGTTAAGGCAAATGGGGGAAATGTTAACAGTACCTTAAAGGATAAAGTGCCTACAGATGTTCTATGTAGTATTCTTGCAACTTTTCCGTATGTTTGAAATCATGTCCAAATAAAAAGATGTTGTTGTTGTTTTTGTTTGTTTGTTTGTTTTTGTAATCTGGTTTTAAGAGCTAGAAAATTTGTCTAAAAAAAGCTCCTCTACGACCTGGACTCCCACCATTAGTAGTTCATTTCTTTGAATATGACAGAGTTTGAGACATCCTTAGGCCCCCAACTTCAACAGGAACAGCTTTGCTTTCACTTGTTTGAAAACAGTATTCCTCTGGCTTGTAATTGTTTAAAAGAGCATGTCTTTGTTTGAACATTAACACATTACAGGATGTATAATTGAAATCTTATGGGCTGGCAAAGGGATCACTGGAGAGAGGCTAACGTGCTAGGTGTGAACAGATGTCCTGTGATAAATGAAAATGAGACCTGGGTACGGAGGAGGAAGAATACTGTCATTTGCTCACCTCCTAAGTTGATGCTCAGGCAAACCTGCAGGTCATGGTTCTAAGAACATGCCTGGATTCCCAGTCGGCCTTCTCCAAGGCCATCCTGACACTCGCCTTCCAGATTCACTGAATCTGCTCCGTCTCAACTGTGCAGAAAGGTGCCTACACCTGATATGGGACAAAAGACATTAACAAAACCTTTGCTGAAGGAAGGTCAAGTAGGGAGACATTTGCCTTTTTACTCCACTAGCCAACCCCAGAGGTCTACAGTGTGGTTCAGAATCCTCTGTGCTCAGAAACTCAGGGACATGGAAAGTTTGCTCTATCAAACACCTAAGTGGATTAAGTTATGGTAATATTGGGTTTCTGAGAATCCCAAGAATATGCCGGCCATAATTTCTTCTTTTTCTCACTATAGAAAATTTCCCACGTTGTATCAATAGAGACAGCTCTTAATTTTTGCAATCAAGGTAAATACACACAGTCAAATTTAAGTTCGGCTCTAGCATTGCCTGCGTTAAGGTTTGTGTTACCTGCAGTTCAGGGTGCTAAAGAGTCCCATTTTCTTTATAAAATAGCGCATTCTAGTGGCACTCACGGGCACTACACGGAAACCCAGTTTTTCTTTTTTCCTTGAGTAAAAATTATATATATATTTATTTGCCCTCTAGCTAGCTGTTCCTTAGTCAGAAACAGACATCAAATGCCTATTTTTCAGATGAAACCCCTTCCAACAGTTTCTATATGAGAACATGCAGATTCATATAACCCAGAGTTGTGTTCAAACCCTGAATTTTCGATGTTATCATTACGCCACAAACAAAGCTACTTTTCCCGTGGAAAGGCCACAAGTGGGAATTTCAAAACAGGATGAAAATAATATTTTAAATCCAAATGGTGCTCATCTGTCACTCTCGCTTAAATCCTAGAGCATTTTCTATAGAAACTAATGTTTTAAAAAATGTACTTATTTTAGAATGTCTGTTCCAATGAATGGAAAGAAAACATGCTGCCCTATTCTGAATAGGCCTCTGTCACAGAGCCTCCTGGGCCCTTCACCAGCAGCCTATGCAGGTTTCAAGTAATCACGTAGGCTTGGAGCCTGGACCCAGGTTCCTCCCCAAATGTTAATGCTGGGGAGCCACAGCTGGGCACTCAGGTCCAATTAGCACAGGCCCTGCGACTGACCAAAATTAGGCCAGTCTAAAATAAATCATGTGGGCTGTTTTTTGTGGTTTTTATGTTTTGTTTTGCTTTGCTTTGTTTTAAGTGTAAGGAACACAACCCATTCACAGGTAGCATTTTTTTTTTTTTTTTTTTTTTTTAATCTAGGCTTTCATTTATACTGTCATGGCTGTAACTACTTTTCAAACAGGTTGGAGTTCCATGATAAAGTATGTCATAAAGAATGTATCAAATAAAGATGGGTGGGGCAGGGGTGGGTGGATCCTTCGAGGATAACCATAAGTTTAATTTTGGTTTAACGTCTCTGGCTGGTAGGGTTCACTGGCTTGAGCACTGGCCTGTGAACCCAAGGACTGCTGGTTCGATGCCCAGCCAGGGCACATACCCAGGCTGCAAGCCAGGTCTCCAACCAGGTCCCCAGCTGGAGGCATTTGAAAGGCAACCATATAGTTATGTTTCCCTCCTTTTCCCTCTCTCTAAAAATAATGAATAAAATCTTTTTTTTTTAAATGTAACTTCCACGTTGTATCACGGAAATTAGGAAAAACAAAAAGGGTGAAAAAAAGAGCACCTTTCCAGAGTCCCGCTGTGCCCCTTTGTAACAAATAGTATTATCCAGTCAGGGAGGGCTTGTTATTTCTATTTTATAGAAAAGGAAGTGGAGGCTCAGAGAGAAAGGGAGGAAGGAAGCTGGTCTTCAAATCCTCCAGCCAAGATGTCACATTCTCACTATGGCAGAACCCAGAGAACGGTTTTCCAGAGCAAGAAAAATAGTTTCTGCTTATCTTCAGAATCTTCATGTTGAGAGGAGTGAAAACTCTTCCCGTTAATGGGTGTTTTCAAATGCTTTATTTGCATGGGCATCTTTGAGAAGAGCTGGGAGGTGAGTGAGGTCTCCCTCCAGCTTCCCTGCCCTCCTCTTCAGCTGCTTCCCTGCTGCAGTCCTGCACAGTTAGCCCAGAGCTCTACGTTGGGTCCTGATGAAGCTTTCTCCATCTAATCTAGAATCTTCTCCTGCTTCCTCTGTTTTCAGATCAGGCCTAGCCAACATCCTATTTCCTTCTGGGTCTGCCACTGATTAGCTTAGATTCCATTGTAATAGAACTGGTGCCTCTAGTCAAAGAAATGCTCAGACACTGTGGCAAGAGATACGAGTGGGAGCTTTAGCCCTTTTGTTTCATTCTGTCTCAGATATGTATGTTCTAGACACAAAGCTGGCCGCTGAAAGTACACAGATTGATAAAAGATGATTTCATCTTCATATTATACCATTTGGCAAGTGTGGGGAAAATGGAGTCAGTCAGGCTTCCTCACCTGGAAATCCAGGTGGAAATGATTCAGCAAATGTTAAGCAATGAGTGACATCCTACATTGGCACACAGCCAGCTTTGCTCGTACACAGTAAGTATTCAAGGAGTAAGAGCTTTCCCACTGGGGGACATCACCCTAGGCTGATGCAATAATGGCATGTCAGGTATCCCGACGGTTCTGTGCATCTTTCTCCATTTGCCCAAATCCCAAGTGGACCTGCCTGGTCTCAGACTTTGCAAAATAACAAGTAATTTATTCCAATGCTTCATGAGGCTGTTTTAATTAAATAGAAGGCCAAATACAAGGTAAAAATAAAAACCGGTCAATGGATCCTATAGATATATTCTGATAAGAAAAGCAAAATATTTATTAAAGCAAGTGAGGAAAAGAAGGTGATATGCTCAGAATTGCGCAAGATTCAATTTGTAGTGTTTATTTTCTGCCCCTCTCTCTACACCATCATATATATTTTCTTTCAACCTCTGAGAGAGGACTAAATGATGGATTTCTAGGGCTGGTGAAGGCAGTTTGGAGCAAGGAACTCAGTTCATTAGCCTCCCTCTCTGGGAGGTGGTGAGCTAAGCACCTGTGAGGCTTCATTTACTTCTTACACCACCACTGTGAGCTCAACTGAATTAGAATTAGGCCCACTTCACAGATGAAGAAACTAAAGCTCAGCAAGGTTAAGTAACACATTGTGCCTAATGTGTTAATAACAGGAGAAAATATGGGAGAAAAGGGAGGTTCCTATTTGCTCTTTGATGTCATTCTTTCTATTCCCCAACTTCTCAATGGATGTACCCCAATCAAGCAACACATGCATTGAACACTTTCTATGCATGTGCATTGCATGGGAGAATTACAAAACATTATAAGCTCTAGTCTTTATCCTCAAGGCAACAAAAACATAATTTTGGGAATAAGACACACACCCACACACCCACACACACCCCTAATAATCCAAATTCTATGTGCAGGAAAGACAGGTCATGATGTAAGAGAGAAGGGAAAGACTCTGGGTGGGATTTTCCTAGGCAAGGAGGATGTGTAAAAACATTCTAGACAGTAATGATGAGTAAGACTCAACATTTGGGGTAGAGCAGTGGACAGAAGCAGGTTCGGAGCAGAGTAACAAGAGGAGCAGCTGGAAAAGTGCATACAAGCAGGATGGTGAATGTGACAGCAGGAGGAGGGAGTGTGTGTGTGAGAGAGAGAGCGAGAGAAGGAGAGAGAGTGTGTGTTGGTTGGTTAGTTGGTTGGGATGGTTGGTAGGGCTGGGAATAAACATGGAGAGTATGGGAAGCATTGGGCTGGGACCCAAAAGACAGGGGTTCTCTGCTTCACACCTTCAGACTAGTTATCCAACATCTGAGCCTTGATTTTCCTCAGCTGTTAAACCAGAAATCAGAGTAGATTATCTCTGAGTTCTGTCTCATATAATAAGTCTGAGGCTTCCCTCTGCCTCTCCTTTTATTCCCCTCCCCACTTTCAGCTCAAGGCGATAAGGAAAAAATTACCTTTGTTTGGCAACTAGCATAACTATTTTGTTTTGTTTTTTTGAGAAACAATTTTTTATTTCATGAGCCTGGGCAAAACCTGTCACTATAATAAATAGCAATATCTGTGTCATCAATATTAGGGAATTTTTAAAGCATACATAATCTCAAACTGATCGATATGGTTTCTAGTGAACTAGTGTCATTTCTTCTACCATCCACCCATGTGCCTTTGATGAATTATTATTTGATGCAATGCCATTTATTAACATTAGGCGTCCATAGGAAAGAGCTCTAGGGACCTCACTGTTGAGTTTACTCTAAGGATATTTTTGAGGATGTTATTGAGTACACAAAGAAGAAGAACCCAGAGCAGAATTTCTCTCTGATCTCCAGGTCAGGAAGAGGTGTGCCATGACTGAGCACACCTGGCTCATCTCTACCTCAAGGGCTCTGTGACTGTTCTAAAGAGCTCCATTTTCATTTTCACAACTGGGTGCCACTAGAAAGCACATGGCTTGCCCATAGCATGCTCACTCATCCAGACTGCCTTTTCTTCCTGCTCTTGATCTTTATTGGCCTCATTTTTTTTTTCCTTCTATATTTTTATCTTTCTGATTTATATGCATTTGGACCCCTTAAGGACCTCTGGACAGAAGGAGGTATAAAAAAAGAAATGAACACAATTAAGTAAATAAATAACCTGTATAACTGAAAGCTTTGTTTTCCATACCAGAGGTGAGCAAATGTCAGACTGCGGGCCAAATCCAGCCTGCCACCTGTTTTTGTAGGGTCCACAAGATAAGGTTGGCTTTTATATATATGTTTTAATGGTTTGGGAGAAAGAAAAAGCAAGATTTGTGATAAGAGAAAATCCTATGAAACTTTTATTTCGGTATCTAGAAATAAAGTTTATTGAAATATAGCTACGCTAACTCATTTGCTTATTTGTCAGTGGCTACCCTCCCACTGCACCAGCAGAGTTGGGTAGTTCTAACTAAGATAGATGCTGCCGTAAGCCTAAAATATTCACTGTCTGGACTTCTACAGGATAAGATCACTGACCCCTTGATTAGAACTTCATTTTACATATGTTTGAGTTCCTCTTGGCTAATGTTAGTTTTACAATATTGTCTCCAAGCTAGGTGCTCTCTGCATCCCTACACAGCTTAGCTATTTTTTATGCTTTGTCCATAAAATTGCTGCTCAGTGCACTTTAACATTGACCCAAGCTTGGGTGTACTGCCTATCTCAGAGTTCAATACTGTGTAATAAAGACAGTTAACTTCCAGCCACTTAGAAATAACTGAAGGACCCTCTTGGGTGACACTAATAAAATGAATCCACAAAAACTTCTATTTTTGCTGAAAATTCCAAGCCAACAGAAGGATCTACACAGCAACTTGGCGCTTTTCACACCACATTCAAACAATTTCCTCCAGTGTCTTTTCAGTTCATACATGTGTTTGCATATTTACTGATTTTTCCCCCTCCCTTGGTCATCCTTAGTTAGAAATATAACCAAGTCTCCATGGAAACACAGCAAAATACTCCCTCACAGATGATCAAGGGGCTGAGCATCTGGTATTGGGCTGAATGCTGCAATGGCTTCTAACCAAATTAGGAAGAGAAAGCAGTTTACCCAGCCCTTCCAGGCCTCTCAGAATTCTAAAGCTCAGCATGGAAACCTACACAGATCATGAGCTGCTGAGAATGTTTTTATTCTTTCTTTTCCTTCTGAAAATATTTGATCTATTTCTGTTTCATCCTTTGCCCCTAGAATGATTGACAGAGTTTACAGAATAAGCAGGAAGGCAACTTACATTTAGTGAGCACCTACTGTGTGTTAGGCCCAATGTCACACAGTTTGTAAACCAGAAGAACTGGGATTTGAACTCTGGTCTTGTTGCCAATGCCCATTCTCTTTCCAATACACATGAAATAAGACCCATCCAATGAAGAAGATAGGACAGACAGGTTCAACCAGGTCTTTTAACAAAACCTGGAGGAAAGGTAGAAATCAAGATAAAGAAGTAAGAATATGAAAGTTACCTTCTCTCCTAAAACCCAACTATGTTTACAAGAAGTCAAGGTCAAAACTAAGTTATGGAGGAACCTAAAGAACCAGGGTTCTCTTCCCCAACAACTCCTCCCTAATGGTTAAAAAATGATGTTTTAAATAATGTTAATAAGTGCCTTGAAAGAAGAACAGACAAAGCACTATGGTAATTTAGAGAAAGAAGGCAGGCTTCAAGGTCAGGATGGGCTGGAGGAATGAATCAGGAAGAGATGGCAGAGCACAGCAAGTTCATCATAATTCAAAGCCTTGCCTATTCCTGGGGCCAATGATCAACTAACTGCCCTTTCCTCAAACTCTAATGAGGAATAACAATCTCCTAGGCCCTGTTTCTGACTAGACCTGGTGACATGCACACTTGCCCAAGAGCTTGTCTTTGAGCAGGACCTGGTATCCTCAAGGTCACAAAGCCTTGCTCTCCCAGACATTACGAGAGGCATCTCAGAACTGTAGTCTCAAGCCATGGGGAGTGTGGAGTCTCAGAAACTAGGCGTGGGGATGGCTGCTCCTCTCAAGCAGCTAGGTTCTGGGCACCCAACTTCCACTAGGACACTTTTGCTTTTACCCGTTCAAAGAAAGTATTCCTCTCCATCATATATGTTTGAAAAACACTGTCCTAGAAGATATTTTCATCTGAACATTGGCACGCATCACAAGATATGTAACAGCTAGTCAAACCAGGATGTTTTTGAGAAAGAGTTCTGCCCTCTGAAGGTTTACACAAGAGTTCGTGGTAATACCACCGCTCCTATGATAAAGATGCAAATGTTTTTAAAAAATGAAACGTTGCATCCTCACCACTGATGGTCAAGGCAGGTGTGGAGAAGGGGGTGAGAGAAAGCAGAGAGGCCAAGAAAGAGGCAGCTCCTTCCAGTGGAAGAGACTCAGGAAAGGAGGGTGAGATTACTGGCACCACCTCCTCCATCCCAGCATACAGAGCCACACATTACCTTGGGAAGGTGACTGGATTCTTCTTAGGCTCCACTTCTAAAGAATAATGGGGTGGGCTGTCCTATGTTTTTGTGCCCTGTAAGCCTAAAGTGCATTCCTCTTCAGCATGAGCCTTGATTGCATAAAAGTCTGTGTGAAATACTTTGCTCTCCAGAGAGAAGCTATCTCATTGCAAATTGCTTTATTAATCAAATTAGTGGATAAACTAGAGTACTAGCTACTACATTAAAATTGACCTTTATATGATAGAGAATTGAAATCCTTGGGGACATCTGGTCAATGCAAAAACAGCGCTACTCTGTGGAATAGAAGCTTTGACTTGCGAGAAAACAACTGGTCTTTACAAACACTATATATAACTATATATACATATATGTGTGTGTGTGTGTGTGTGTGTGTGTGTATATATATATATATATATATATATATATATATATATATATGTTTTCTTTTTTTTAAGTATTCAGCACCCTTGTCCTTTGGAATGGCTTTGGCTCAGCTTCCTAGATGTTTAAAATTCCATGCATTAGTCAAGGAAGCATTTCTGCTGGTTTAACCAAGCACAAGCACATCTTATAGAGATCTGATTAATCATTGCTCTGAAAAAGAAGGATGCTTCCCATCTAGAGCAATTTATAAAGATTACACAGCCAACCCCAAACCAGGAAGGAAATTTCTCCCTTTTGTTAATCTTTCACAGAATAAATAATGAGATTGGAAGTTTAGAGAATAACCAGTAATTTATCTTGGGCTATGTTGATAAAAAGACCTGTCATTTCAAGAAGAACTAGCTCAGTTTCATGAACTACTTTATTAGACATTAGCACTGACCACATGATTCGAGCTTAGAAGGAAATAACAGCTCAGGCAGCTAAAAAATCCTACTCTTAATTTATAAATTCCCTTAAGTAGAACGGAGTCCCCGTTCTTCATTATGACCCACTCAGTCACCTGCCTACTCAAAGTCAAAGGCATTTCTACTGGTGGCACTGACATTTCTACTGGTTAGGAGCTTCACAGGTTAGCCTGACTGGTTTTTATATAGCCTGAGCAGAGAGGAAGCAGACAAGGGAAAGCTTGAAAAAACTGAGGCAGCCCAAGAGGAGAGCTTACTGCATTCATATTCCTTTTCCTTTTTCTATGTGTGTGTATGTGTGTGTGTGTGTGTGTGTGTGTGTGTGTTTCCCGCTATTTCATTCCTTATTTCCTTGGTCACAACCCCTTTGACTTCAGTGCAGTACCCCTGCTTGGTTGATGGTACAACCAGCAAGTACCTGTAAGCCATGCCCGTCTCTGCCCTGGTGGTTTCTCGCAAAGAAATTCCATGGACACGTAAAAACTTCTCCAGGTATTTCCGTTCCGCTGCTCCAGTGGGCCTCACGGGCCAGCCAGTGGCCTGAGGTGGAGGCTTGGTCACCGCGAGGTGCCGTCTACATTTCAGAGCAGACTCGCTGGATTTGGGCAGACCCAGCTTGGAGCTGGGGATGTCTGCACAGGCAGGCTTATACAGATGCATGTTTCAAAGCTCCAGGCAAGCAATGCTGATTTCACAGTAGTCGGTTCTAAGACTGGCTGTATCTTGCTATGGTTAGCATGAGTTATGTGGATTTGGTGTGTCCCTAAAAGGGATTAGATCGTTTGCCTTAGATGCCCCTTATGGTTTTTGTATGTGAGCTGGCCCCTGAGTTAGGTCCTGGCATGGCCGCTGGCTGCATGTTTCTGCTGAAGCCCGACAGGAGCCAATCACTTTTCTTATTCCTGTAAAGTTCACCAGGTCAAACTTCAGCAACAGGAAAAAAAATATGGGCATTCTTTCCCATGTCTTTCTATTTAGGTAAAGGGAATATTTTGGTGGGATATGAGCCAAATGTTCTGTTCTCATAAGGATCATGTGGCTTTGAGGATGATTCATGAGCATGTAATGAGACCTCTCTAAATTATCAAATATTTCATCATCAAATAATTTATTATACTAGTAGCATGATTCATTTGGGCAATAGGTCCATTAACCAATTTCTTCTTCGGATTTTGCTGTCCAATAGTAGGACATATCAGTAAGGTGACTGTAAAAAGCAAAAGGCCCCCACCAATATGTGCACCTGATTCTTGGTGAAGGTGCAAAAGCAACTCAACAGAAGGACAGGCTTTTCAATAAGTGGTGTTGGAGCAACTGGACATCAATAAACAAAGCAAGTGGACAAAAATAAGCGAATCCTTGACTTACATCTCATATTTACACAAAAATTAACTCCAAATGGATCACAGACTTCGATGTCAAATGTAAAATGACAAAATTTGTAGGTGAAAACTTCAGAGAAAAACTGTAGGACCTCTGGCAAAGTGAAGAGTTCTTACATTTGACACCAAAAATACAGTTCTTAAAAGGTAAAAATTACAAATTTGGTCTTACAAAGATTCAAAACTTTTGCATTGTGAAAGACCCTGTAAAGAGGATGAAAAAAAAAATTACAGACTGAGAAAAAAATTGCAAACCACATAGCCAATAAAAAAGTTATAAATAGAGCATAGAAAGTCTCAAAGCAACAATAAAAACATAAATAATCCAATTAGCAAACAGACAAAAGCTATGAACAAACATTTTACTGAAAAGGAGATACAGATGGAAAATAAGCACATGAAAAGATGGTCACCATTATCAGCCATTAGGGAAATGCACATTAAATCCACAACAAGATACCACACACCTATCAGAAATAGCTGAAATAAGCATAACATTGACACCAAATGCTGGCAAGGATTAAGAGACACCAGCTCACGCAAATTGCTGGTGGGAATGTAAAGAGACATTGCCACTCACTCTCCCCTCAAAGTATGGCAGTTTCTTCTAAAACCAAACATACCAAGCTTACCATCTGATGCAGCCATTGTCCTCTTTGGTATTTATTCCACAGAAATTTAATCCATGGTCACACAAAAACCAATTCACAAATGTTCACAGCAGGTTCATTTACAACAGCCAAGGAGGAAACAGAGGTGAACTGGGAAAGCAGTTATGAAAAATGAGACATAAGCCTTCTTCAATGCATCACTGTCTTTTTCTGCTCTCTAGATATGGAGCCAATAGGTGGCCTTTAGTCTAAAGCAAATGCAAAGGAAATGGCCAGCGGGACCCTGATGTGCAGATATGCAGCTGTGCACTGTGAGGCCAAAGGTGCCTTGAAAGATGGCTGTTGAGGGCACAGAGTACCTTGGAAAAGAAGTAAATGAGGAGGAAGGAAGGTTGGAGATGGGGCCTTTGTCCTCTTACATAGGCTTTGCACTCTCTTTTTAAGTTATGTTGGGCCATAGGAAGTTTGAGATGGCATTGTGGTCACATGCTCTCAAGTCTTCACGGACGCAATGCTTCCAGGATGCTGAGAACACGTCTCTCCTCCTCCCAGTTTGCACTGGCCTGGTGGAGAAGAATTCCCATGAGATGCAGGTGGAATATGGTGGAACTAGCATGGGCTGTGAAATCAGGAAGACTTGGGTTTGACTTCGACTCCTACAACACTAGAGTGAATTGACTCATAGCGCTTCTTGAATCCTAGTTTCTTCCTCTGGAAAAATATACCTCACCAAAGCACCTCATAGGGTTCTGGTAAAGAATAAAGGAGGTGTGGTATTTGATGTACCTTGCACAGAATAAATAACCCAATAAGCGGTGGTTATTGTTATAATACCTCCTGCATGGCACAACTCTAAAGACTACCGGGACATTGCAATGCCTGGCTGACAGAGTGGGATGTGGCAGACCTGGACAGACTAAGCAAGCAACAATTTTCAGGGCACTTCAGTGTTGTGGGTTAAATGGCTGCAAAAAGGACGGGATGGCTTTAAATGTGACTTTCTCCTTTTTAAAGAGAAGTGAAGGATTATCCGGATAAAGCTGACTTGTTCATCATGTGACAAGAAATCTCTCCACCACCTCTTCAGTGTCTACTCAGAAAGCAGATTTGAAAATTGCAAAGAATCACCCACCTCCCATGTAGCTGCTCCCCATGCTCTGCCACAGGCCTCATCCATCTTCTTCCACAGGTTCTTAAGGGTCTGGAACTTGTCAGACACAAAGCTGGGAGGCTGGGACCCAGGGTAGCATGAGGAAAGGTAAATCTCAGCTACAAAAGCAAGGCCTAAAAATGCCTAATTTCAGTTTTGTGATCCAAAGCACTGCTGAGAGGTCTTACTGGGCTCTCTCCATCTGAACCAAGCTACCTCTTCACCACCTTCTAGGCACTTAAAAACTCTAGGATTCTAACAGAGCTGCAACAAATCTTAGAACTCAGCTGGTTAATTCTCTTGTTTTACAAATAAGGAAGGAAACCTCCGGGTAAAGTGTCAACATTGAGTCAGTTATTATTGCAATATACAGATGATGTATCACAGAAGCGTACACTTGTGACCTATGTCATTTTATAAACCAATGTCACCCCAATATATTTAACTTTAAAAAGCAAGTTTTAAAAATTTAAATAAAAATACTAATGATTAAAAACAATATTTTTATGAGTCAGGCACTGTAAGGACTGGAACAAGGTGCACATTTCCATGAGCATGGGCTTCAAGGCCAGACTGGCAGAAGTTTAAACCCTTGCCCATCAGTGTGCTGCCAAGTGATGTGAGTACTCTCTGAGTTTTTAGTTTCTTCCTCAGAAAAGTAAGTGAAACAATACTACCTCCATCAAGTTAGATAACCTAAGTCAGTTTATATATTTCAAACCCCCAAATATACCACACTGCTTCTTGCAATGTCATTCCTCTGTATAATAATTGTATATGTTTAATCATTAACTCAAGTTCCAAGATGCTACTATTAAAAATGTATGTTTCTTCTGTGGAAGACAAACTCATGGTGTTTACTTTATGATAGAATGTTCTTTTCAGCTTGGAAAATTACAAAATTAGGAATACAAGTGCCCTATCAACATTTTGAGAAATTGTGTTCCACATGGTTTGTTTTCCTAACATCTCTAAGAATTATTCCAAGATAAACTTCAACTTGGAGCAATTTTAACATTTGCCATTTTCCTAAACAGGTTCAAATGTTCATTCAAATAAAACAACAACTGAATTTTTTAGAGGTCACCTTTTAAGCAAACTTGCTCAGTGAAACAGAGCCAGGAATAAACAAGTGAACGAATAAAATATCAGAAGGCCCATGTTTCAAGCCTCCAGGGAGAGAACTTCAATTCATAAACCATTTACTCTTTCCTGCTCATAATTCAGGCAAGGCAGATTTTCTTATTCCCCATTCCTTGGCAGAGTAAGGACAACAAATTAGATGAAGAAGGCTATTAGAGGCAGACCTTACTGACAGCAGCAAGAAAAATTTACAAGTGAGAATACAGAAAAAATAATGGAGAGAGGGAAAAAATACAGAAACCAAACTTTAAAAATAAAATAGCAAAATAAACCCTCTTATTTTCAAGGCAACTGGTTCTATATGCCTTAAAGGTCCCTGAGGACATTTTAACATAGCACAACAGTTGATATTTATTAAGATAAAATACAATTGTCAGGTTCTTTCTTCAAGTTTAAAAAGTTAAAATAGAGTCCTGATGCTTAAATTAGAAAGCTTCATGTAAAGACAAAAAAAAAAAAAAAAAATCGTTTGAGCCCTGGCTGGTGGCAGAGTGGATAAGGCACCAGCCTTCGAACCCAAATGTTGCTGGTTCAATTCCCAGCCAGGGCACATAACCAGGTTGCAAGCCAGGTCTCCAGCCAGGTCTGTAGCTGGAGGCAGGTGAAAGGCAACCATACATTGACGTCTCTCTCCCTCTCTGCCTCTGTCCTTTCCCCTCTCTCTAAAAATAATAAATAAAATATTTTTAAAAAATTATTTCAGTGGAAATTTTCCTTCTCTGATAATGTTAGATAAACAAGGCCTAACCATGAATATTTTCTGCATTAAAAATATTATTTGTTCACATGGCAGACTTTTTTCCCATTCCTAGGAACTTAGTGGTTTAGTGGATTCCTAACCTGAAAAAAAAAAAAAAAAAAAGGTTAACTTTGTTCTTAGGCTATAGGCCACAAATATCTTCCCTGCCCCTTTCCTACCTGCCTCCCTGCTATTTCAAATGCCCATAAACTTCTGCCGGTCCTTCTAGGACTCCAGTTGAAACAATGCATTTTGGTGTGGTGTTTTATTTTTGTTTTTGTTTTTGACCCATCGCTTCCCTGTCTCCCCCTGACCTTTGTCTCTATTTTTATAGTATTTCATTCACACATCTAATATTACACCAACAAAACTATATTGTAGTCCTGTCTTCCCTGAAAAAAAAAAAAAACAACTCCAAGATTAGTCATGGCAAGAAGCCTGCCTTATGTAGCCCCCTCTTCCCAGGACTGAAACACAATAGATGACAAACCTCTTGAATGAATTTCTATTTAATTTACTAGTTTGACTTTAAATTTTTTCAATATTACATATATGATAATAAGAGTATCCTTGAATTCTGACTATTGGCTTTATTGGAAATTCATTTAACTGAAAATACCTTAAAAATACATTTATACTTAATATTTATTTGCTGTTTATTTTAGATAAATGACCATCTGGAACTTAAAACACTGTAAACAGATTTAAGCACTTTATCTTTTGTTCAGCAAGCAAGTGGTATTTGGATAGTCACATCGTTCAAATTACTGAGCTTGGACAGAAAGAGCTAATCTTTCTACTGCACCCCACATGTGCAATTGTTTATGCTGACTGTCACCTCCTTAACCTCAAAGGTCAGTAAATAATTCAACAGCTCCTTTGGACAGCTTGTTTCGTACTTGATCTTCAATACTCTAATCAAATTACATATGAAGATTAAGCCATAAAAAGCACCTTGAACTTAAATTTTTTGGGGGTAAGTGAACTATATTTCAAATGGGAAGTATTATAATAAAATAGGTCCCTTGAGTACAAACCCATATTTTCTTCACCAAATTTTTCCTCAAAGTCTTCACCATTTCATACAAAAATGTGCTTTCATTTCATGTGAGGATAGCCAGTCAGAGAAGGAAGGCCAGGACATTATAGATGATATGCAGTTTCATTTAATAATATTACATTCAAAACCAAGTAGTATCCTGCTGCTGGGGACAGAGGCTCATCTGTCTTCAAGAATCCTGTGGGTGCATTAGAGAGAAACCTGAGTAACGATTGCAGTGTTTGAATAAACATACTGTCGTAGAAGCTCCTCTGAAGTACACATGCCTGGCTGTTTCTGGAATATCAGATGGAAATAGTGAGCTCTCCTGGCTCAGCAAGTGCCCTGTGACCTTTGAGTCCATGTGTCTGATCCTGCCTCCTGAGTTAACATGTCGCCTGCTTCTTGTGGCACCTGAGTCTGTGCTGTTGCCATGGGGAGGGATGACCTGGGGCACTGCAGCCACTCCCGCTGGCCACTGAGGGAGGTGGAATAAAATATGAACTGCAGGGAGGCTCCTGGCTCATGCATCCCTAAGTGATTCTCTGGGCAATTAAAAAAAATTCTGAGCTGTTCAGAACAACAGCTGGGCACGCACAGGTTGACCTAACAAGGCTGCGTTCCAAGTCCCCGCCAAGTTTGACAGGTCACTGTCTACAGGTTTCTGAAGGGCTGTCATATCAGTGAAACAGGAAAGTGAGTTCCAAGGAGAGAAGCCAAAAGAGACTGACCCACACGTGACTAAGGCCAGATTGGTGAGTCAGGCTTTGGGCGAGGAGAGTAACAATGAAGGAGAAGATGTGTCTTGGCTCCTTCCCATCTTAGGAAGTAGCTGGACTCCCTCAGCAGTTCCTTTACCTGCTGACCATGGCTGAGCATGACCAGAGATGACCAGCTGTACACCATGCCCATGTCTCTCTCCTCTTAGGCAGCATTAGGCCTGCAATTCCCAGTCTACCTTCAGTGTGGTCATGTGGCTGAATTCCAGCCAATGCCACTTCTGCCCACAGGTGCCACTTACAGGCCTGGTTCAGAAAGCACCCACCATATGATGCTCCGCAGTCCCTTGTCCTGTCTGCTGGATCAGTGTCCATACTCAGCCACCATCCACCTTAGGAAACAAGACTTGAAGATTGCAGAACTTGCATCAGCCTGGGTCCCACCTTCCACCCAATGGGAACTTCCTACCCCTCCAATGGACTGATGTTAGGAGTAGAAAATAATGTCCAATGACTGAGGTTTCAGGATTTAGCAGCAGCCACTAGGGTTACATTTAAGAAAATGAGTGGACTTTTGTAAAGGGCATGTGCCTACAGCCTAACCATAATTAGCATTCAGGAGCCCTTCCTGGATTGGGAAGCAGAACCAGAGGTCTGGTCTGGTCTGGAGCCCAGTTTAATTTCCTGGTGACCGAAGAAATATTTAACAAGTTTCTGTTTGTAGTTAGGTTGCACTGTGTGTACTAATGCACACAAAACCCCCAATTTCTCCTGCCTCTGAAAGGAGATTTTTCTCCCAAACTGGCGACACTTCACACAGCTAGGGGGATGGCTGGGGAAAGGAAGCAAGGCCTCAACTGTCAGCTCCAGAGACAGATGCAGAAGTGCTCCTCAGAACTAATGCTGTTTCCTCCTCCCACAGAGCGAAAGCACAGAGTACACCGTGAGTGTGCAGGACATTAGCACATGCCATTTAGTGACGAGCCATAAGCTGAAATCGGAAAGGCTGGTCCGCTGTTGCTGTGGAGCCTTCACCTCATCTCAGAGTTCGTAGGGGTGGGGAGTGGGGAGCAGGTCAATGATGCTGACTCACACCTAAGACCTGAAAGAGAATGAAATTCATCTAATAGAGGAGGCCTCCTGGAGGCGTCCAGGACCTGTTTTTACATAGCTCTTTTGATGGAAACAATTCCCAGGAGAGAGAAACCTGAAAAATATGGAAATTCACTGTCTACTCTATTACAGAGCCCTTTGTTCTCTGAGTGACTTTCTCCCCATCCGAGCAGCTGCCCTTGGCTACAAACATGTCGAGCAAATACAAGTACTTCAAACGGGGAGGGGAAGGTGTGACTCCCACAAGCCCACATTAAACAACCTTACACTATGATGATAAATGAAAGTCAAAATTACTAACCCTTCATCTCAGTAACAGCCTACCATCAACCCAAACCACAGAAGGAAGTATTTGCACTAACATTCAAAACAACAGAACAATGATCTGGGAAGCAATCTTTCCAGCATCTCTCTAAAATCATAACAATGTCCTCATAGTCTAACATCTCTGGACAGATATATGTGACTTCTCATATAAATATCCCAAGAGCTATAGCCTTACATAAGGCATGCCTGCTCTAGGACATATGTGTCATCCTTCCCTAGTAAGAAAAAGAAAAAAAAAAAAAATCTAATAATATTTTCTAAGAAAAAAATATTGGCTTAAAATTTAAAGTGATTTCATCATAGCTCATTTCCATCACTCTATACTCTGGCCCTGATAGCATTTTATGGATGTTGTCCACCATATTCTAGGTCAGTAGATAAGGGGAAAGGGGGTGAGGACCAAGACTGGTGGAGTGTCCAATCTACACCATATGCTTGACATCATTTTATGGAATCCTCTCAGTAGTCTTCGGAGCTAGGTATTCTTACACCCATTTACAGAATCAGACTAGAGTCAGCCTTCAGAAAGGAGAGGCATCCCTACTTTTGGTAGGTCCAATAATAGTTTCATGACAATAACAAGGGGCATGAATCATGTGTCAGAATTGTGCTTAGGACTTTATACGATAATATACTTTATATAATAACATACTATGTACCAAGCCCTGTTCTATGTGCTTTACTTATTTAAGTCATTTGATTCTCATAGTAACTACAGCATTGGTATTCTCATTACCCACCTTTAGTAGCAGAAGAAACTAAGTCACACCCTGGTTAGCAGCTTGGCTTTAGCATCTGTGGCCCTACCCCTTAGCCAGCTGTCTCTGCCAGGCCAGGGGCCTGCCCGGAGCCTCCTGCTGGCAGGCAGACTGCAAGACTCCAGAGGTATGTCCTTCATCACCTGGCTCTACCAAAACTCCTCTTTGCCCTGACTCCACTGTCTTCCTTTTGAGGATCTTTGCTTCACTATTTCTGTTACATGCTTTCTCTCTCCACTGGACTCTTCTTTTCTGCCCCCAAACATCAACAGATCAATCAGCTTTCTCTCACAAGATTCTCCCTGACCCAGCTTCAGACTTCAACTATCAGCCTCCCTTTGCCCTCCATGCCTCTTCTTGCAACCAGCCCCCACATGCCACCTGCCCTCCATGCCTGGTCTCTGACGTGGTCTCCTCTCCTATTCTCCTGGCCACACTCCCAGCTCCAGCCTGGAAGAAACTTTTCACTTGCAGGAGCCTCATGAGCAGAAGCAGCTCTCCATTTCCATTTCATACATTACTATGCCTGTGCCTTTGCTCTCACTCTTCCCTTCCCAGGGATCACCGCCCCCAGCCCGCAGCTCCTCGCGTTCAAGTCCTGCCCATGTTCCAAGTCCACTCACTCGAGGTAGGGGCACTTATTCCTTCCTCCCAGTGTTATGGCCTTTTAAAACAGTGTTTCCCATGTAAGTATATTTGGTATCTCCATAAGCGCTACCTAACTTGAGGGCAGGACTTCTATCTAATTCATCTTTGCATCAGCTCCAAGGCCCTGAACAAAGAGGTTGTTGAATGTTCTTGCATTGACCTCAGGTGCATTCTCAACACCGTATCTTCCTGCATGAACTCCAGCTAAACTCAGGGATTACCTGCTACCCCACTGGCAGGAACTGAGTGTCCCAAAACTTACCTCAGAGAACTAAGCGCCTGCCCACACACAGAGCCACAGCTGATTCTCTGGAAGCGGCAGAAGCAAATGATTTATAGGAAGTCAGAGTGCTTTAATAGCAGAGAAGAAGCTTTAGAAATGAGGATCAATGTACCTACTCTATAGCCAAGAAGAAACATTTTTTAAGATGGTAAAAATCACTATTAAAGTACTGTAGCAAAATGTTTATTTACATGTTGCTTTGTCCTACTAAATGTACTCAGTCGTTTCAAATTAATAGGTTCAGTTAGCTATGGTTTGGAATGTTGACACTGATAATACTTAAAGTCTCTTTGCATTCTATCCCAACGTCACTTTTCCTCAGGATGGTGATGGTTTGAGTCCCTAAAAGGCCTCTGTAAGAACACACAGGTCTCCCATAAATATTAATGGAGCACAGCAGGATCCTCAGCTGTTAGGTGCCAGGTGAAGTGCACATTGTTCCCAGACACTTGAAGAGTCACCCTGTTCTTAATTATGTTCATAACGTTTAAATACACCATGCACAACCTGAGGTTATGACTCAATCCTTATTTCAGAGAGTTTGAAAGCAAAGTGCATTACTCTTTCCAACCATTTGTACATTACCTCATTTCATTTTTACAATGGTCCTTCATAATGCTATTTGTCTTCTTTTGCAGTCGAAGAAATGGAGACTCAGTAAAGTTAATTAACTTACCCAATACTTTATTTAACTGTAAAACTCAATGATATAGATGCCATATAAACACTATGTAGCAATGAGCTAGGCACTCTCAAATATTGCCAGTGGGAAGGTACAACGGAGAAAAGATTTCCAGGCAACAACTGCATTAATAATAAATGTTTTCGTTTTATATACATAATATATACATAGTGTTCACCCCTTTGTTCCACTTCTAGAAGGAGAACCTAATAAAATAACTGGAAGTATAATTTTTAAAATTTGATATAATATTTATAATCATGATAAATAGTAAACAAAATAAGACCAACTAAACAATAATCTAGTTAGAAGATGTGGACCTTAAATTTTTTAAGTGGTTTTTTGAATAATAAAATAAACTGACATAATATTTATTGAAAAAAAAAAAAAGCAGAAAACAGAATATCTACTATAATTCCAATTCAAAATGCTGGGGAAAAGCTTACCAGAATATTAGCAGTAGTTGCCTTTCCTTCCTTATATGTTTATTTAAATTTTTTCTACCAAATTCAGATGATACTTCTGTTGTTTTTTAAATAGGTTATTTAAAAACAACAAATAATTTTTTAAAAATTATACCCACAGTTACGCAGGAACTAAAAGCCAATCCTTTGTCTTCAACTCCAGGGCTGCTCCCTACCCCACCCTCGCTCACTAGGCAGAGGAATGAGCCGTGGTGTAAAATACATCACCCTCACTGTGTCATGAGACAACTCTGTGGAATGGCCAATCAGTCAGTATGAAGCAAATTAGATTTTCCATATACGTAGTCCTATGTAAACCCCAGAAAGGGGGTCAGAACCATTTATCACAAGGCCAATGTGCATTCTCTGCTCTGCTTCCTGCAATTTTATTTCTTAACTATACTTGCACTGCTGGACCCCTTTCTACCTCTAATGCCTCTTCTTTCAATCAGTTAATGATACCCTTTGTTTCAATTATAAGTTATTGCTGAATCTGGGCATAAGACAATCCTCAAATCCCTCACAAACTGGAATTACCCTGATATAAAAATCTTTTCGTTCTATCTTCTCAGAAAGGAAATTGGAGTTAGAGACTGCTAGCAATTCCCTATTGATGGTAATAAAGCAATAATCCATAGAATCCTTGCCCTTGTAAATGTGTAATGTCTTCAAGGACTGTTCAATACACTTTATCCTGATACTAAAATTTCAAAGATGGATACATTTGTTCACATTTTATATTAATCATATTTATCTTCCACATACAGGTCTCTAATAGAGATACTATTACTTACTCTTAGGCCATGTTATTGGAAGAAAGGACAATTGGAAGTCCAAAAAAATGTTCATAACTCCTTTATAGGTAACATGTATAAATGAAAGAAGAACATGGGGAACTGCTTGGACTATTGCGTACATTATAATTTGAAGGAATTGCACCAGCACGGAGTCATTGTCCCAGTATGTTAAAGGACTCGACTGAGGTAGGTAATTCCAGTATTGGGCTTAAAAAGAGAAGGAACTGGTAATGAGAAAAAAAATGCCTTTTTCTGAGATGTGCACACATAGAGCTTATCAGTAAATCTAATTTATAAATGGACTTAGCTCCAACTCACACACTGGTCTCCTCCTATAAACAATCACGTTGTGATAATAAAGGGGCAGGAAACATTTTTAATTTTGATCATGTAAGATAGGCACTACATTGACTGTTCTTCAGCACATTTGTTATACAAGGCTATTGCAGGGCAATGACTAATAACATTACCCCATAGGTTACCATGGAAGCCATTTATTTCATTTACACGACAAGTTGTTATTGCTTCAGCAAAGCAGAAAAGAGTCATGTTTGGTTTCTCCCAAAAGTTGCTGGCTAAATTTCATTCCTTAATTAATAGTCTCCTCTAATCTCATAAATGTTATTCCAATGTCCAATAATAGAGCAGGAATTTACGGTCCTGTCTTACGACTCTTTAAGGCAAGTTTTTGGCCTAGAGAACTGAAAATATGTGTTGTGGAAGGAAACTATTACCAAGGCTTTCCTTTGCCACTTAATTCTCTTTCCAGGAGCTCTTTAATAATAGCTTTAAGATTTATAGCTATGACATGCACTCCCAACACTGACAGCTCATTCAAGCTTTTTTTGACTATGATTATTCTCCTCAGTCCTCTGTGTATATTCAATAGCAACTTATGAAAGCTTCAGACAATGCTCTCTGGCCATAATGTGGCCAGAATGTATTTCACAGAACATTCCCAGAAACTTTATCCCATTCTACTTTTTAAGTGTTGATTTTTAAATAGTGGCTCAGATTTGGATATACCTATTCTATTCCACCCTTGGGAAGGGAAAAACAGAAGTTCAGGCATTTTGAAGTTTGTAGTCCAACACATTTTTAGCTCATAGACATCAGTTAATTCAATTGCTAAATAAGTCTTCTTAGAGTATCCTTTTGGAATTAGAAATATAAAAACAGGGCAGCTCAGAGCACACTGGGATGCTTTGATAGGAAGAATACATCCAGGATTTCTAAACTACCACACAGTCTCTGCAGAATAAGTTTTCCATTCTTCAGCCATTTCATTGAAACCATTTTTTATTTCTAATGGGTTTTTATTACAACTTAATGAAAACAGTTATTTTAGGCTTTGCTTTCACACTAATTTTTCTTGCAAAATTATTTTTAATTCCTACGAGATTTTTATAGCAATTACAGGGAATAAGCATTCTTAAATTTCAGGACTGTAGACACATGTACTGAGTACATTTTGCCTTATAACACAGGAATTTGTGAAATTACTCTTCCTCTGCATTATTTGAAGCTGAGGCTTGGGAAAACACGAGACAGAGGGAGAAAGAAGAAAATCTACAGAGATTTTTTTTTTTATCTTACCCCTTTTTTTTCAAGTGCCTTTTTCTCCTAATGTTGACTGTCCTAGACCCCCTTATGTTCTACAGTATGTTCTACTCTGCACCCCCATGGTCAAACCTAAGTCCCCATTCAACAAGTTCGCACTATGTAATCTGTACCTTTTTCAAATAGACAAAATGCATTTCCCTTCCTCATCCCCAGATTCTCAAAGTAAGGAAAGCGCAGAAAGATCGCAAAGGCTTTTTTGTTGTTGTTTTAGAAGGGGACATTTTCTAGCAATCTATGCAATGATTTTTACTTGTGACAAATCTAATTGCTGTACACCTTTTTCCAGTCAGCACTTGAATGTCAACTACCTTCTTACAAGGGGTGTTTTCTGAATAACAACGTAGGGACCATTATTTGCCCTTTTCACCAAGTTCCTGCTCTTTGAGTTTGCTGCACTTTGAAGATGTCAATCATCTGAGCCTGATGGCTAGCAGCACAGGAAAAGAAGTCAAAGCATCCACTTTGGACAGCCCCTCAAAGAGTACCTTCTAAGGCCAGGGGTGGAGGCTTACCTGTGAGGCATGGCCACAGTGCACACGGTGGTGCCTTCGCTGGACAGGTCCCAGAGTTTTAAGTACCAGTTCATCTCCACTTCTCTCACCAACGCCAACTGCCGCTCCCGGAGCTGGGCCTGCCCAGAGGGGCTGAGGCTGTTGTCTTTCGCATTTTCGGAGGCTTTCTTGGGAGATTTGTCTTTGCCCCCTCCGGAGGGCCCCGATGGCCTTTTCGGCTTGGTGTTGTTCTCTTCTAAGATGCGGGCTGACAGCATTCTGGAGGCTCCGTCTGTCTTTCAGAGAAGATTCCAACTCACTGTCATCAAAGTAATTTGAATTGATTTTCCTGCTTCAGCCTACCCCCCTTCCCTGTCCTACTCCATCCCCTTAACCTTATCCTGCCACAGAGCCGTAACTGAGCCGGGTCTGTGACTGGGGATGAAAGGGTATCTCTCATTTTCCTGAGGAAGAGCTAGGAACCCGTGATATCACAGAACATGGAAATTTTAAAAACAACCTCCAACAAACTTGTAATTTGGAAGTTTTTTACTGTGCCATTCCTTCTGCAAAGCATGAAACTCTGCTTCATTTAATAACTCTGAACCTTAGATCACTAGGGTAAATTATATTTGATCATCATGTTAGCATTATTTTTTAAAAAGGACATCTAGAGTCTCTTTAGCCACTCTTTATTAGAGTCCCACTAGATTTATAAAGGTTTTAATGTGAATTTCCTCAAATAAATTTAACAATATCAAGTCAAGGGTAGTACAGTCCTTTTGTGTAAGCCTTAAAATAATACTTTTAATTGATTTTATAATCCTTTGGGAAAAGGGGCTTTTTGAATGTCAGTGAACCACATACATCAAACATTCATTCTGAATGAAAGAATGATAAGCCCACCCTAAGGGATTCAGTAATTAATCCTCTTGATACTTCTGAGGAATGGAAGCATGAGAATCAGCTTATAATTCAGGGCACTGAGGCAGAAGTTAGAATGAAAGAAACAGTAGAATGAGAGGAAGTGCTAAGAGCCTAAGCATGCATGGATACAAATGAGGCCTGTATGCCCACTATACAGGAAAACTAGCTCTGAAGGTGGAAAGTTCCGTTACAATACATGGGATTGACCCACACATGTCCACTGATCTGACCTCTGTCCTAGCTCAGAGGACACTGATGTCAGTGTTCACCCAAGTGTCTACCACAAAGTTGCCTGGTGACCCTTTCATCCCTTAATCAACCTCAGTCCCTCCTGTACCAACTGCCTCGGTGTTGGCTGCATGTAAAGAACTTGGGAAGGTTTGCGGATTTCTTTGTCCTTACAAGACCATAAATTAAAAATCATAGAGGTATAGTGAGGTCTTACAGACTGAGAATAGCACGAGAGAAAAAAAGAAAGAAGAGGCTCTTCTTAAAGAGGCAGCTCTTCTGGAAAGTGCATAAATACTTTGAGAATTGCTACAGCTGCTAATTAAAGCCAAGAATAAGAGGAAAGCAAATCACACAATGGGTACTAGTCCGTATTAAAGTAAAAGCTGGTCACTATTAGTATCCAGGGAAGTCTAGGATCAGAACCATGACCACCAATGTGCAACCTGAAACATTTATCAAAGGGCAGGGAGGCAGCAGCTACCAAGTGCCAGGTCAGTCCCACCTGAGGCTGTGCGGGCTTATGAATTTTTAGCACCAGCAGCTGCAGCCTCTTCAACCCTCTCTCTGCCCACCATCCCTTGAGTCATTGAAGAGCTCTGGCAACTTGGTATCCATAGCAATAGACTCTCCAAAGTATATAATCCGGAAATAGTCTCCCCATTTGATATTGTTGGGAATGTGTCCATAGAAGATTCTGCAATGGAACTGGAAAGGGGCCGGGGGCTGGGTGTCTATGTTCACTCAGCCAATGGACCATAACACCTCCCTAAGGATGCCTTTCTCAGGGAACAGTGCTGTTTTGTTCCAGAGCTTTGCTCTGGAGTCAGGTTGTCTGGGTTTGAATCCTAACTCTATCACTTGCCTGTTCTGTGATCTTAGGCAAATTTCTTAACCCCACTATGCTTTCGTTTCCTCATCTATAAAAATAGGGATAGTTATCTAGTTGTGGCAGTTTTAAAAATATGGTTCTCAAATCCTTTGACACTCCTTTCATTGACACGTGAGGACAGGTGAGGTCTACTTCCCTTCCCTTGGAGCTGAGTGGGCTTCTGACTGCTTTGATCAATAAAATATGGGGGATATCAAGCTGGCAGGAAGGCCATTTATTGATAGCTTTCACCCACTGCTCTTGAGTTGTTTATTCTGGGTGAAGACAGCTGCCACATCAGGAATCTGACTCCCTTGGAGGTGCCATGTTTGAGAGTCACGTGCAATTGTTCTGATCAGTAGCCCCAGCTGAGTTCCCAGACAACTGCCAACTCTGTAAGGAAGCCAGCTGGGGCATCTGGGCACGCTCTAGCCTTCCGATGACGGAAGTCCCAGCCAACATCTGACTAACTCCATGGGACAGCCCAAGTTAAAATAACGCCCCCACACGTAGCCCTTCCCAAATTCCTAACCCACTGAATTGTGAGCTAAATAAAGTGGCTATTTTATGACCACCATTAAATGTTGGGGTTACTCATTTTGCAGCACTAGTAACCAGAACACTACTCATACCTTTATTATAAATGTTTAACAGCAGATGTGAGAAATACTTAGAACAGTGTCTAGCATATATTAACATTTAATAAGTAGTAATACTTATTTTCCAGGTTAGATTCTTGCCGTGCTAGAATTCAGACTTTCTGTTTACCTTTTCATTTTAAAAATTTGGTAAACTAAGTACCAATTTAAACTTTTTAAAGCATAGACCATTTTCATCATGCATTTAAAAAATCACAAAGGTCCAGCATATTTAAGTATTATTGTTTTTAAAATAAGATTGTTACATCACTATCTTAAATGTACCCAATGGAATTTAAATCCCATGGCTATTTGATATCTATCATCATCCACTTAAAAAATTTATGAGCATGCTCTTTAGCAGTTGTAAATTTTACATTTTCTTTTTTTCCCCCTGAACTTGTTTTTCCAGTCCGTTTTACACCCAGAATTTTATTCTGAGATAAAATATTTGCGTACTTGAAAATATTTTACAGATGTTCCTATCAAATAATTCACTGCAACAAAAATAGAAATGTAAATAAAAATGTGAAATTTCTATATATACCCATTAGACTCTAAGTGTTATAAAATGTCTCAGAAATTGAATTATCACGACAGTTATTATTGGACATAATTGATCAAACTTAGATTTTCTAAATTTGGAAAAATTAATATTTAATATTAAGCAGTAAAATGTTATTGAATATGTATCTCTTAATGACATGTGTGGAGCTGGAATCTTTTTTTTCTTGAATTAGGTCTTGTGTCCATAGAGTGATGTTATTTATTGGTAGACTAAGACAAGATTCAGCATCAATTGTATCCCCTCATGTTTTTTTCTTTTTTAAAGATACATGTTCTGAGAAACCTTGTTCATATAGATAAGTTCATGGAAAAATAAGACTTTTTATTGTTGTAAAATAATTTAGTTCTTTAACTGTCTACTCATATATATATGAGTATATATATGATTATATATATGAGTATATATATGATTATATATATATATATATATAATCAAAATGATTTGTCATTAAAAATAACATAGTGATAATTTATCTACCAACAACTCTCAGATGGGGAGCTTTTAGAAGGTTGTGACAGAGGAGTGATAGGAACAAGCTTATGCATCAAAAAGATCGCCCTGACCATTCTGCTAGAACAACCTATAGTGACCACAGAAACAGAAGGGAGGGCAGACTAGAGGTTGCGACAATAATCTAGGCTTAGACCAGGGAGGGTAAAAAAAATATGTGGTCAAATTCTGCTTACATATTTCGAAGATGGGAAGAAAAGGATTTCCTGGTGAATGGGTACCAGGAAAGCGGTATAAAAGAAAGAGAGTTGTTAAGAATGGCCCAGAGGATTTTGGCCTAAGCCACTTGCTGAGACTGAGCAGATGCAGAAAGATCAAATTTGTTCGGTGGAGGTAGATGGAACCAGAGGGTTGGTTTTGTCTTCACTCACATAGTCACTACTGCTGGTGCTCTTGGTCTCTTCCTGAGGACCCATCCATTATCATTTGCTACAGTCTGAAGAATTTCCCTGAATGTTTATGTGAGTCTACTAGCAATGAATTCTCTTTTACCTGAAAATACCTTCATTCTTAAGAGGCATTTTCTCTGAGTTCTTTTTTCCATACTTTCAAGATATTTTTTCATTGTCTTCTATAATCTATGTTTGGTTTTTTCTTTTTCGTTTTTTTTTTTTTTTTTTAAGATTTTATTTATTATTTTCAGAGAGAGAGGAAAGGAGAGAGACAGAGAGGGAGAGAGACAACAATGTATGGTTGCCTTTCACCTGCCTCCAGCTACAGACCTGGCTTGCAACCTGGTTATGTGCCCTGGCTGGGAATCAAACCAGTGACCTTTGGGTTTGCAGGCTGGAGCGTTATCCATTGTGCCACCAGCCAGGGTCTCTAGCCTCTGTGTTTTCTGATGAGAAGTCTGTGATCAGTCAAGTCATATTCTTTTGTATGCACTGTGTTAGATGTTGAGGGGTGGTGTCACCATTTGCTCTTTGTCTTTGGTTCTGATCAGTTTTACTATGATGTACCCAGGTTTTCTTTGTATTTATACTGCTCAGGGTTTGCTGAGCTTCTTGAATCTGTAAGTGCCTGACATTCACCGATTTGGGAAAATGCTGGCCATTACCTTCAAAGACCCTCTCGTCTCTTCCAGAACTCAAATAACACATTTATTAAATCTTTTGATGTTGTTCTTCATGTTATTGACAGCTTGTTCATTTTTATATTTTAATTTCTTTCCTTCAGGTTGGATAATTTTCTTGATTTCTCTTGAAACTCATTTTGTAATATCTATTCTGCTGAGTGTACCAAGTAACTTTTTAGTAATAGATAGTGTATTACTCATCTCTAGAGTTTTCATTTGGTATTTTGTATATTTTTATTACCTTTTCATTCCCTGCAAGCATATTTTCCTTTACCCCAACTATCATCATTATAATAGCCAACTTTCAGGATTTTATTCTTTATCTTGTCTTTCTCTCTGACCATTCTAAAGTTTTATATGGTCATCATACCTAACAGATATATTTCTCCAAAACAAAAAATGAAGGCAGAAGGGAGACAAACCTGCTATAAATATATGTCTTCCTTGCTCAAAATTATTCAATGTTTCCCTTATATTGAAGAATAATGTTGAAACTCATCAGATCAATTTTAAAGGTCACTCTCTGTTTTCAGTCTACTTTTGCAATTTCTCTGCACAAAGTGTGTGTCCCAACTAAATTGCTGTACTGCTGGTGTGCTCACTGTTCCCTTAAAATGCCTGCTACTTCACACCGCCATATTTTTGTCACTCATTTCCCCCTCTCCTTATCAATAATGCCTTCTACATACCCATCTCCCAATTTCCTCATTGAAATTCCAGGCTTCCTAAGGCCTCCTATGATGCCTACAGGCTGAAGTGGTCCCTGCTCTTCTTAATCCCACTGTCTGAACTAATTAAGGTACATTATTTACATGTGACAGCTTCTTTACTGCTATCTTGGACTCTTTTGTTCCCTTTAGTTATGTCCTGCCCTTTTTCTCCCACCCTTTGTCTCTTACTTTTGAAGCCCCTTTTGATGTATCACCTTTTATACACACCTTCAGCATCTAGCCACTGGGCCTCCCCTTCACTGCCAAGTAGCAGGTTCTTGAAAGCCAATGACAGGGCCAGCAACCTGAAAAAGACAGGTTTTAGTTTTCTTTAGTTCTAGAAACTTTTTTCATTTAAATAATAAGAGATTATTTAAAAGGGATTAGAGCATAAAGTCATGAAGGGGAGAAGGATATTTGATCACATGAGTATTATTTTCCTCTCTCCCTTCCCTTGGGTCCAAAAGAAACTTGAGACAAGATGACAAGGGGTGGAGTGGACTTGATTAGGGTTGAGATGCACCAGGGCCCCGTCTACCTGTTTCCAAAGAGGCATGAGTGTGAGGGACACATTGTCTGAGAGAGGCTTTGGCTATGTGTGCCAGATGGGGGCCTTCCTGCATACCAACGTACCTATAGAATGTATTGGGAAACTGGGACACTGGTGAATAAAGTATGTGCAGTTAATAATAATTACATAGAAACAAGAAAAACCTGGCAATGTCCCCCCAACCAATAAGTGTAATGATCCTGTGCATCCCCCCAGCATGATGCAAAGCAGCAGTGGCCCCTCCCATCAGAAGGTGCATAGAAATGACCAAGAAAAGCCGGGAGTCATGAAAGCTGGGATCCAGATGAAGGAATTGCCAAGTACCCTGATGTGGACTCTATTATGAAGGAGGAAAGTCTCATGCCAGTGGGGTGCCTTAGATCACCCCACGATCACTCCAAGGAGAAGAGAGGCAAGGGCATAACCTGAAACTGACTGATTTTACATTCAAAAGTGGCTGTTTATGTTGAATTGGCACAGTGATTGTTCTACTCTAAATGGAAAGGAACATTTTGTGAGCTAGACTGAGGAATGAGTGATGTTTTTGTCTTCCTGCTAGCCACACTGTGTAAAACTTAAAATTATTTCAACCCTCAGCCTAAGACCAGCAATACTTTCACTAGTTCCAACGTCCCCTGCATCCTCTGAACTTGGGAGAATTTAGGACAACCTATCAGCCTATCTCCAGGTACATGAAACACACACATCAGCAGATGTGCAGGGCTACACGTTCCTGTAGACTCTGCTGGCAGAGCTCAGAGGGAGGAGCCCAAGGATATGACCTTCCACATCTCAGCAGGGAGAACTTGGAACCGCAGCCTTATCCCAATGAGGGCCACTACTTCTGATCAGGATAACAATATTTATCACAGTCACAGTACTCATGTTGGTGGAGATTCAATCACTTTCACATGTATTCTCGTCTCACACTCCATTTTAGATGAGGAAAAGCAGGCCCCAAAAATTAGGTAACTTCCTCCACCTGAAGCAACTTGGAGGGACTCAAAACTATCGCTGTTTCACGGTCCATTCCCTTCCCCAGTTCTCAACTCAATGACCACCACCCAGAGACACAAAGAACGATCATTTCCAGCCTCAATAATCTGGATCCTATCCAGGGACAAACTCTCCATTCATTGACTATTTATTAAGAGATCGATTCCTATCACTCTCACTTGACATTAATAAAAAGCACACTGGCTGTTGGCTCCCTTAAAGTCTTAGATTTTTTTCTTCTTCTTTTGTTTTTAACCTTCTCATGCAAGATTAGTTTCTTCTTTCCTGTTAATTTACTAACCATGACTCACTATTGATCATTCTTATTAACTTTTAAATACTTAACACTGTGTAGTTCATCATGTTGTATTTCTACAGTATTTCTGCTGCTTTAATATGCTATACATTTCCCTTAGGACATTATCATTGAAAGAAAATGCAGTTTCTCTTGATAGATTTTAGAGTGTTGCTGTTTATAATGCATGAAGTGACCTTCTCAGAAAATATTCAAGAGCTTGACAAACAAAGAAAACAATGAAACCACTGATGAAATGTGTGCTGCAGGCCATGCCATCTCTACAATCACTGCCATAAGAAAGCATAAAGAAAAAATAATATCCTACATGAGCCTTTAGAAGCCTCTTACAGAATCTAGACAATTAGAAATCATCTATATTTTCTCCATCTCCTCTCCTTGAAAGGAGGAGTACTGAGCATGGTCCCACAAAATGAAGAATAGCGAGTATGCAAAGTGGGAGGTAATTATTATTGTTATTGTTGTTTTGAAAGATAGACATTTTGTAATGATACTGGAAACATTTGGGATGTCAGACCAACAGTAAGTCTGTCCCAACCATTGCCCTTTATGGGTATAATTCACTCTAATGTCTTTCTTCCTTTGGAACTTGAAACACCCCTTGTGGAGGGCACTTCCAGTTTATAAAAACTATTTTGGGGATTCAGTGTCTCAGTCACTCCTCCCATGTTAGAGTGTTTCTGCTGTGATCACTTCGGTCATGTTCCTTTTTAGTTCCTATTGCCTTGGTTCCCACTCCAGGGTCTGATTCCAATTCAATCACTCACAATAAAAATCACCCACTGAGGCTCTTACTGTGGTTTGGTATCAATTCAAAGATTTCTGCAATGCCATGTTGGAAAAGCAAATAATGGCCCTTATTCCTGATGCATTAATTTGACACTTTGTAGACTAATACTGCCTCACTGCCTGATAGAAAAAGTGACTCCATTTCCCAGTCAGTCCTGATCCTCAGGACTACCATTTTGTGTAAGATCAAACTCAACTAAATACTTTGAAGAAGTCTTTTCTTGATCTTTTCCAATGCTATGATCATATTGCCTCAAGCCAGGAGAAGCTTCATTAATAAAGTCCCCAAATGTTATGAATGAGAAAGTAAATGGCCAAAGTGAAATAAGACATGCATTTAAGGAAGCAGTTGTATAATGAGGAGGGAGCCTGAGATTTAAGTGGGAGCCTCCACTTAAATCTGGAGAAGCAGAAGTGGTTTGACGAGTTTGCACATCAGATAGGTGGGTGGATCCAAGGTCAGCAACATTGGAGCTGTGTGACCTGGGAAAATGGTTTAACCAATCGGAGCCCCAGTGCCGCTGTTCTCAAGAGAAACAGATCACAATTTTTATATGAGAATTGGACATAGTAAGTGGTCAATACAATTATAGACAGTATTATGATAACATCTTATCTCTATTGTTGTGTTAATTTTACTTTAATAGCATGAGTGTATTAAATGTGTTGAAGCATCTACCCATGCTTTGCTTAAGTGTAATACATACACATTGAAGTACTGGCTCAATTTTTAAAAATTTAAATCTATTTTTAGAGAGAGGGAACGGGAGGGAGAAAGAGAGGGTGAGAAACATCAATGTGTGATTACCTCTCACACAGCACCAACCAGGAACCTGGCCCACAACCCAGGCATGTGCCCTGACTAAGAATCGAACCCATGACCCTTTGGTTTGCAGGCCAGCATTCAATCCACTAAGTCACATCAGCCAGGACTTTACAGCCCAATAGAGCAGATCCTGGGGTAATGCCATTTCACTCGGCATCATTTCATTATAATAATGACCGATCTGTTAGTATGACAGGAAAAATTGTGGGTGGAAGATGGATGCAGATGTAATGAATTCAGGCTTAATGGAAAGCAGATCAGGAAGTTCCCTTCTAATGATTTCTGTTGTCTATGTGATATATGAACAAAGGGATCCTTTTACTCCTGGGGAAGAAGGATATGTTCAGTCACTTTCCATCAGGAAACAGATAAAACATTCAAAAGAGTTTAACTAAGGGAATTAATGAAGGGATAAGTCAAATGGATGTGAGCTAGGTTAAGGGAGCAAATAAAGAATCTGAAACACCCAGGAACAAGCAACTGTGGGCAACAGGAAGGAAGGAGCGCTTGAGAGCTGAGGCCATGAAAGGGGAACTGCCCAACAGAGACATTAGTCAGAGGGACCCAGCCCTTGCAGGGCCCATAGAGAGGCAGGGAGAGAGCAGACAAATAGAGAACTTACCTTCCTTGTCTTCTGCCCTTTGGTTCTTCTACTGGTACCTCCCTTGACCAAACCCAACACAAAACCAGAGGCCAAGGATCCAGAGATCAGACAATCAGGGCACAGAACAACATAGGTGGAGAATCTACCCATAAGAGAAATAGCAAATAACCAGCAAGCGGAGAACATCTAGAATGGCCATTGTGGAGGATGGATCAAAGAGCTGCCTAGGAATTAGGCTGTGGGAGGTTGGAGGCCAGGAATTTACAGTGGCTCTTACCAGTGCAAGCCTGGGGTTCGAAGGAGTTCACATATAAGCATGGAGAAATGAGCTAGTTTGGTTGACTCAGAGTTCAAGTTTTTAATGCAGGCAGGTTGAAAGCATAATAGAGGTGAGGAAATTGGCACTGGAAAAACATCCATGAAAAATAATGATGTGTCAGATCTGTGGATAAGACATTGGAAAGAAGAAGCTGCTGATGAAAAAAGATCAAGTTCATGGAGCAAGGTCCAGGGGTATCACTGTGTTTCTTCATCCTTTAAACATTAGTGTGTCTTTGGACAAACAGAGGTTGAAACCAACACAGGGATTTAACCCTGTCCACTGATGATCCAGTCATGGTATCTCTTTAAATTGTGTTTGCTTTTGCCTGACACATCTTTTTTTTTGTTGTTGGTGGTGGTACACAGAACTCTGTTCTGTGTAGATATCATAGGACTAGAGATCACAAGGCCATATCACCCAGGCCTTTGTACCACTGTGGTGCACACTACCCTATACTCACTGAGGAATGAGCCATAACTAACAGTTGCACTCAGCTCTTGCACAGGATTTGACACACAGACACAGGGAGAGACAGGGTCTATTCCCACTGGATTGTAAGGCAAAGGCTGTAAGCCTAGCTCTGTTGAGGTCCAACTTGGCTCTCAGGTAGAGAACACTAAAAGGCCAACATTCAAAAAGAAAATAAGAGCTGTAAGTTGTAGAAAGGAAAACCCTGCCTACCAGCATCATCCTAGCCCCTCATCCAGCCACACGTGGGTCCAGCTCTTACCTTATAGGACAATCTCTTGAGCTGCTTTTTACTGGATTTTAGCTGGTTTTTATGGGGTTTCTGCTGCTTTTCACCAAAAGGTCAAAATGCAATAATCTGGAATTATCAGAAATTCCTCACTGGGCCATGGAATTGGCTGATGGTTTAGAACGGCAAGCAGGGTTCAGACTGAACCTCTGGACTCTTTTTGTCCCTAGAGTGTCTCAGATGATTAGCCACCCTGAGGATCATGTGAGATGTCCATCTAATCTCTCTCTGCTGCTTCTCTCAGGCCCAGCTCCAGTGTCTTTCTGCCCTGGAGGCCACAGGGGCCACCCATATACTTATGGTCCTTCCACCTTTCACCTCAGAGCCAATTCAGTCCAGTGTCAGAGCAGTTTGCGGGTGAATGATGACAACATTAAGAATCACAGAATCATCAACTTTTCAGACCCTGGTAAACTGATACCAGGCTGGTCTAAGAAACTTCCTCATGATTACCTAATTAAAAAGCAGTGGAAGTGGCCAGAGGAAGGACCTAGTAGTTACTGACACGTTATGAGTCCTTACCACATGTGAAACTGTGAGATTTATTTCCATTTCCTCATCCTCCAAATCATCCTGCAGTGTGGGTCTGTCACTGCCATTTTCTAGATGAGCATTGAGGATGATGGGTTGTCAATAACTTACCAGAGACAAGTAAATGGCTTGGCAGGAGCTGTGCCTTGGTGGCTCCACCCCACAGCCTCCCAGTCTTCTTTTAACTCCACAGTGCCCACTTCCTATTGCAAAGAGAGAATAAAAATTTGGAAAGAATTGTTCTATAGCTTTCATTTGAAAACAAGGATTGTAGGTACTGGCTGGGATTTATAGAAAACTGGCCTTTCTCACGATCTCACAACCATAAAGTATTTCTAGTTGTGACTTCAGGGAAAATCTTAGCCCCATCATGGCCTTAAACAGTAAAATGTGTTACAAAAACTCCAAATAACTTCTTCCATCATTACAATGGAATAAGAAGAAAAGAAGAAAATAGAAGACTCCCCCACTATCAAAAGAAAATGTAGTGAACTCCTGCCAAAGCAGTTATTCCTAGAATGTTTAATCATTAAACCAGAGGCTGTGGTTGAGAAGTCAAGCATTTCATTCTCTACATTTTGTCAAGAAGCCCTTTGGAAGCATAATTTAGTGACAAGAGATGGGGAAAACCCTTTTTCTGAGGACTATGCAAAATTTAGTTTTATTTGAAAGAATATCCTGCCATCTCCTTGGCAAGAGATGTAGAACATGCATAGTAAATAAAATACGATGACTCAAAGGGCCCTAGTTTCCTCCTCAGACCCCCAGGCCCTCCTCTTGGTTCTCAGCTTCAAAGGATGTGCCCAGGACAGAGAGCATAACAGAAGGACACCACACTCACCCTTCCTCTGACTCCTAAAAACTTAGACACTTAAAAGTTCTCATTTCTTTTAGTATTATCTATCATTAACATAAACTCACCTACTACCCAACACTAACCATGCGTATGCTAAGCACTTAACATACATTTTCTCATTTAAATACTACAACTCTATAAAGGACGTAGTATTATTATCTTCATTTTATAAATAAGGAAATTGAGGCTTGAAAGGGTAAGAAGCTTGCTTGAGTGAAAACCCCTGTTTTGTGCCTCCTGTGAGTCAAAGTAGAGCCATCTCCTGGGGCCTCTTCAGAGAGAAGAGTAGGGAAGAAAGGAAGCCACCCATTTTTTTACCATCTGCTCTGTGTCCAATACCATGCTAAGTACTTTGCTTCTTGTCTCTCTCCTCACAGCAAGCCAAGCACATATAAGCAGCCCTGTTTTTTGTAAGAGTTAACTAGAGAGAGATTAAGTAGCCAGACCACAGTTAGTAGACGGTTGAGTGACGGATGATAGGACACAGATCTCTTGTTCTAAAGACCCTTTTCTGCCTATAGCATATGTGTGCAGATCATTTAAATCCTGGCTCTGCACTATTAGCAGCAGGACCTTGGGCAACTCTCTGAGTCCTAGTTTCCCACTTTTAAAAGGGGAATAGAAACCCTCCTGAATGAAAGGATAAAGTCAGTGCCATTTGCTCTTGTGGCACCATTTGCTGGGCAGAACTATGACCTTGTTAAATGTGATTGCCATTTTATTCTTCTGAGCTCCTGTCCCCAGAACTGGAAATTACTGCAAAGCAAGAGTAAATGTGACTAACTGCCCCCACGCCCCCACGGCACAGGCAAAAGATAACACTGGAGCAAACTGTTGCTAATGTAAAACCATCCAAAGCTTCCTGTGTTACAACTGCCCCAACAGCCCAGGGGTCACAAGATAGCAGCTCCCCCTACTTGTTTTTAATCCAAATATAATCCAATAAAAGCTCAAAGCCCCCACCCCTCAATGCTGGTGTATCTCGCCGCACTACGCCCCTCTCCTTCCTTGGAGAATGAATGAAAACTTTACTCTCTACACTTTCTTCTCTTTGTGAATTCTTTCACAGACCACGTCACTGACCACCCTAACACTGAAGATCTACAAAATCATATATGGGAATCCTTACTACATTTCACTTTGACAGTCACACCTTTCTCCTTTGGTTTCTGTGGCACCTATTCGCACCCCTGTCACAGCCATTTGGGCAACTAGTGGCTTCTGTGTGGGGACTGTGTTGTGAGCCCTGGGAGCCTACACATTCTGCAGAACCCACACCTTGGGATGGACTTACAATCATCTATTATTTGGTGAATGTTGACTGCTAAGAATCTGCTGTTTTAGATCACAGGGACTAAAGATGTTTTTAAAAGTCCTAAATCTCTTAAGGGTTCATTTGACCTGCTGGTCGCCTTTGGGTATCTTCCATCTATTACTGGCCAGAAACTTTGCCCCCTCTTCATAACCCAAACTCCCAAAGCAATGCCTCCCACCCAAAATAGCCATTATAATTTTCCTTTAAAGAGCTCTCTTCTCCAGCAAGCATTGATTAGATTTTATTTTTTGAAATATCATTTTTACCAAAAATTTAGGAAAATATATGAAGGAAGGCACACTGATACTTACCCCTGTGGTGTTCAGCCACAGTAAGAAGTAAGTGGTCCCAGAGCTGCAAATCCACCTTTTTGGCCCTTGGGCCAAGTAGGCATGGTCTATTTCCTATCGCATGTATGTGAACCAAACAGCTGAGAAACCCATCGTACTGATTGACCAGTCACCAATAGTGCAGATAGTCAGGTAGGACATTTACAGAGAGTCATTCTATAGGGTCATGCCTGAGTCAGTACCATTCTATCTATCTAGTATTTGGATGAGGAAATTTAGACCTGCATTGTTCTTGAGCTAAGCATTTTACCAATAACACAGAATGTAAGAACAAAAGTTCTCAAAGGGTTAAAAAAAATGCAACATGTTTTGCTCAGAAGATGTACAGTTTCACACTAGTTCAGTAGTTCTCTGGCCAGAAGCATCAACATCACCTGAAAAGTTGTTAGAAATTCAGATTCTCAGGCTTCAGCATCAGCATGTCATCAATATTCTAGTGGCCCAATCTCATTTCATTTTACAAGAGAAATACCATGCTGACCAATAAAAGCTATCTGATCACTAATGTCCTTCTTGAGCTAAGAATCTGCCATAGAGCCCTGAAATAACCCCACAATCCTGAGTCCTAAAGCTCCTGGACATCTGGAGTCCTAAACCTCCAAGCACAGAGAAACGAGGTATGGAAAGTTACAAATCACCCTGAAAGAGAGAAAGGGAGACCAGGGCATATGCCAGACCCAGTCCAGGCTCAGAGTACCCTGCTCAGATGGCACTACAGGCCCTGGATGGAACTTGGCACTGGAAGGGCACAAAATTTTAAGACACATTTCAAAGCACAGGAACCCTTGAGACTATGAGGGTTAGGATGGGACAGGAACAGCGGGTGACTCAGAGAGGCCCACTTGCCCAGGTCTAAGGACAATATGCTGTTGGCACCTGTCTGCACAGACTGCCTCCCTTAGTGATTTGAACTAGCCTCTACTGCCCCTAGGCCAATCTTTGTAGCCTCCACAGAGCCTAACATAACATGTTTCATACAAGAAAAGCTCCATAGAGTTTGTTCATTGCTCCAGACATAAATCTTCTGGTTGCTTTTAACTAAAGGAAAAAGCATGCTATTTGTGATCTAACTGAACACCCCCCACTCACTGTGGGAAGTCTGAGTCACAAGGCAGTCACAGCAAGTCAGTAGCACATCTGAGACCAGGAGATTACTAATCAGGTCTTTCTGACTCTAACACCTTCTCTTTTGACTGTACCTTGTTGCCTTGGGACCATTGGAAACTATGGACACTAGATCTTGGAAAGGTTGGGTTAAGTTGGAACCCAAATAGAGTATGGTAGAGTCAAAAAGGCTCCAGTAAGAATCTCTAAAATAAAGGATCCACAGCCAAACTATGGCTACAATGTTAGGTCTCCTCTCTCCTCCTGCAAATAACCCGTCATTTAGACTGAGGTAATTTTAAAACAAATTATTTGACTCTATTTCCATAGAAGGTGAAGTCTAATTCCCCTTCTATGAACATGGGCTGGCTTAGAAGTCTGGCTACCCTGAAGCCCTCTTATTGGAGAGATCGCACAGAAATTGTGAGAGATGGCCTTGGAGCTCCCAGGGTCCCAGGCCCTATCTGTCCAAACTTCCCCAGCATCGGCCACTAGACACATGAGTGGGAAGCATTCAGATAATCCCATGCTTGTGCCTTTAAGCTGCCAAAACTAACATCAAATGGATTGGAGACAGACAAACTGCCCCAGGCAAGCCCTGGCTAAGTTAAAGATTCTTAAGCAAAATATTGTTACTTTAAGACACTACGTTTTTTAAAAGATTTTATTTATTTATTTTTAGAGAGAGGGGAAGGGAGGAACAAGGCAAGAGACAGAAGCATCAATGTGAGAGAGTAACATTGATCCACTGCCCCAACTCAGCATGGAACAGCAACCCAGGCACGTGCCCTTGATGGAGAATCAAACCAGCTACACTCTGATTTTTGGATCGACACCCACCAACTGAGCCATACCAGTTAGGGCAAGACACTAAGTTTAAAAAAGGTTTGTTTACACAGCATTATGTAACTAGAACACAATCCAAACCAAAAAAGGTAAAATGTCACCTAGAGAAAAGTAGAGAGAAACAGGTGCATGTTAGCACTTAGAGGGGTATTTTTCAGCATCTACAAATGACTTATTTTTGCCTCTTCAAACGCAGTAAAAGATATGGACGAGTATACTAAATCCCTCCTTAGTCAGGGATGCAAAGAAGCCAGTAAAATAGAAGTGTTGAATGTCTATTTGAGATGCCCATGAAGTTAGAGACTATTTCATTCTAAATGAGATCTTCACCTCCAGATCAAAATTACTGTGAAGTCTGTTCATATTTGTTCTCCTCAAGGATGTCTCTTTGCTGGTATTTTTACGATTTTCCAGTTGGAAGACATTTTACTTTGTAGTCTATTTAAGGATACCCCTGTTAAGGTTGTTTGCTTGTTTTACTTAGACATTCCATTGATTTTATTCTCTGGTGTTCCCAGGCCCAAACTGTTGTATCTGATATGGCTTCTACCCCCTTCTCCATCTTATCCTTCTGATGCCTCTTTTAGCACAACTGGCACTCAGTGCTGGTTTCTCCATGGAGCTCCCCTGAGTCATTCAACACTTTGCCCTTCTTTTTAAAGTTCTGTTTCTGTGTGGCACCCATTCAAGTCCCTTAGGCCCCTGCCCTGATTGAGCATCTGTCCTTTTCTACCATCATCACTCTTCATTTCTTTCATAATTATACTTGTCTCTTAACTGGAGTTCCTACCTCCTCTACCTTGTACATGTTTCTATCGCTGCACATGTCACTGTACAGAAATCTAGGTATTTACATGCTGATCCCTACTAGACCTGGAGCTTCTGGAGAAACTGTCCTATTCATCACTGGGTCCCACAACCTAGATCAGAGCCATCTGCGCCAAAGGGTCTCAGTAAATATTTTTTTCAATTACTTAGGACAGAATCAAATGAAGAACCATTCAGTAGTGAATTATATGAATAATAGACCAAGTACCCTTGAAAAAGTGACCTCTGGTAGCTTGCCAGGCAAACCTAAACTTACAGTTTATATCACAAAACAAGCCAACTGGGTCAACAGCACTGTGGGAAGTAGCTGAACTGATTGGGCTGGAGATGAAAGGATGAAGGGCCGACTGAACATAAACCATTTTGAGAGTTAGTTTTGCTACATTAACAGCTCATGTAAATCTGGTTGGTGACAGTGAGCATTATAAACTTTAAGAGCCAGAAAGTCACCTCTATCTTATCCTTAGATTTGATCAGACCTTTTCTTAGATTAATAGTTCTGAGTTTAATCCTCAAACTTCAGCAAGAATGGACAAAAAGTTAAATTGGATCCAAAGAAGAAAAATAAAAATTATTAAGGTTTAGAAAATAGAAGTGATAAGAAAACATGATAGATGTTTAAGAAACAATTTCACTTATAAGAATTTTGACAAAATGTTTCTTACAAGAAAGTTTGTAAAAAGGTTATTTTAAATTGTAGGAAGAAAATTGAAAACAACCTGAATGATTAAAAAAAGAACTCAGATAATTAAACATATATATATATATTTGATAGTCAAGAATAGAAGTTTAAACATGGATTATGTTTATGGAACTAATTACATTATAACATATATGGTAAAATTCAGTTTTATAATTTTATGTATGTATGAATATGCATGGAGAAAAGTCTGAAAGAAAATATAGCAAAATGTTCACAGTAATTATCTTTGAGAATTTGTTACAGGATATTTTATATTTTTTAGTTTGTTTATCTGTATTCTCTATGTTTTCTAAAACTCACCATGTTAGTATATCATTTTTTAATTCAAGTAAAATAATTGTAGAAATTGAAATGATTTAGGTCCAAATGTAATTAGAAAATCTCTTAAATTTCCCTAGGAGGATAAAATAAATAGAGTGAATTAGACATAAGGCTGAAGATAGGCTGGAATGAAAACATGAAGATTCTACAATGCCAGGTTGAGAAGTTCAATCTTTATTCTGTAAGCAGTATGGAACACTGAATCTGTTTTTGTTCAGAAATCTGACTTGAACACAATTGCTATTTAGAAAAATAATGTGAGATTTGAGATTGGTGGCTAATTGGATTGATGGGAAGAGAAGAAAAAGAGATGCCTACATTTCCAGTCATAAAGTCTGAGGCCTAAAACATGGGGCAGACAATGATGTCTTGGACAGTTCTAGAGAGAAAGAAAGAAAAGCTTGGATGGATGGTGAGGATAAGCTGGACTCGATTGTGTTCCTGGCTGTCCTTAGAAACTTGATATGGATCTTTTCCAGAGAAAAGACTCTTAAAATGAAGTATCCGTACATGTGAAGTTTATACTATTTTTATAATCTGCATATTTCCTAGACAAATATTGGACTTTGGAGGCCAAATTTAACAGGTTATACTTAAAGAAAGATTAAACTGGGCCTCTAAAGAAAAACCTATCAAGAAATCAGAAGAAACTATTCTTCTAAGTCAGAGCATCTAAAGCTGAAAAGAGGTTGGGGGGAGGGGGGAGGCAGAGGCAAAGAAGGGGAGCAGCTTAGACAAGAACCTAGTATAAAGGAACCATGGACATGGACAACAGGTGGGATTGACTTTGGGGGAAAAGGGTGGGTGGGGAGGGGGACAGAGGGGAGAAAAAAGGGATGGATGTAATACAACAACAATAAAATTAAAATAAATAAATACATAAATAAATAAATAAAGCTGAAAAGACATTAAAGGGTCACAAACAGATTTGATAAAATAGCAAAAACAAGAGAAAAGCATAAATTTTTAATCTCTTCATTGATATTTTAATATAATTCTTGACTAATTTATCTTTTGCTCTTCCCAAAGAGCTGGCTGGTTTTATGTCTTCAATGTATTCATCGTCATTTTTCATTTCAGATAAGCTCTTTTTGTTCATTCCAAACTGAATTTCAATGAAAAAGATCCAAATTGAATGCTGATGTGACTTCGTATTGACCTCAAAGTCTCTATTCAAGGTTTGACACCTGGTACAATGAAACATCATCCTGTATAACCACTAACCTCACTGGACATGTTATTGCTTAAGGCTGTTAAGTCTAGCCTTTATACTGAGTATTTAGAAGAGAGACTGGTGTTTGAACAGAAGAGCCCGACTGTTTGTAAGCACTATGGGAAAATTTACAGAGAAGTAATTGCTTGGTGTCCTGTTGGAAAAGCCACTTTACGTTGATACCTTGTGAGCAAATGACTCACCTACCACCCAACAGAGACTGATTTAAAACTTAACATAAGTCTGAATTCATTCCCTCTTTATAACTGTTACAGAAGAAAAGAAGCTTTCAGGCCCAAACAGATTTTTAAGTTTTCACTGTAAATTCCATCTAGCCTTCTTGACATAAGCCAAGCAAATGTTTTGGGAAAACAGATTTAGTCATCTGGATTTGAACAGAGGCATTTTCTTAAGTGACAGCAGTGGGCCTACCCAACATATGCCATTAAAATGTTGGTCTCCAACTGAGATGTCCAAGAGAGATCTGAGAAGGATTACTCTGAAACCATGGGAGAAATGTCTTGAGAGACATTTTACATCCTAGAAAGCTGTGGTGCTAGGCAAATTGCAGAGTTCATGGTTTCTGTGATTGGGAAGCTACTTGTTTTCTGAAGCTACTTCTTAGCTGACATAATCCCAATGAGGACAGCAGGCTGACAACTCTGTGGAGGGAAGGGTCCCCTTACACAGACTCCAGTCAGTGCATTGGGAAGACCTAGTTCTTCCATGCTAAGCTTTTTATTTATTTATTTTTTAAAGATGTTATTTATTATTTTTAGAGGGAGGGGAAGGGAGAGAGGGAGATAGATATCAATGTATGGTTGCCTTTCACCTGCCTCCAGCCACAGACCTGGCTAGAGACCTGGCTTGCAACCTTGTTATGTGCCCTGGCTGGGGAATCAAACCAGCGACCTTTGGGTTCGCAGGCCAGCAACTTACCCACTGTGCTACTGGCCAGGGCTAAGCTTTTTAAAAATCTTTTAAATTTTATTCCAGGCTTATTGAGCTATAATTGACAAATAAAAATTGTATATATTTAAGATGGTGTTTTAATTTGTATATACATTGTGAAATGAATACTTTAATCAAGCTAATCAATATATCCATCACCACATGTAATTACCATTTGTGTGTGTGTGTGTGTGTGTGTGTGTGTGTGTTGAAAGCACTTAAGATCTACTCTCAGCACATTTTAAGTACACAGCACAGTACAGTTAAGGACAGCCACCATGTTGCCATCAGCTCCCAGAACGAATTCATCCTGCCTAATTAAAACTTCAAAACCTTTGACAAAGATTTCCCCATATTCCCTACCGCTCCCAACCAGCCCCTGGCATCCACCACCCTAATCTCTGCTTCTATGAGCTCGGCTTTCTTGGAGCCTACATATAAATGATATCATGCAGTATTCATTTTTCTGTGGGCAAAAGCTTTTTAGCTGAATCAAATTTGCTCTACATTTGTGACTAAAACATCTCACTCCCCATCTCTGTAGATTTTTTACTTTTTTATATTTTCATAGATTAAGAACCCTTTCTCATGATATGCTTATATGGGCAGCAATGTCATAAAATAATGACAGCAACACATGTAAATATTTCTCACTTATAGAGTGAGATTATATTATTACTATTTTACAAATTAAAATTTTGAGGCTCAGAACCCATTAAAATTAAAATCCCATGCAGTCAGGATAGGAACCCAGATCCTTCGACTTCAAATTCCCTGCTCTTTGCAATATACCCACCTTGCTGGGCAAGACCCTGTCATGACAATGAGCATCCTTGCTGTGTCCAACACCAGGCCTCCAGCTGGAGTTTCCCAGTATGGCCAACAGGCCCCAAGGGCCTTAGAGCACTTTTGTGGCATCTGGGACCTCATCCTGTGTTTGAAACCTCTCTCCCTTAACACAGCTGCTAGTTTGTGATGATTTACAATTTGCAGCTTGTAACTCACCCACAGACTGACATTCAAAGATGTGTCCTCCTTTGCTAGGCCTGAATGCAGGTGAGGACTTGACCCTGTTTTATCTCGGGATGGGATCCAGTAGCCTCCTTAAGATTAGAGTAGAATCTTGAAAGTCCTACTCTAGCCATGAGCTAACATGTATAACAGAACACCTGCACAATAATAATTATTGTTCTAAGTATTGCTATTAGTAACACAAAATTATTGCTTGGCACTCAGTAAAATATAACAATGTTGCATGAGGTAATATCATGATGTAATTTTGCATACATCACCTCAACAGTCTTAGGAGGTGTTAACATTACTCCCATTTTACAGATAAGAGGCTGGATCTGTGGGGGACAAGATAACTTCACTGAGGTCACAGAGGCAGCAAATGGTAGAGACAAAATTCAGAACCATAATATCTGTCTCATTCCAGATCCTGGCATGCCATTATGAGATTAAAAACAGACTCTGTATTATTGATTTCTGATAGAGCAATGCTCCTTTAAGATACAAAAATTTAAAAAGCTCAGTGATGTAACTCTTCCCACTTTCCACAAATTTGCATCTCTTTTCTACAAGCTACAGCAAACTGGGGAAAGGTAAATATGTAGGGAGAGAAACTAAGGGCAGTTAAGGGTTAATTTAGCAGCATTTGTGGTGTGGGTTCCTCTTGGTGCCTCCCTGGGCTGAGTCCTGTGTTCTTTCCAGTGATTAAGAGTCTAAGCCTGGTTTTAGGTGAATGATTGGGGAGGGCAGAGGACATTTTTTCTTGTTTTCAGTTCAAAAAAATCCTTATGTCAAAGGGGGCACATTTTAGGGGTACCTTATGCTGATCTTCCATAGTTTCCTTAGAGTCCTCTGTTGCCTTGGCTTCTCTCTACTCCCACCCCTATCCCCCATTAACTGTGACAAAAAAGAGAATTGTCAGAACCCTCTTAGGCCAATCCTGTAGCTGAAAAGCAATTAAGAAGCTCCAGCCACAATCAGCTTTCACCTGCACAGCCATGTCCAGTTCAATACTCCATGTTCCAAATCCCCTTCTCCTCCACTTAAGAACAACAACAAAAATTCGTCCCTAAGAATTTTCTTTAAACCAACTCCAGGAAGGCAATGGGTCCAGTGGTTTTGGGCCTTAAACATGCAGAGTTCCTGCAGGTGGAATCTTACAAATCCCCCATAATCCATAATCCACTTGAATTTTTTGTCTGAGATGTTTCATCCTTATAATATTTTGTTAGTATGCTATACTCTTCATGGGTACATTTTTTGAGCTCCCCCATCCGTGGTAACATCTAATACAGGCCACATTGCTTGTCCTATCATAAGTTCAAGGCCAGCTAGTCAGAATCTCAGTATTTCACCAAACCTAATACTTCTTAACAGTCATCCAACTTTGCTGAATTCCTCTGGGGGCTGACAGATGATTCAGGACACCTGCCTCCCTCCAAAGGCCAGCTTCCTGGCATCTTCTGGAATTTTGTGGGGGATTCCCCAGCCCACAGTAAAATCCCCTGGTGCCTTGGATGAAATAATACAGTCCTGAACAGCTGTTGTTTAAGGGGAAAAAGACCAGTCAATGGCTCAAGGCCAAGGGCCTAGTTCTTTGTTTCTAAAGATCTTTTGTTGAAAGAGGTAAACTTGAAGGCATGTAGCTTGTCAATCAATCAATGCTAACCAATGCTAATTATAGGGAAATGGAAAAAGTAATTGAAGGGGTAGGGAGATCTCACTCAGGTGACCCAACAAAGAATTAGGCAAGGTGAGAGAACAGGCTGGCCTTCATAGTAACTAAAGTATTTTCCCATGACCTAGTTCCCCCTCCCTCAGGGACCATTGGCTATAACAAGGAAACATGTATGTACCCAGCATTCCCTGTCTTCCGGATGGGACTTACAGATTTAGTCTGGCCTGAGCAGGACTCCAACTTTCTTTTTCCCAGGTGGACCCCAACAGAATTCCTTGCAGAAACTAGTCTGGTACCTTACCCAGCAAGACACAGTCCTGGGTTTTTGGTGGAAACACTGTCACATGCTCATTTTAACTCAAGTTCCAAGTCTAGAGCTATCTTTCCTTCATTCCTCTCTTTGGGAAGGATAATCAGAATTCTGTCATCATTCACTATGGACCTACAGGTGTATTTAACATCCCCCTCCTGAGAGTTTGTTTATCATGATGGACCATCCCTTTTGATTCAGGTACAGCTGAAGGAGACCACAGCACAGTTCAACATTTCCAACCTTGAGTATCAACCAGAAGGTTTTCTCTCCTGAATACAGGAAGAGGGTAGTTATCTGCCAATGCTCATGTAGAGGGACAATAGAGAAAACTATTACAATCAGAGCAACAGGGTAAACACATTCATGTTTTAATTTTATTCAACAACTTGGAAAAATAAGATAAATATTTAATAATTTAATTAAAATGGACCTATTATAGAGTAGAATAAAAATTTACATGTTAAGATAAAATGAGAGAACTCAAAGATATGACAATGGCCTGCTTCAAAGTCAGTCCTTAATTTCCTCAGAAGTGAATTCGTATTTTCTCCACTTACATGGGTGTAGGATGGAGGCAGTGAGAACTCTGTGGGTGCACTCAAGGCTCATGCCGTCTCACGCTTTGGGGTCCAACTCTGCTCTTCCTCTCTCCCTAAGAAATACTTCACACAACCTGCTGCACCAAAATATATAGGAGAAAGATAACATTAGATAAATGGCTCAGGAGAACTCCACAGAAAAGACTTTTGCTTCTCTCTCACACAGAGAAAATAGAAAATTCCCGAGATGAAGCCAAAGGTATGGGTTTACAGGAAAGAAGCCCCCTTGCCTCCTTCCACAGAGGCCTAAAAAGAGCCAAGAACAAGCCAAGAAGATGCTCAAGGTTTACAAACAGATCATCTCAACTTATTAAGAAGCTAGTACATTTAGGGATCTGATGCACTGTTAACCCTTTGAGTCAGTCAACTCTTGATTGTAAGGGCACTCTTTGGGATGTATATCCCTGGACCCACCCAGTTGTCACAGCCGAAAATATCTTCAGATGTTACCCATGTGCCTAGGGTTAAGAACCATTGAATCAGGATAAAGGAATTATATAGCTTAGCAAATAACAAAACATTTTCTTGTAGCATCCTCTGTGCTACACATATTACTCAGGCCTCAGGAGGGTGTCATGGCTGTAAGAAGTAAGGCAACATTCAGGCTGCAAGGATTTAGGCCCCTGTGCGGTCCACCAGCCTCAGGACTAACACCACCTGACCTGAGAACCACGATGAAAGGCAGGAGGCTTCAGTGTCACCAGAGCCAGTGCAATTCCTGAAGATGCCATTCATGTAGACAGGGTGTGAATGGTGCTTCCTGGAGTTGTGCCATGCACCAGCCCTATATAGCACTGTATTTCAGCCATCTCTCTCCTGCCTGGTAGAGGAGAGTCTTAGGAGGATGTAAGAATAAAGCAACATAGTAAAATATATATATACACAGTTACATATATAGAAAATCATGAATCACCATCTCAGCTTTCAAATGGGATCCCACTTCCAGATGGCACCACATTCTCAAAAAATTAAAAGAGCTTCAAAGCTAAAAAGTCTTGTAACAAAAATTTATTTTCCATTGATGCTCTCTTGTCAGGATTCTACTGTATTATTTGAAAATGGTGGAGAAACTGTATGGTACATTTGGTGTGAGCTTGGGATTTGTCAGGGAAAGACCTAGATTGGAATCATGTTTCTACCACCTTAGAGCCCTGAGTTGGCTTCCTGGTGGTCAACTGGAGATGATCACAATTTTCCTGCCCTGGAGTGTTGTGAGGGCTGACGAAGCAGGGAGACAGTGACCATGAGATCGTATCCAAAAGGGTAAAGCATGATACGGCTGCTCAATCAGACAAATAGCTTATGTCTCTTGACAAAAATTTTCAGCCTTTTTAGAAAAATATTGATATCAGTCTTCTAAAAGATACCCATTTTGAACATTTTTGAGAATCCTTTTCTCCATGTAACTTTAAACACTATTTTTCATGTTTTATATTATTTTATGCTTATAGGTCATAATGTTTCTTTTGGCCTGATGGCTGGGATGTTAAAATAAAATGGCTCATTATAGAAGCCTTTTCAAAGATTAGAGGAAAGTGCAATTGCCTGCCCTTACCCTAAGAATCCTATTTTGCTCATCATAAAAGCAACATGTGATCATTTTGTAAATACCCACTGACATCAATGGATAGATTATCCAGACAAAAAATCAACACAGAAATGGTGGCCTTAAATGACACATTAGACCAAATAGACTAATTTGATATTTTTAGGACATTTCACCCAAAAGAAGCAGAATATATGTACATTTTCCTCAAATGTACATGGAACATTTTCCAGGATAGACAAGAAGAAAAAACAGATATACTATATACTATAAACATATGTAACATGTAGTTGCATATACGGTATACAAGTATACCTTCTTTTCCATTCATTGAAATACCACTTTCATCATATGACATATATAAAATGTGTACTGACACCTATTTCTGGACAGGTTGGCTCCTTTCATCTGCTTACTAGCCTAAGATGATATTTAACAAATTTGCGCTCAGGAACTCATACTTATTTAGTTTTTCAGCTTTCATTTCAATTGTATTCAGATCATGTGTTTTCCTGCAGTCCTCTCCCAAGAAGCTGTCCACTGCTTAAATCATATCATATTAGTCCTTTAGCTACCCTTCAAATAACACCTCATGTATTGCCTCTGCATTCCTCAGCATACCTGTTCATTGGGAATGTTCAGAGATGTGCTGAAATGGGTTCTTAGCAGATCACGAGAAGCATTATATGCATCACTTCCTGACTCTACCTTCAATGATGTATCATCGATACTTGGAAATTGACCACGTGAGAGTATTTACTCTTCAGTCACCAGGAAAGGCTGCAGATCTGGGCGCTGGTGTCCAGAGAGCCAATTTTCCAGCATACTGTGGACTCGATTGTCTCTGAAGGCCCCCTAAGTCCACGACTCTTCAGCAAGACTACCTATAATATCACTTTAGGTTAAAAGGACCATTATTTAGACACAATTTTATTATATAAAAATATAAACTGAAAACATGTAACCTAAGAAATTCTTTTCTATAGTCCTTTTATCTCTTTCTCTCCTTGTTAGGTAGGATTCTTGGAGTTTACTAAAATAGAAACTATCTGCACTAAAGTCAGGTAGAAAAGAAAGCTATTAAAATACAGCTTTGACCTAGAAGCATGCGACACTTTGGATTGTAAAGGGAGAAAAAATAACATTTTCTTGTATCAGTTCTGTCCCAGGAGGTTTTGGGCTATTAAATACAACTGTTCAAACAAATTGAACTCCTGGTTCTTGTTCAGCTGTTTCTAGGACAAACTACGTAAAGCCTATTAGCCAAACAGCCTGCATCAGATTAAAACCCTCTCCTGACTCCTCTGGAAAGGCCTCCTTAGGCCTCCTTAGTGTCCCCCAGTCAGCCTTGTGTATGTGGGACGCGACACTAACTGAAAGTAACTCTGTGTACTGGCCTGTCTAAACGCAGCCGCTGGGAGGAGAGGTCCTTTGTGGCGGGCTCGTGGTCTTTCGATTTCCAGTAGTCTTTACTCATAGGTGCCTTCTGTTGGGGCAATTTCTCCAACTCGTCTCCTCTGGACCATGGATGCCCAAAATTTAGCTCTGAAGTCATAGATTAAATCCAGAAAGAGTCACAAGGATATTTTGCTCCAATTTGCTTCTGAGAGGTGAAGTTCAGAGAAGGAGGGCCGCTTGCCAGAAGTAACAGCAAAGTCCTAGCAGGGGTAGCACTGGAACTCAGGACTGCCAATCCCCAACCCAGGGCTCTTTCCACTGACACTCTGCTGTTCCCTCTTTCACTATCTCCCTTGGAGGTGGGAGAGAGAAGTGGCACTCTTGGGAGAAGGGAGACATCCTCTTTATTACCTGTACATTGCAGCAGTCACAGGTTTCATGGATCCCTAAATCCGTGAAAATGTCAAAGGTCCCCCAGATACTCACCTAATAAACAGGGATTGCATTGAATTCAATTTGTGATACAACTATTCTATTTAATCAGTTAAGTCATTTCTTAAAAACCTTTCTGATACATTCCCCAAATAATAACCGAGTTACAAAGCCACAAAGAGGAGAGAATTAAATCAAAATATTCTAGTGCCTTCTTTCAAAAAGAATTCAAGGACAAATAAATAGGAAGCCTTACTTCATTCCCTCAACTGGATAAATTCTTCCATCATCCCAGTAATAGGAAATAGAATCCTCTATTTAATTTTCAATGTGAAGAATAAATAGTTTCTAAGCAAAACAGATCTTTAAAAATTGTTGTAGCCTCAACTAGCTATAAAAAGGAAAAATGTTACATTACTTATGTTTTTGTAAATTCCTTTAGAGCACAAATCATAGATTGTAAGAATAATTTTTCATGTGTGGCAATGTAAACATTTTAATGAGAAAATGGTGGGTCTATGCTGTATTTATTATCTGAATTACATTTGGATATTCTTATTGTCTGCATATGATGTGCTGGTTCATTTTTATATTACATATAGAATTCCAGATTACAAGGCTGACTGGTATATGCATCAGAAGTCCCAGAGACTGGCTCCCTTACCTCAAAGATAAGAAAAGTGACACATAGGAAGGTCTTGGGACACACCAAAGGTCATAGAACTAATTAGCTGCAGAGCCAGAAATAGAATCTATGTCTCCTGATTCCCTAGAATGTATGCTGCTGATTATTCTCACGAAGTTTATAAATCATCTTTTAATACAAATTTTCATGTTTTTTTTTTAAAGACTTTATTTCATTATTCTCAGAAAGAGGGGAAGGGAGAGAGGCAGAGAGGGAGAGAGGGAGATCAATGTATGGTTGTGTTTCACCTGCCTCCAGCCACAGACCTGACTGGAGACCTGGTTTGCAACCTGGTTATGTGCCCTGGCTGGGGAATCGAACCTGTGACCTTTGGGTTCGCAGGCCGGCGCCTTAACCACTGTGCTACCAGCCAGGGCTCAAATTTTCATGTTTTTATTAGATACATGAAGGTTACAATAGTATTATTTTTCATAAATGTTTACCCCTCAGTTACGCACTCTGGTGTATACATGTATAACATCAGAATATTTACACTTTGTCAATGACTGTCCCCACTGGCCTTCAAAACATCACAATGCTTATAGGACAGAGGGTAAAAAACTCATGCTTAGGACTCAGATATAACAGAGTTTTAACCCCAGTGTGTTGTGTATACGGATAGTGAAGTTGGTTATTTAATCTACTAAAGCCTTTTAGCCCTGATTTCCTCATCCAGAAATGGAACAATGAAAACTGTTCTGACTTTGGTAAGGTTAATGCAAAGCCCCTGAGATAGTATGTGGATTTGGGCAGCTGAGAAGAGAATTCCTTTTGACATTTGAAATCCACCATATTCTGGACTGTCTGAACGTATTCATTCATTCATAAAATATGTATTAGGCACCTTCTATAACTAAACATTGTTCTACATTCTAGAGATACAATAGTAAGCTTGATGGACAATACCCTGGGGGCATCAGCCAGCAGCAGGTGATGGCCCTGAGGAGATACGAAGTGAAGTTGGTTTTACATATGTTAGAAAAACTGCCAACTGGACTCTGCCTGCTAAGGGAATGAATGAACTGCTGCTAAGATATCCAGAATCAGATGGCAAACAGAAAGCTTCAAGTCTTCCCTCCTCCAACCTTTAGGCTCCTCTAGGGTCCCCTATTGACAGAGTCTAACAGAGAGCTTGCTAAGCAAAGAAGAAAAGCCAGCCCCCACATCACAAAGCAAAGCCTTAAGGATAGGTCTGGATTTTTTTCTAAAGAGTTCGTTCATTATTCCCAGAGAGAGGGGAAGGGAGAGAGGCAGAGAGGGAAAGAGATATCAATGTATGGTTGCCTTTCTCCTGCCTCTAGCTACAGACTTGGCTGGAGACCTGGCTTGCAACCTGGTTATGTGCCCTGTCTGGGAATCGAACCAGCGACCCCTGGGTTCTCAGGCCAGCACCACCAGCCAAGGCCTAGGTTTGGATTTTAAAGATGGTATCTTAATAAGGAACATAGATACATTCTGAGAAAAGCCAGTCACTTGGCTTCCTTTGATGTCAAGGCCAGGTGAGTGGGCCTCAGTCTTTCTCTGCAAATTTGGGAAGAATACTTTCCAACTACTGCTTAGAATTCTAAACCTTTTATTGCAAAACACCAACTACTCAAAACAGTGAGCACCTATGTGGTTTCTTTTATTTTTTTCCCCCAAGGAAACTTCTCTCTACTAGTTTGTTTGTTCTGATGTGTTTCACATTACAATAAATTACTAGAATGACATGTGAGGAGAGAAGAAAGAGATTCAGGCAGAAGGATGTGTGAGAGAAAGTTAGAATATTTGGAAAGTGACAGCTGAGAGGAACTTTAGGAGAAGAAATAAATTTTACCAAGAGGAACGCAAACACTAGTCTAATCCACCTCCCTAAAAAATCTAAGATAAAATTTGTATCACTCATAAGTGTTTTGTGGACTTGGATTTTATCACTATAATCATCATCATCATCATTATTAGAATAGGTAATACAGACAGAGGGGAGCAAAAAGGGGATGGATGTAATACAACAACAATAAAATTTAAAAATATAGGTAATACATACATTGGTACAGAAGACCAAAAAGACAAAAGAGCATATAATCATTAAATCTCCCTCTACCACTACCTCCCAAGCAATAAAGAATAAATATGGCCCTGGCTGGTAGCACAGTGGATAAGGCGCCGGCCTGTGAACCCAAAGGTCGCAGGTTCGATTCCCCAGCCAGGGCACATAACCAGGTTGCAAACCAGGTCTTCAGTCAGGTCTGTGGCTGGAGGCAGGTGAAACACAACCATACATTGATCTCTCTCTCTCCCTGTCTGCCTCTCTCCCTTCCCCTCTTTCTAAAGATAATGAAATAAAATCTTAAAAAAAAAAAAAAAAAAAAGAATAAATATGATGGCACATGTATTGTGTCAGGGCCCATTTTCAGGACACAAAACCCATCTGATTAGCTCTAGCAGAATTGTAGATATTAAGTTCTGTACCAGATTTATTGGGAAGGGAATAAAAATAATCTAAACTGAGTTTCCAGGAACACCTCCTAAAGATTCAACTCAGAATTAGGCCACCAATAGAACATCTGTTCCTCACAGAATCAAGAAATTACTGACTGCTTAAATGCCCCACATTTGTCGCAATCTTCACCAAGGTGGGGGATGAACATGGCACCTCTGCTGAAATTGCTGTAGGAAAATCAAATGTGCTCTTCTCTCTGCTCGCCAGAACAGATGGCAAAAGGCAGCCTCCAAAATGCTGTATTCCACTTTGCTTTCTAAATATTAAATTTCAAACAGAACTGCAAGTGCAAGAGCATCTGTGCATGTAGCCATCACTTTCTACTTTCGAAAAGAATTGGAGTAGGGTGCTGAGTGGGCCTCTCCATAGGACCTGTCACAGTAGAAATCCTCTGCATGAGGGCACACATATGAGCGTCTCCAGGAATAAAAATTACAGGAACTAGCAAAAAAATTTTTAAATAGGGTATAGAAAAAAAAAAAAAAACAGAATCCAGAAAGACACTCATCAATACACGATCATTTAGTGAAAGATAAATATAGCATTTCAAAGTAGTGGAGAAAATAAAAGCTCTTCAATTAAATTGGTATTGGAACAACTGGTTAACCATTTATACAACTACAAAGATATATCATCCACACACCAGTCACAGAAAGAAATTCTAAATAACAGCTAAATGTTAAAAAGTAGAACTACATTATAAGATAATTGACAATTTTTTACCTATCATCCTAAATGATGGTGAGTATTAGGAAGTGAGGGACAAAGCTTTGTCTTCACACATCTTCTATGCCAGTCTCTGAATCTGGTGCCCACCAATCCTTCAGCAATTGAAAGCAGCTATTATGAAAAATATTTTAATACTTGGTAAGTAATTAACTAAAAGAATAAATCAATAGTATTGATTAGACCATCATTCTTTGACAATCAGATATTATTTGTCTGCCATAAACTGGTTTCTATGACAATACATGCATACTAAATCAATAAACAATGATTTTAGACCATTCTAGATAAAAGTTTTATCTTAAAATTATAAAGGTGTACAAGTAAGCATTAAAGTTAAACACACAAGTTCAATTAATATTTTGTTTTTAATAACATTTATTTTCTCTAATTTCCCAAACTTTTGCTGATCCAAGAAATAAATAGCAAAGAACACAAGTCCTGTAAGACAGTATTATTGAGCTGTGTGGTATGAAAGGAGATAATGGAGATTTTGATATCGTCCAGATGGGCTTCTGGAATTACCTTTTTAGACACTATATGTTCAATGATCAACACTTTGGAAAAGAAATGGATTATTCATTTTCCTATTGCTTGATGTTTTAACAAATCATCCACTTTTTTCCAAAATCCATCCTTGGGTCAAGTGAAGGAACAAAGGAAGCAATTTCCACACTCTCCATGCTTTTCTAGAATCCCAGGGCTGTGATGAAAGCACTGGAGAAGTCTGAGAGGTGGATGGATGAATGGACGCTGTCCCGGAAAGTACCAAGATACCATTAGCCCTACACCAATGAGCTCACTTGGAGCTTTGCTGGACCTTGGTGTAAACTTCTTACTTAAATGCATCCTCTTCATCTGGTCTGAAATGACCATTCTTTAAAAATACATAAAATCCTGATAGACCCACCCACAAGCCTGCATAAATCTCTATCCAGTTTGGTTAATTGATTTTTGCAAACATTATTAAGTTATCTTGAAAAGAGCTCTTTCTGGCCCTGTTAGTTTATCAGGGTCAAGTATGAGCATGGGTAAAATTCTATTTTTCCACACATTTAATTCATATGCACATAAATATTATATTTAAAGATGCAATCTGTTAGAAGGTTGAAAGTATTTTTATAATATTCCAGTTAACTCTGTGTAATTGGAGGGTAAATATCTTACATTCTGATACCTGCTGTAGGTGAGCATTTTCTTTCTTTCTTTCTTTCTTTTTTGGTCATGCGGGTATTCACTATATAATCAATTAATAACTGTTTTTGCTGACATCTTAATTTCCTTCATTTTGATTTTTCAAGCAGAAGAATGTTTTGAAATATTCATTAACTCAAATACTTTACTGTTTATTCTTCAGGAAAATATGAAGCAGGTATGGCCTTGTCCTCCCTCTGGAAGAAACATGTATATTTCAATTTAAATTCAAGCAGAAACTACGTTTTGTTCACACCTCAGTTCCTTCAATGTTCTCTATAAGCTGCAGAGTCCTTTGAAATATAAATTCTCTTACCAAATGACTTGTTCCAAGGAAAGTTTTATGGCTATAATTCTTACCTAAGTCAGAGAAAAGCTGTCTGTTCCATGGAGGTTGTAATAGAATATTAAAAAAGATATCTCTTTTGGTTCCTACAAGGTAATTTTGTTTAATGCAAATTTCTAAATTAAAAGCTAAATTAACTTTCCACACCCAGTGGTGCCTAAATTCCACCACTGGTCACAGTTTGATTGGATTAACACCAAATTAATCTGCCCAACTCCGCAGATTAATGCTGCCTAAAACAACCAAGGATCACAGATTGATTGAATTACAACTGAATTAACCTTTCCAGGTGCAAATCAATTCTAACCCAATCAAACCTGATTAAAACTGTTTAAACAGGTTCTAACCAGATAAAATCAGTTGAAACAGGTTCAAACAGAATCAAACTGGTTCAAACATGATCAAACTGGAACAAATCGGTTGAAACTGGTTTGTACTAAACCAATCAGATCAAACCAGTTCAAACAGGTTCTGACCAGGAACAAACTGGATCCAACCTGTTCTGACCAGTTCAAACCAGTTCTGATTGAACTGGATCAAACTCGTTCTGACCAGATGAAACCAGTTTTAACCAGTTCAAAATGGATCAAACATAGTCATGGTCATAAAAATGCTGAGCCATGGTTATTAAAAATGCTGAAAATTGTCAAGTCATGGTTACTAAAAATAGCTGAGCCAGAGTCATTGCTTTAGAACAAGTATCCAGTTCTTGGTAGAAATGACCAAAGCATTTACACATTGCCTTTTTACCTCTTCTGGTATCCCTTGCCATTTCTCCTGTCATTCTTCTTCAAAACTTGATTTTTTCTTATAAATTCCTTTCACTTTGTGTTATGTAGTCACTAGTCTTCTCCACAACTTTTATGTGACAATAGTCAAGCAGGAGCTTAACTGTATATTGTTCAAGGCTTATTCTGGCTCTTTGCAAATATTTTGGTGTCTTTTAACTTCATTTAAAATTTTACACCCAATAAAAAAACTCATGTGGCACAAAGAACAAATGATGAGTTGATTCTAGGCCCTACTTTCTTTCAGATTGCACATCCACAGAGATTGAAGTAATAAGCTTCACTGATTCACAACCTCTACAAACTTATTCTTGAAATAAATGCTGAACTGGTCTCAGACATTTTGAACCAGTTTAATCTGGTCTGAAACAGTCTCAGCCTCTCTGAACCAGTTTTATCTAGTCTGAATGGGTTCAGCTGTTCAGAATCGGTCTCAGCCGATTAAGCAGTTTAGAAACAGTTTAATCCATTTTGAGCCACTATGAACCAGTCTCAGCCAGTTTGACCCAGTTAGAGCTAGTGTCAACCTGTTTAAACCAGATTTAAATGGCCTCAGGTGGTATGATCTGGTTTGATCTGGTTTGAACTGGCTTGATCTGATTTGATCCAGTTTCAATTGGTTTGAAAGTGCTGAGTCATGGTTACCAGAAATCGCTCGTTTCCCAAAAGTGCTGAGTCATGGCTTCTCAAAAGTGCTTGGTCACGGTTACTAGGAATTGCTAAGTCATGTTTATGAAAACCACTAAGTAAGATTAAAACTGATCAAACTGGTTGTGACCAGTGCAAACTGGTTCTGACCAGATCAAACCAGTTCACATCAGGTTTAACTGGATCAAAGTGGTTTAGACTGGTTCTGACTAGTTCAAACAGGTTCAAACCAGATCTAACCAGATCAAACTGGTTCTCACATCTCCATTTTCATCCATTTCAATCCCTATTTTGTTATAAGCAATAAACTTAAGTGTTCAAATAGCACATTAACTACAAAACAAGGGGGGGAAACAACAGAGAGAAAAGCAATGTAATTTCAAAGCTATTCTAAGTCATGAGATTGGATATGTTTCCTTCTTGTCTGTCTTAGGTGGCTAATATGACAACTTCTAGCCATGTGTGACAATTAAAACTTGAAAGTTCTGGCCAGGTCAGAGAAAGACAAATACCATATAATTTCACTCATATGTGGAATCTAATGAACACTGAACAGGCAAAATAGAGACAGACCCCTAGATAGAGAGCAAGATGGCAATGGTGGGTGGAGGGACTGAGCAAAAAAAAAAAAAAAAAAAAAAAAAGGATTCATGGACATGGATAGCAATGTGATGATTGCAGGGGAGAGGGCACTAAATGATAATGGATAAAAATATAATTGAAAATCATTAAAGAAATAACATAAACTTTACCTATTCCAAAAAAAGGAAGTGGCTGGCCATATTGAGACAGGCCATAAGTGTAAAATACACACGGGATTACAAAGCCTCAGCTCAAAGAAAATTAATAATTTCATATTGATATTTTATATTATTATATTATGACCGCCTGTTAAACTATTATTGGGGGTTATGTAAGATATAATTAAATTTAATTTCATCTGTTTCTTTTTGTTCCTTTAATTTAGTTACTAGAAAAATTTTAATTACCTGTGTGGCTCATATATTTCTATTGCACAGCACTAATCTATACTAAGGCAAAATGGTGCCTAATAGTTCCTAAAACCTCCGTATCTAGGGAAGAAGGCTAATTTGACTTGCCTTCTAGATTTCTTCCACTTTTAGGTACCAGTCTACCCTCCTATCTCCAGTCCCTTCCCGGTATGTCAGGTGCTAGAGATATGAAGAGCAACAAAATCCTTTAGAAAACTAAATGCAATTGAGATCAATTTGGAGATAAAGTCCAAAGGAAGATGCAGTGGTTCCAGCTATTTCAGACTCTTGGGAGTGATGATTAATACATTGTTGTTGCAGAATAAAGTGCTGAGGGTCATAAAAGGAGCAATAAAGTCAGAGATGCTGACAGGGCTCAGATCACAGAGGGCTAACTGTGCCAGACCGAGAATGCTCATGCTTTATGCTTTCTAGGTAAGAGGGGAGGAGCTGAAGGATGTAAACAAAGGAGCATTCTGATAAGGCGCGCATCTTGGTGAGGTCCTTTGGGCTACTGTGTCCCAACATGAGTTGCTGAGACTTTGGACCTGAGACGGGAGATATGAAAGCTTATCTCCAAGATGGCACCCAATATTTTCACCTCCTGGCCTTCATACCCCTGTGTGACCCTTCCCACCCTGCATAAAGACTATATATACCAGTTTCCCTTGCAGCTAGACATGACCATATAACTAAATTCTGGGTAATGGAACGTAAGGAGAATTGTATGTAATTTCCAAGAAATAACCTTAAGTGGAGAGATGTACACATCTTTGTTCCTTCTCCTTCCTGCTGGTTAAAGTGAGGACATGATGGTGAAGCCCAAGTAGCCATTTGAAATTGTGAGGTGATCCCACATATTGAGGACAGTGTAATGAAAAAGTAGAAGGAACCTGGATCCATAAGCCAGTTTTTCAGTCTTAGAATACTAATCTCTAGCCCCGACCAGTGAGACCGCAGTGGGATTAGGTGTCATCCTACAAGTTTTTGACAGTTTGATTCCCAATCAGGGCACATGCCTGGGTTGTGGGTTGGGTCTCTGGCTGGGGCATGTACACAGGAAAAAAAAAAAAAAAAGCCTATCTTGCTTAAGGCATTATTTTGGGGGTGTTTTGTCCAGAAGTCACAATAAACCTAGTAATAACTCTGTCAACAAATGGGAACTTAAAAATGCACATTTAGGTCACACAAGAAAACCATTCTTTTCAGTGAGCATATGATAAAATCATGTCTACTAAATACAAAAGTAAATCAAAGGTTTTATTAGGATTCACTCTTTTCATGTCCAACTATATCATGAAGTAAACAAGCAACAGCTCACCTCCCAAGGCTCAAAGCCAGGTATATATGAAACGATGGTTTCCTGTGATGGTTACTAGAAAGGATATGGCCCATATCCTTCTTTACATTGACTTAAACTATCCAAGGCATAAGTCATAGAATACATAGCTTGTTTGACATTGTTATCTGAGACACATCCAGATAAGTATTTTTAATATCGTCCAACTTCTCCTCTCCAATACAGAATTGATCAGACATGGCATAGAGCTATCCTCTTTACCAGTCATATTCACTCTGTGATCAGTGTTGTATGGGACACTGCTACTGGGCCAAGTACCATTAAATGCAGTTTGCCAAAATTCAATGATCAGAACATCGTCTGGATTCTTGCCAGGATAAATACCATAAAGAAATTCTCTTAATTCTTGTATATCAGCTCTTGGTATTGCAAAACCAATGCTTTCACCAAAATGTGAGAAATATTCTGGCGTTGCAGAATCATCCAGGCCTCCCTCGATACCCATGTTCTGTCAGTTAGGTTCTGGTAAACCATTGCCAGCACAAAAGGAGTTCAATATCAGCTGTGTGACATACAATGATTCTGGCCATGGATTTCTTTATAGCATCGATGATCGCTTTTTGTATTTTCTCGTTGGAATAGACTTTGGGGATTGTTTTTGGAGAATGCAATACAGAGGTTGGCATGTTCCACTTTCTCCTTAAAATTTTTTACTCTGTACTTTCCATAATCATCATCAGCTTCAATAGTTCTGACCCAGACCGGTATTTGTCACTAAGCATAGAGCAGGTAGAGGCACAACCCACCTACAGTTGAAAATATTCATGCATTTATTAGAAAACAATAGCATAATCTCAAATTATTTTTGTTGGTGAGGGAGAGAACTTAACAGTTCTTCTCCCTTTATTCTCATGGCCTTTAGATAAAAAGATTCCTACTCCTCTCCCTACTCAGTGGGTGGGGACTATTGAGGGAATACTTTGGGTGTCCTCATCCACCCTTTTTCCTTCCCATTCAAGGGAGTTGGAAGAGCTAATTATTATGATAATTAGCATTCAATACACCACTTTTCACAGGTGAGGATCACAGCATTCATTGAAAAGGAGTTCATCTGCTCCTTCATCTATGTTCTCCTGAGACTAGATGTGTGAGTCAAGCCATCCAGATTTTCTCAGATCTAATTTATTTTTCCCTCTCTCCTTCTCACTGTCTGTCTGTCTGTCTCTGTCTCTGTCTCTGTCTCTCTGTCTCTCCCTCTCTCTCTCTCCCTCCATCACCACTTTTCCTCTTTCTCTCCCCTCCTCTTTCATTGTTTATCTCTGCCATGACTTTCGAACGTTTAGGTTACAAGAGTCAGATTGAGAAAGGTGGTAGGAAACACCACTTCAACCTCAGTTCTGTCATAATCAACCAAGTTACTAGAAGCTTTCATTTTATAGGCACCGTCTAGGTAAATAGAGAGGCACTTTTTTTCTTATTATGCCAATGATCTCTGTGTGCATGTTTCATCAGTGAGAACTTAAGAATTCAGAACCATGAATTTCTGACAGTTACATGCATTTCTGCTGTATTTTACTCTCCCCCTCCCTGATTCTACCATGAAAACCTTATGTCACATTCTCCCCTAACTGTGCCATTTCCACTCTATGTTATTAACTCATATACCACCTTCAATAAGACCTCCTATAACTCCATTGCATGACCATAGATTCTTTCATAAATAACAGAATAGTCCTATGTTCTCTTTTCTCTTTTCTTTGTTCTATTCTTATCTACTGGCTACAGTTTACATTCTTTGGAAACTTATAAGCATCAACATTAGGGAAGCCATATGTAGGGAGAAAAAAATCTCATTTAGGATGCAGAGACACATGATTTTAAATTCTGACTGCATAATTATTACAAGATTGTGGACAAGTCACTTAAACTTTCTGACCCTCAGTTTCTCTTCAAGTAAAATCAGGGTAATGATATCTATATCTCAAGTATCTTAAGTATTCTTAATATGTACTCAGTATATTATAAAGAATAATATACTTGTTATATAAAATACATATTATATATTTTAGTGATTTAATATACTGAATATCTTAAGTGAAACAACAAATGTAAAAGTGTTGAACGAAAGATTTCTTTTACCTTTCCTGCAGATTTACTACAAGGGTTTAAATGGGAAAATCTATCTAGAGGTTTCTGACAGGTGCCTGGGCCACAGGTACTTACTTGGTGGAAGATAGAGCTCACAGAGGCCACAGTCTGAGCTGCATGAATTCCTCACCCAAGGCATCAGCAGTGTCACCCAGCCCCTCTTCCTGGTTCTGCTTCTCAGTATCTTCCTGCTCCTTCTGCATTTGAATTTGCAGCTTTATAAGAAATATGCCCCTTTTCACAGTCATTTCAACTTCCCCCATTACTCAGTAACACAAATAAGCTTAAGTATTATTCACATTAATAAATCTTGACCATTGATACTTTAATGATCCATCCTTAGAACTAATTAGAGAACTTTATATATTTTTTCTTAATAACCCATTCTTCCTAATATTATCTTTTCTTAAGTTGAAACGCATCACTGTCTCTGAATTTAAAATAATCTGCCAAATTAGCTTCCCAACACTCTAGCTATCTTGTACAATTTCCAGGCTCATTTCCATATGTTGGTGAAAGAACAAAAAAGGACCATGAATAATAAGCATTAATACAGACAAGAAACAAAACGTGTTCTTTATATTATCAATCAACCAACCAACCAACCAATTAGTATTTCCCCATCACCTACCCTGGGCTTCAGCCCGTGCTACAGTGTGTAGTGCCTGGTGAAATGTTAACATAAAAATCATTAGATCACAGCCTCAAGCCAAAAATTAGCGAGGGATTCAAACAGACGTCCGAGAGTCTGAAATCACCTGTACATAGGCATCACGTCGCACTTGCTGAGGCTGGACGGAGCAGAGGTCTCTGAACTCAGCCCAGCTCCCCTGAGCTCCTCACTATCTGCTACAATGTCCACAAACAGAGCTTGTGTTTCTTTATAAATTAGTACCTATCACAACAATCTGAGATGCCTGAGGCATGTAAAACAGCCTGAGAACTCTTGAAGAAGCAATCCATCTGCTCCAACAATTCCTGCCAGAGAGGCTCCAGAATTGTTTCTGAAGTGGAGCTTGTTTTTTTCCTGCCCGGGAAGGAGAACCCAAGCAGCTTCCGTGGCTTGCACAGATGTGGGAGTGCTGGAACAAGAGTCAAAGATCTGACAGCCCAAAGCAACGTTGGGCGAAATATCCTCCCTCTCGTTAATCTCCTTGGTAGTGTGAATTATGGTTTTCATCCAGGGGAATCCCCAAAAGTTAAACCTGAAAAGGAAATAGCTTTTTATAAGGCCTTTTCGGGTGGATATTTGTTGGGGGGAGGGCAGATTTTAGCTGGGGTTGGTATGAAGAACATTTTGCCAAAACATCAGCAGGAAATGTACTTGCCTGAGCATGTTAGTATTCCATAAACGATGTTGCAATCTTGAAGGTTTTATGCACAAATTATATCCATTATTGATTGGTTTGGGTTGTGAAGCATGTTCTGGGATGTTGTCTTGCTTTATACACCTTCCATATGCTGTAATCTTCCCAAACTTCCAATTACCTCTTTTCACAAAAATATTCTTATAGTCTCAGTTCTCTCCACCACACACACACCTCATAACCCCTCAAGATATTTTCCCCACTCATGGGAAGTGCCTGGTGCACTCCCCATTCCCTCCTCTTTAGCTTCCTATAGATTTCTCTTATTTTATTCTGGACATTAATTATAATAATATAAGTTATGTAAATACATGAAAACACATGCTAGAAATACATCAAAGCAGCACATAAAATTTAAATAGACTGTATATACCATGACTCCAATTTAATAACTTTTCCTGCCATGATTTGATTGTTAACATTGAGAGGTTTTTGGATTAAAAAAAAAAAAAAAAAAAAAGTCTCCTTCCTACCATTCTCACATATAATAATAAACAAGATGCCTTTCTTTCTATTCCTTAGCCATTAAAGAAAATATTTCTCTTGCAGTTTCTCACCACATTTTTTTCAATTCCTTCTCTATAAGAAAATTATTCCAGTCCTAACTCTCTTTCTTCCCAATTTTAACCAAACTTTAACCTACTAAAAAGCAAAGACTTAAAGATTTTTTCTCTTAATACCTTCTGTATCTATAAAACTAATTCCATATCTTCTACTCAATAAATATTTTGAATTAAATGTGCAGTAGCAAATAGCAGATTAGATTTCTCCTCCATGTCTTTTAAATTAATTAGTCTAATTGAGCTTTGTTTTCCATTTAATTTGTAGTTATTCGGTTCCGCTGGTGCTAGACACTGTAAATACAACAGTGAGTTAGCTAGGCATTGCAGTGTTGAAGTGAAGAAAGAAAAATAGTCAAGTAATGCACATTTGATTTTTAAAACATAATAATGGGGTAGACACAGGTACCATAAGATAAAAAATAAGGGTACATCACCCCAGAGGATTTAACAGCCAAGCTCAGGCTTAAAGGATGACATAGAAAGAAGAGATGAATTTTGCAGGCAAGGAGAAGAGTGTGTGCGAAGGCAGGACACAGAGAGAACATGAGACGGTCCAGCAATGGGAAGGTCAGCGTGTTTGCAAGGTAGAGGAGGAGCGTGTGTGGCACAGGGGAGAGGAACCTGAAGAACCAAAGGACCCCAAACATAAAGGGCTTCATCATGCTAAGATAGTTAGTTTCCAAACTGACATAGGTGGCCATGTAAATTCAAGGACATCTTTTGAAACAAATACAGCAATATCCTTTTGAAGGTAACATAGCATTACATTGCAAGAGCTAGAAAATTGTTTACCTGCTTTGAATTAATAATTCTACCCCTGAGAATTTATCTGAACAAGCTATTCTTCCCCAAGGAAAAGGCTCTGTTTGCTGCAAATTGTCCCATCACAAAATTATTTAGAATATTGAAAAACTAGAAAGAACTTATGTACTCAATGTTAATAAATCATGGTACATTGACTTGATGGAAACATTTTCTGTCATTAAAAAGCAATAATTAGTGAAGTTACACAGCAGCATGCTTGTAATATTAAGTGAAATATGCCATATGCAAAGTTGTTTCCATACTGTTAATAAAACTACAGTATATATGTAAATTATATGAACATTTGGAAAAGTATCAGCAGGGAAAATTGTTAAATGAGCAAAGTATAATCACTGGAAGGTTAGGATCTGGGATGTTTCTCTTTCATTCATTGATTCCCATTATGATATTGACAGTAGTGTTGTACAATGTGTACCTTTTTGTTCCTAGAAAATTTTCTAAATGTTAACTTTGTTTAGCTCAGCCAAAACAAGAATTAAAGTACTCTCTCCTTCCATTTCACTGTCTTCCTCTGCTCTCAACATTTTCAAAATAATGAAGTAGCTTCCTATTCAGTACAGTTTAGCTGATGGCCAAACACAACTAGTATATAGTTAAAATGGTGGGTTTTAAATGAGACTTCTTCAAATTCCAACCTGAGTTTCTGGATCAGTTCTAGGTAAAGGTTAATAATGCCAAAATGAAATTCTATCTGGTTAGGCCCTGAGTCCCACCAAGGTCAGGGCTTTTGTGAGGGATCTCCTATTGGGAGAGTAAGTCACATTATGTGGAGAAACATTAAGAGACTTGGAGAACATTGGGGTTGGGTACATAATAGGCGGAAACTGATGACAGTTATGGGTGGAAAGAAATTATGTAGTTCTAATTTTAAAAGTACATCAAAAATTTTTAAATATTGAATGTTGTTAATATCCACAACATAGGTATATGTGGGATGGATAGAAATGCTAGGGAAAGTTTAGCCATGTGTAGCATAAAGACGAGCAGTTTGAGTTTCAGCCAAATCAGGCTGGAGACCACAGAATACCCACGATGAGGCCTTGCATGACTGATTCACATTCAGGACAAGAAACTGGCTTTTCAGATGCCCTCGGCCATGCATAAGATGATTCATACAAACTATTAAGAATCAGAGCAGCATCAGACTTCTCAGCAGCAACACAGAAAGAAGACGCCGAAGAAATTTTTTTAAAGACCCCCACCCCCAACCAGGAGTATAAACTCAGAGTATTTTCAGAACACAATCCCATAATATGTGTCAGGAGCATGAAAAATGTGTATGCTTCTTGATCATGTGACTTCACTTTGAAGTATTTATCTTAAGGACACAATAGAGATCCACACAAATATGATGTGAAAGGATACTAAATAGAGTTTTACTTATAATAGTAAAAAATGAAACTAATGAAATGTACAATAGCAAATTTCTAAAATCAGCTATGATCTATTTGCACAACAAAATACAAAGAAAACACTTAAATCGTGTTTTAGAAAATATTTACTCACAGGGAAAAGATCACAATATGTTTTAAGATACAGATAATGATGCAGCATATAAATTGCACTCTAAATTTATAAAATTTATAGCTCTTTCAACTATATATTTCCATTAAGTGCACTAGAAGGAAACATTGCAAACTGAACTCAAAGGAAGAAAAATGACACAAAAATCTCATTTCTTGCTATTTTAACAAATTGTTGTTATTTTTCTGTGTTCATTTCCAGTCCAGGTCGATACCATGCAGTATTTCTAATTACTTGTTGGTATTAGAGTGTGGGTAATTTTAATTTTCTTCTTTATATGTTTCTATATTTTCCCCATAGGTACAATGTTCTTGTTTCTTCTATAAACAGAAAGAATGCTACTTCAAATTTTTAAAATCACCCCTCATTTTTTTTATATATAGATTTTATTATTTTTAGAGAGAGGGGAAGGGAGAGAGGCAGAGAGGGAGAGAAACATCAAGGTATGGTTGCCTTTCACCTGCCTCCAGCTACAGGCCTGGCTGGAGACCTGGCTTGCAACCTGGTTATGTGCCGTGGCTGGGAATCGAACCAGCGACCTTTAGGTTCGGAAGCCAGTGCCTTATCCACTGTGCCACCAGCCAGGGCTCACCCCTTCTTTTTTACCACTCCTCCACCCATACACATTCAGCTCCAACACCCTCCCATCACCACATACACCTCACATATTTACCATCCTAATATCATTAGCATTATCAGTCATGTGGGGCTCATCAATCCTTCCACACAAAAGTCATTTTCTTCACCTTATCCCCACTGAAAGATTCCCAATACACATTTGTTGGTTAAGTGTAATGACTACCTGACCCTGGGGAAACCCAAAAGAGAGGCTCTCATTACTACTTTCCTGATGAAATTGCAGGCCCACGCCTCAGTTTCCCCACAGACTACAGGCCTCACAAGTGAGATAGTGGATGATACACTCCTGGCCCCTCCCTGAGGAACAGCTCAGTCTGTCACACGTCTGACTAATCTCAGTTTTCTAAACTGTGCGTGGTTTAAAGGTTCTACAGTCAGATTTTTACAGTGATACTGAAAAGACTTAGAGAAAAAGACCTACTCTGGGAGATTCTTTCCAGATATGCTCCAGAGTCTGGCTTCATCCAAATAAACTGGCACACTGAGTGATAGATCCACCAATAGTCTGAAAACCCCTCTCTTGAACTGTTATGGTTTCATTCATGGCCTTTTTTAGAACTATTCCTCACTTTTTCCTCTTTCCCTTTCTTATTAGAAGGCAGCTGTTTCTAAGCAATTACCCTTCTGGTTGCCCAAGGGCTACCCCTGAACAAAGATATGTTTACCACTAAAGCTGACTTGTACTCATCTAGGCAAAAGCTATGCTAGGGACCACTAAAAAAATCATTAAATTAGATTAAGTTACAATAATAACAAAAACTAGCATTTTTGTAGTATTTTACATTTTATAAATTGTTTTCACATACATTATTCTTCCTCCAGGTCAGAAACTGGATTCAGTGTTGGTAAGGCAACACTGATTTGTGCAGCAGCATCTGGTACCCAGCATGTTTGTAATTCCCAGGATGAGAGTATATTTGACCAGGGCCCAGTGATTACATCCTCCAAACGTAGTAGAATTCATAAAAGAGAGGCTGAGAATGAGAAAAATGGCATCATCGCTCTTACGCAGAGGGTTCTTAAGTTCACAGTGATGGAATGCCCAACACCTCTTGTTGCCTTTCTAACACCATACAAGACTAGTTTTTTTTTTTGTTGTTGTTGTTCACTTTACAAATGAAAAAATATGAGTCTATAAGGCTAGGACTTGCGAATGTGCAGATACCAAAGTCCATGTCCTTTCCATTGTCTTGCAGTAGAGAGGAAAGACACAGGCTATGTCCAGGAGGGTGGATCCTAAAATCCAGCTTCATTGTGCTCCGGACTACTCTTCATCACTTTAGACCACCAGCTCCTTATTCCAGAACAGAAGATTTTGGACTAAATGGACTTTCTTGGAGTCTATGAACCCAAAGGAGTCAGTAACGCTCCAATTCTGGATGGGCCTTTCCAAGGCTCAAATTCAGCGATAGCTTAATAACATGCTGTCTGTCGTAGCATGCTGTTTTGCCCACTTTACTTTGAACCTAATTACTATTTCCACAGGTCTCTGAGTTAAAGAGCCCTCCATCAAGCCAAAAGACATCAGATGAAGGTTGGTGCAAATGGCCATTGGTACCATTAGTATTTAGCCCCACGTGTCTGTACCTGCTTCTAGATCTACATCTGTGAGCTGTGTTTTCACCGCCATCCCACTTGTTGATCCTTGCTGTTTCCCAGGGGCCTTGGTGAAGGTCAGGGTCCTTTCAAGGAACAATAACATTTTCTATCCAGACATGTCTGCGCCTCAAGCAAAGGGAAACACCTGAGCACCTAAAGGTTATGATAACCATCTTTTTAAAGGCTACAGAGTATTATTTGAAGGCTGTTACATGGTTTCCAGGAGAAGCTTAAATTCCATATCAAAGGGGAGGAGCACTTCCCAAACATTGTGGCGACTACGGTGGACTCATGGCTGGATTACAGTCTGTTGGTCAGGCGAAGCTTGTCAGATATTACTGGTTTTTATATTCCTCTGTGTCATTCCCTCAGCTTTATAATCATTTAGAATCCTAGGTACTGCTCACATCATACCATCAAATGAATACACTGGTGTAAAAGGATACACTAACCTACTTCAGTTTCTTATTTCCTAAGCCAGAGCTGTCCTCTAAGTAGTTGAAAAAATGAACATAACATTGAATCATTTATGTGCTTAAATTGTTGCTTTTACTTTATATAATTTTTAATGTATGTCTCTGACAATTACAATTGTACTACCTGTATTGAATTCTCTAACATTCCAGCTTGACTGGATCTTTATCATGAGAAGAAAGACTAAAAATAAGTCAGTTTTCACTGGTGTATTATTATATAAAATGCAAGTTATTGATGACAGGCCTTGGGATGGGTAAGGAGCAGGGTTTTATTTTTTTTTAACACATCAGCACAAATGCGTGTCTAAATAGAGAAAGCCCTCAATTATAGCCGAGGAGACAGAGTCTGAGACACTGCAACACTGTGGGCATAAAACATTTTAAACAGCTGCCTTGCTGAATTGAGAAAGCCATAGGTTACTATCTCTTGTGCTACATCTATGTTTAGGAAGCAGTGTGACAACCTGATGAATCCTCTGCCTCTAAATCAGCTGACTTGCTAGGCAGCAAACTTGAACCATAAAGCATCCTTTCCTTTCAGATGCACTGGTGTTGCACAGATACGTGTGCTGTGGCTGTACCAAAAATGGTGAGAAGGGTAAGTGATGGACTAGAGCTGGGAAACATGATGATCACAGTCTTGAAGAAAATAAACACCTATTTTTAATAAAATTTTTTAAATTTAATTTGATTGTTGTATTACATCCATCCCATTTCCCCTCCCCTCTCTCCCATTCCCCACCCACCCCTCCCCCTCCCTGAAATCAATCCCACTTGTCCATGTCCATGGTTCTTCCATGCTAGTTCCTTGACTAAACTGCTCCCCATTTTTGCCTACTCCTCCCCCCTCCCCCCTGCCCACTGAAGGTCTATTCATTGTATTCATGTATCTGGTTCTTTTTTTTTTTAAATGTTGTTTTATTACACCCATCCCCCTATTCCTTCCCTCCTTCCCCATCCACTCACTCCTCCTAAAGTCAGTCCCACTTGTTGTCCATGTCCATGGTTCTTTATACTAATTCCTTGACTAAACTGCTCCCCTTCTTTGCCTCCTCCTCTCCCCTCCCACCTCCCCTTTGCCTACTGGAGATCTATTCATTGTATTCATGTATCTGGTTCTGTTTTGCTTATTTGTCTTGTTCATTATCGTCCTGAAATGGGTGAGATCATATGGTATTTGTCTTTCATTGACTGGCTTATTTCACTAAGCATAATATTGTCCAGTTCCATCCATATTGTTGCAAAGGATAGGAGCTCCTTCTTTTTTCCTGCTATGTAATATTCCATTGTATAAATGTACCAAAGTTTTTTTATCCATTCATCTACTGATGTGCACTTAGGCTGTTTCCAGCACTTGGCTATTGTAAATAACGCTGCTATAAACATAGGGGCACATAGGTTCTTCTGAATTGGTGTTTCAGGGTTCTTTGGGTATAGTCCTACTAGTGGAATTGCTGGATCAAAAGGCAGTTTCATTTTTAGTTTTTTAAGGAAACTCCATACTGTTTTCCATAGTGGCTGCACTAGTCTGCATTCCCACCAGCAGTGCACCAGGGTTTTCTTTCCCCCGCATCCTTGCCAACACTTGCTTGTTGATTTGTTGATGATTGGCATTCTGACAGGTGTGAGGTGGTACCTTTATTTTTAATAAAATTTAAAATTTAAGTAAACCTAGCCAGCTTTTAACTCTCACCTGAAAAATTGAACATGCACACCTGCTCCAATCTTGCCCGCTTCCATTCCTACACTGAAGGAAACTGACCCTGCCAATCTTGAGGGCATTTAAAAACATTTTACAGTTTTATTGAGATATAACTTATATACCATAACCAGTAGGAAAATACCCTAATATCTAATAAAAGACACTAGTTGGCCCTGGCTGGTAGCATAGCAGAAAAGGCGCCGGCCTGCAAACCCAAAGGTCGCAGGTTCAATTCCCCAGCCAGGGCACATAACAAGGTTGCAAACCAGGTCTCCAGTCAGGTCTGTGGCTGGAGGCAGGTGAAAAGTAACCATACATTGACGTCGGTCTCCCTCTCTGCCTCTCTCTCTTCCCCTCTTTCTAAAAATAATAAAATCTTTTAAAATAAATAAATAAATAAAAATTAAAAAAAAGAAAAAAGAAAAAAAGACACTAGTTGGAAACAACCTAAATTTCCACAGGATGGAATTGGTTGTACAGCTTCTGATAATTTTCAAAAGAATAGGTGTGGTTTGGTCATTAAAAATAATTATTAAAAGTGACCTGGAAGGCTATTATGAGGTTAATAAATTGGATAGGCTATGGTTATTCTATATGCTAATCTCTTTCAACCTGCAGTGATCCTCAGGGTAAATTGTTTTTTGCTATAATGAGAGAGAAAGGCAATAAAATAAGCTTAAACAATGAAACAAACGAGAAAATAAAGAGAAAAAATGGACTTTTAAAAAGCTTGATTGGATTTGATTTCTTAATTTGTTCAGTGATGTTTTCAATAACTTTCCATCTTGTAAGTCGGTTAAAAATGAGTACTTCTGATTTCCAGTTCACATTTTTATAGCTTTCCTGCATACCATATGTATCACATAATGACTACTCCAGGAATGGGTATTTGTGTGTCACGAACAGAGTGCCCATCTAGAAATGAACATTTAGTTGATAATAACCATCAAAACTAAGTAATATAATTAGAAAATGAGGCAATATGTAATACTATGTAGAGATATATAGCTTAGGTTTTAAGAGAATGATGATGTGGTGTTTGATAAAACCAGGCAGACAGTTTTGCATGTGCTTAGATTATTTACTAGGGTCTCCCAACTGGTGGTTCAAATTATACCAGTTAATAACAACAGTAATAGCATTATATTGATAACAGTGTTACATTTTGTGGTATATTCATCTCATTGTTCACCAACTCTCAAACATCTATATGCAGCAAATACTATTTTATGTTTATTTCCACTTTCTATATGAAGAAGCTGGAGCTCAAACAAAGGGTAATTAATGTTCTCAAGGTCACAAAGGTCCTTAGTGGCTTTGATGAATTTCCTAGTCAGTGACTTACTCATAAGAATATACATATCCCGGCTGCTTATCTATCTTTAAGAACAAAAAATAAGAGACATTACCAGTAGCTCTGCCCTGGTCTGTTAGAGATTTCCATTGAGGAGGAAGATGTGACCAGAAATTGCTGATTGACATCTGCCCAGGTTCAAGAAATTCCTAGTGCCTAAAGGGTCATGCCAGTCAGTTTGTTTGTAATGGAAGTAAGTTACTGCTCAACTTGCCTGAAGCGACTTCCAATACTTATGTTACACATCAATATGGCACAGCAAAATCAGAATATATAACGACTCAAATGTGCACTAAATGTAAGTTCATTTTCCAAAATTGTTCCCATCTTGCTCCAGCTCTCCCTGGCTCCATTTCTCCTGACGGCCACTGAGGGAGGGTTGGGATAATGCTGGGGAGGAACACTGATTCTGCTGGATAAAGGTAATAACATCTCTTTCCATTTTTTAAAAAAGATTTTATTCATTATTTTTAGAAAGAGGGGAAGGGAGTGAGGAAGAAAGGGAGAGAAACATCAATGTACAATTGCCTTTCACCTGCCTCCATCTGGGGACATATTGCTGGAGACCTGGCTTGCAACCTGGTTATGTACCCTGACTGGGGAATTGAACCATCAACCTTTGGGTTCGCAGGCTGGTGTCTATCTACTGAGCCACACCAGCCAGGGGATTTTCCATTTTAAATGCTCTCGTAAGGTAAATAACCAATATGTTTCAGATGTAGACTTTCCATTATGGGGGTTTCTTTCCCCTTAAGGAGTCTCTCCAACCAATTTTTCTTTCTTTTTAGTTCAAGGGAAAGTTTATGACAAGGTGGAAAAGAGCCTGTGGTCCTTGTTTCACTTTCTGGTACTTCTAGGCCTCAACCCTTCTGATAATTCTTGCAGCTATCCTATTAGTACCCACCAACAGGACTGTAGGCCTCTAGCCAGACCTCTATTCCCAAGGCCCTTCACTCTGTGACCTCCTTTCCATGACTCTAGGCTACTTCCAGTCTATGTGTCTTCTCTACAGGACTTCCACTTTCCTCTCCACTTTCCCATTCCTCTCTGCCCCACAATCTTCTCCACTCCCACACAGTCTGAAAATACTTGTGTCATGGCACAAACCACAGAGAAGAGGAGCACCTTTGTAGGCCCTCCATGAAAATATCTCTCCCTTAACTAATGTCAACTGAGCCCATGTTAAATAGGTGCCATAGAAAACCCAGGGCTTCCCTCAACAGCTCCCCAGCTTGGACACTCTCTGTCAGCCCTAAACCTGTTTAGATATTTATGCCTCAGGACATGGAAGGCCAGGAAACTCTTATCTGGTCTTCCTCTTTCTCAGTCCCTTTCTTCCTCTAGCACCTTAAGTACTTTCTATTTACTTTCCCTTCTGGAAGCAATTCTCATGTCATAGCTTCCTTCCTACCAATCCTGTGAGCTCCTTCTCTAGAAGGTAGATATCTTTTCCTTCCTTGGCACAAAAAGCTTCATGATCTTGCCCTAATGGTAGAAGGACTACAGAAAAAAACATTTTTTAATTGCTAAAAGTTAAGTAATACATTAGAAATTATTTCAAAAATCTCTAGTGAAATAAGCCAATCAGTAAAAGACAAATGCCATATGATCTCACCCACTACAGGACAATAATGAACAAAACAAACAACAAGCAAAACAGAACCAGATATATGAATACAGTGAATAGGTCTTCAGTGGACAGGGGGATGGGGAGTAGGGAGAGGGGGAAGGAAGAGGCAAAGAAGGGGAGCAGTTTAGTCAAGAATCTAGTATGGAAGAATCATGGACATGGACAAGTGGGATTGACTTTGTGGGGGAGTGGGTGGGTGGGGAAGAGGACAGAGGGGAGTAAAAGAGGAATAGATGTAATACAACAACAATTAAATTAAATTAAATTTTAAAAATCTCTGTGTCTTTACAAAGCAGGGAGTAAGTGTGATGATCAGGCTACAAGATTGGGAAGCCTGGCTCTACCACTAATTGTGTGACCTTGGGCAAGCCACTTAACAATTCTACACTTTAGTTTCCTCATTTGTAAAAAATAGAGATAATACTAACCTTGTTCTGAGGATTAAACATAACTGTGAGAAAGCAGGTGTGGCACTCAACAGAGACAATGGCACAAAATAGAGTGTCTTGTTAACATTAATAACATTAGAAATTAATAGTGTTTATTTGGCCCATAGCGACTAAGGTTGTCATTTATTCAAGTTAATGAATTTCATATGCAGAACAGGAATACTAAACAAACAAAAGATATGGATTCTTTTCTTTTCCTACAACACCCATACAACTCCATCTTCGGTGCATTAGACTCCCTTTCAAAATGCCATTGCTAAGATGGCTGGCTACCCCTAAGTGGCCTTGTTACGTTGGGTACAATTCATTAAGACCTTAGACCGTGGGCCCTAGCTTTCTGAAAAAGAGCATAGTTCAAATCAACCTGACAAAATCTTAGGTTAAAATGTTCTGTCACACACATACATATGAAAACCAATCAGAAGATATCTCTTAAAATGTATTTGCACATCTTAAATGAACTATTTAACACTGTTTTATTGAAACATTGAAAAATATCTTTTTATACTTCAATAATTGCTATTATCAATACATAGTTTTCTATATACAATGTCCAAGTGTTTACCTGATTATTGTGACTTAATTGTCAAAGTCACTTTTGAATGGATCAGAAGCACTTTGAAACCTGGTTAAAATTATTTATCTAGTTGTCCAAATGCAGTTCAATGAAGCAAGCTAATAAATTTACTTGGTTCACAGGCATGATCTCTCAATCGAAGTTTATTGAATAATTCCTTAGAAACTACCATTATGGAGATTTAGGGTATAAAATTTTAAAATTTAATTTAGTGAAATACATATAATAATTCAAACTGGACTACAATATTTCTTTGTTCATTGATTCATTCACTCAAACAACAGTTCAGAGAGATCATCAAACTAAGCTGGATTTGCAATTTTGTTAACTCATACCAGAATGCACAATTTTCCCCCTCAGAACTTGGTAGTCTAAATGATAAATGTGTGTTTAATTTAACTAAGTATTTAAATAATATTTCTAACATGTCTAGAATATAGTTGCTCTTATAAATCACTACTGCCATGCCAGATATGATCAAAATCTTATTTATGGTATTAATTTTCACCATCTATAAAGGGTTGGCAGAGCAAACCTCTGACTAATGCCTGTGGAATTAAGAATAGAATTCTTAATCGAAGTAAGTCTGAACTTTGGAGATGTTTTAGCATTTAGAACCAGAGGCAGAGCTAGTTCCTTAAAGGATATCTGTCTTCAGAATTGACACAGCTTACTCTTTGGGTTTTGCTAAGTCTACATGGGAGGAAATGTAAACAATATTCTGCCTAGTAAATGGAGGGGGGTGGTCTTTCAAAGCAAAGGAGAGAGCTTGATCAACTTCAGTCCTCTCCTAAATCACAATGCTCCCTCTCTCCTACATTAGGTTATGTGGAAGCTCCCACTGCAGCAAATAAATGCAGGGAAGAGTCTGACTGATACTACTTCCAATTTGCCATTCTTACTTTATTAAATTTCCATTTTATTTCCATAATCAGGAGGAATTCTGAGGCTCCTCTCCTTGTGTTTGGTAATCAACTTATTCAGTTGGCTTTGGTGTGGGAGAAGAGTAGGTAATACTACTCTCTTTTAAAAATATGAAATTTTGTCTACCTTTCTTCTCTTCCTCATCGCTTTCACCAGATTTTAACTTTTCCAAATAAAACTCCATTAATTGTTATCAAAGATGCGAATATTAGAGCACCCAATGTACATACCTTGCACTGACATGAAAAATAGCAAAGAAATGACAAAGAAGGGATAGGAAAATAGGTGAAAAAAATAAAATCACTTATTTTTTTCAAGGAAATCAGTTGGACATAAGCAGTATTTTATGACTCACTTCCTATTCACTTTTCCTCTAGTCCTGCCCTCTCCCCTACCTTGCCCCTTACCCCTTCTGATATAAGTTTTAATTTTAGATAAAAACTTTTTAAGCTTTCTTTCATTACAGAAGTGTGTGTGCGCTCTTTAGAAACCTAAGTAAACTGATGTAGATAATCTTTGTAATTAGGAAAGAAAAAAATTCTTCTGGTTAATTGTGTCAGGTAAAATAGGAATAGTAATTTATTTTAGTGAGCAAGCATATCAACTTTTCTCTGAAAAACATGCCCAATGAAATAAAAGAAGAAACCATTATTAAAAGAGTTGAATGTTTAAAAAACTGTATTCTATAGTTTTTCATAATACTTTGCTTTCTGCCTTATCCTAAAAGATAAAATAGAAAATAAAATTAATTTAAAACAATTAAATGATAATTATGTCATTAGTATGTCATTCTTGAAAACAGTGAATTTTTAAATAGTAATTTTGATTTGGTCATTTGTCACCCAAAATATAAACATTAGAATAAAGTTATAAAAAATTTTCTCCCTTTTATCTTTTTTCCATGTTTCTAATTTACTTCTAATTAATCTCCTTTGTCACATTTATGTCTAGTATTGCTGAATATTTAATTCATTTTTCCTTATGACCTAATGGTTATCAATTTGCATTTCAGCATAGCTTTATTTTTAATTTTTTCAGTATATTTTATTGAATATGCTGTTACAGTTGTACAAATTTTTCCCCCTTTGCCCCTCCCACTGTCTGGTACCCCTCTTCCCTATCAATACCCACTTTGTTCATGTCCATGGATTGTGCATGTAAGTTCCTTGGCTTCTCCCTTTCCTATATGATTCTTAACATCTCCCTGACTATTTTGTTCCTACCAATTATGTTTTTTAATCCCTGCACCATTTCCCTCATTCCTCCAAACCCCTCCCAGCTGATAACCCTCCAAATGATCTCAATTCCTATGATTTGGTTCCTGTTATGGTTGCTTTCTTAGTTTGTTTTTGGTTTTTAGATTTAGTTCTTAATAGTTATGAGTTTGTTGTCATTTTAATGTTCATAGTTTTGATCTTCTTTTTCTTAAATAAGTCCCTTTATTATTTCATGTAATGAAAGACTAGAATAAAATCCCAGAAAAATAACTAATAAACAAAATGAAGATAGGCAACTTATCAGATGCAGAGTTCAAAACACTGGTGATAAGGATTCTCTGAGAACTCAAAGTACAGCAAATAAATAAATAAATAAATAAATGTTATACAAAGTGAAATAAAGAAAAATATACAGGGAACCAACAGTGAAGGAAAAGAAGCTGGGATTTAAACCAATGACTTGAAACAAAAGGAAGAAATAAACATTTAACCAGTACAGAAAGAAGAGATAAGAATGTGAAAAATAATCAGAGGCTTAGGAACCTCTGGGACAACTTTAAATGTACAAACATCTGAGTCATAGGGGTGACAGAAGGAGAAGAGCAAAAACAAGAAATTGAAAACTTATTTGAAAAAATAATGAAAGAAAATGTCTCTAATTTGGAAAAAAATAAAATAGACATACAAGTCCAGGAAGCACAGAGTCCCAAACAAGTTAGACCCAAAGAGGACTACACCAAGACATATCATAATTAAAATGCCAAAGTTTCAAGATAAAAAGAGAGTCTTAAAAGCAGCAAGAGAAAAGCAGTGAGTTAACTACAAAGGAGTTTCCACAAGACTATCAGCTGATTTCTCAAAACAAACTTTGCAGGCAAGAAGGAGCTGGCAAGAAGTATTCAAAGTTACAAAAAGCAAGGACCTACCACCAACATTACTCTATCCAGCAAAGCTATCAATTAGCATGGAAGAGCAGATAAAGTGCTTCCCAGACAAGGTAAAGCTAAAGGAGTTCATCATCCCTTTTCTCTTTTAAAGTCACAAGAATAAGTACAGGTATCAGGCAGAAGCACTCAAATTTGTTAAAATTTGAATTTTAACAAATGTTTTTCTGAGCCGACAGGAGAAAAATGTGAAAAGTTTAAAATGGTGTGCTATCCAAGACATCTCTCTGGGTAGGGCCTGCCTTTCATTGTCTTTGAACTATTCCACAGCTCTGTAAACATGGATCTCTGACAGCAATGCCTATACAGCAAATGAATTTTGTCAGTACAAATTGATATCCTCTCTCCAAAAAGCCAGTTTCACATTTATTGAGCAAATTCATTTCAACATCCCTCATTGTCTACGTGGGTGTCTGCTCTTTGATTTCTCTAACTGGCTTCCCATTAATTAATTAATTAATCAAATGAAATAGAAATTTTTCATTTTACATTTGTATGAGAATCATGATTTTTAGCTTTTTATCAAAATTGTCTTTTAAACAAGTTTAAGATACCTACACCAGCCCCTTACCAAAAGGAAATGTTAAACTTCCGTTCCAAAAAAAGGAAATATTAATTCTAAAATCATCCTCAGAGAGCATTCCTGGTGGCAAATCACACACTGCAGCACCCTGCTCAGTTTTGTTTTTGATAATATAAGTTTAAGCCATAAAGTGTAAATAATACATGTGTACAAAGCAAAGAGTGACTTCTCCCTAAACCCGTAGGTATCACATCCCAGAAAGAACCAGTGTTATTAGTTTACCACTTCCATTTTTTTTTAGATAAAATAAAGACTGAAATGAAGATTGTGTTTATAGACCTAGACTCTATAGAAAAGGGATCACAGGAAGGTAATAGGGAAGGACAAGGGGTCATTTTGCCTTGGTGTGGAGAGGGGCCTGGTCATTGGATTATAAATCAGAAAACAGGATTTTGCAGACCGTCTTGGCCCTGTCATAGGTGTGTGGGCAGACACCCACCTGCAGGAGCAGCTGCACCCCACCTCTGGAGTGCCTCAGACCCACCCCCTGCCACTCACCCTCCCTGACCTCCACTCTTGGGGGCTTTGTGGTGATTGATGTTCCCCACTTTGGCTCTGTAACTTGATTCTCATTTCTTTATACAACCCATGAAACCTGGTTAGAGACCTTCTGTCTGTCTCAGTGGTCAGCCTGGGCATTCTTCTAGAATATGACTTTATTGGTTGCCTTCCAGAAAAGGGGGTATGAATGTTAATATGCAGAAAACCAGGTGAGAATGCAGCCTTGCCACAGCATCTAGGACACCTCGCTCTGGGTTAAATAGAAACCGCACCTAAACCAGGCTGCTCCATGTCCATATTTGGAATAAGACTGAGATAAGGCCACTTGGCAACCACAAAAATGGTGAAACATCCCCCTCTTCTGTTTAACAGGAGAGACTGCTGCTCCTTTGCCTTAAGGAGCACACCCAGCCCATGCTGGTCCTCCTAACAGATACATGATCTCAAATCTGGGGCTGTTTCCTGAAATATCTGGTCTACAATAGGCCTCCACAGCCTCAGACCTGTCCTGACTCACCCGGCATGCACCCAAGTCCAATAAGAAGCTTCTCCCAGCTCTTCATGGTTCCTTTGGACTGCCTGCAGTCTTGCTATAGCAGGAAAAATAAACCTAATTTCTTGTTCTTACAGTAAGTGTGATCCTGATGGTCTTTTGTTAGTGGGCTTTAACAAAGAATACCTTGTTCACTTCAAGGACATATTAAATTTCATTCTGATCTTCTAGGATGCTTAAAAATGCTTCTCTCTGTATGCTTTGCATTCTTCCATTTTGAAGTCTTTTTGCAATGCATTTTCCCATTTTCATCTAGCATCAAACATGTAAAGCAAGTAAAATAAGTACTTTTGTCCCCAACACTCACTGAGGTTGACTTGGACAACTTTGTTCAAGGACTTGTGAATAATGCTGTGTAGAGCTCTGACTTTTCCACCTCTGAGAAAAATCAACACAGGGAGGAAAAAGAGCCAAGACTACATTTATCAAAAACTACACTGGGGGCGCAGGAGCTCCTAGATAGGCAGGCCAAGTGAGCTGCACATGGGTTCAGGAACAATAGCTGCCTGAGCTTTGGGCAATCCCGTGTCAAGGGAAAGGCCAGCCAATCAAGTGCCTCCTGTTTCCCATAGGTCCAGACACATTAGGGATGGTCAGGTGGAAGAGACTAGCAAGACTTGAGGGAGAACAGGACCTGAATTCAAGTACTAACTTTGCTATTGATTTATGTATTGGTTGCATCTCCAAGGGGAGGAGTAATTAGGAGTGTCCTGACTCCTTTAAACATTCCATCAGTCCCTTTCTTTAATTGTCAGCCACCTTGAGTCACCTTATCCCCAGCCCTTCACCCATCATCACTCACCACTAAAGAATAAGCCTTGAAGTTCCAACTTCAAATACAAGCATGCTTGGAATCATCTCTCCCCCAAGATAATTGAAGCAGTTCCATGTGTCCAGGATTTACCTTCCTAGTAAGTGTCCTTTGGAGGGGCTTGAGGGGGGAGGAGGACAGGTCCCAAGTGGCCTTACACTGCTCACTATTGGGACTATTATGATAATCAGAGATGCTTTAATAAAATTCATGTGAGAAAAGAATCAATCCTTGATCTCAGGTTCCATGTCTCCAATGCAAATGTGACCACTTAAATTCCTCATTCCAAGGGACATGAATCAAAACCTGAGTCTCATTAGCTGCAAAGCTCTTTCTTTTTTCACTGAACCTGCTGGCATAAGACCAATAAGGATTTTAAATAACCACTTCAGAAGAGGTCCCTGCTAGAGATCACTGGCCTAACTAACCTAGCATTGACCCACATTGACCTAATACTATCAAATGACACTTTCAAGTTCTACTGCCATGACCTGTACCTCAAAAAGCCTGAAGACATGTAAGGTTTTCCATTCTTTTAATACAAATATAGCTGGAGAAATTGCTTTTCAGTGTATATATATTAAATAGAATCTATCTCTTCAAACAGATTTGTATTTAAATAATTATTTGCAAACATAAGAAATAACATTTTGTGAGCTGTCACCACATGGATCAAACATTTGCACAACTTCTGCTAAATGTCTTGATGGAACCCTGAGTCACTGATATTTGTATTATGTGTGTTTGTGTTTGAGCTTAATTGAAAACTCAAGCATTTCACTTCCCCCAAGAGGGTTGTTGGTTTATTAAAAGCCTTCTGGACATCAAGTATAGATGCACTTTTGGAGAAAAATCCATTTTTCACTTCCAGAATTGGGATAATGAGGTGTAAGTTAATTCATGCTATTTGATTGCTTCTCGGAGGCATGTTCCCTGGTGAGTTGACACAGAGGCATATTCCCTGGTGAGATGACACAAAGTCATCTTCCTCATTAGACTCTTAGTTCCTGAGGACTGACGCTGGTCTTTCTACCCTCTTTATGTCCCTTTTAGGAGGCCATAGGAGAGGCTGGCATTTAATTAGCTTCTCTTATGTGCTAAGTATTCACAGTACCCCATCTAATTTTTTAAGTTATTCCAAGCACAACCATTTCTATAATTTTAGGTAAACTGGGGCATAGAAAGTTAAGACACTTTCCCAGTATCGCAGGCTAGCTAATTGCAAAGTTGATGTTTGATCTATTATGTGAATCTTAGGTACACCCATATACTATACTGTCATGTAATATGCTATAATATACCATGCTATCCTATACCACAGTAAACCCCAAAATGCCTTACTCTAGCCCAAGACAGAAAGCAGATGACATTTACTAAACCTTAACAGTCCAGATGACCGCTGAAGGAGAAGTTAGAAGGCACCAATATTTCTTCCATCTTCCAGAACATCAACTCCCTATTTAACAATTTGAAAAGCCAGGTAGCAGATGTAGAGCAGCCCAAAACATACGGTACGTGACCTCATCACCAAAAGAGAGCCTAACAATTACTTGGTGAGAGTTAGAGCCACATACCTAACCCATGTGTTCAGAAAGTACTTACTGGATGAATGGCTCAAAGCTAAGTCACAAATTTTGCTCTGCTAAGCACTTCAGTTACTCCTAAACTAGAAATATTAACATGACGCATATGTTGTTGAAAAAATTGAGGTCTAAGATACACTCCCAGATTCACTGTTTGTTTTAGAATCACAAAAATCCCAGTACCGTGTGATGTGGCTCTATCTGAGGAGGGAAGCACAGGACTTAGGGAGAAGCTGCTGTGCCATCATCAGCTGCTCTTGGTCCCCCAGGACTAAAGCTGTAGTGTTCTGGTTCAATTCAGCTGATTCTCTCATTTTTAAAAATCAAACTAGTAAAAAGCATTTGGAAACCCAAATGGTGAAGGAAAGTGAAGTCCCATAAATCAGCCTGCAGGAGGCCATCTGCTGAAAAGCCCACCGAGCCCCCTCTCTGACCTCATCCTGCACATGGGCCCTCTCTCAACATCACAGTTGCTGCAAACCTTCAACATGGCAAAGGCCAGGAGAGGCTTTCCAGACTGCAAATGAGAGGCAGCAGCACTCTTCGGGGACCCAGGTTTTGGGCTAATCACAAACACAGTTCCTTGGAGGGTGCTTCACCCATGTAGCCAGATCTGCAGAGATAGGTGAATGTACAAATGGGCTGAAAATGAAGGACAAGGGCAAAGGGGCCTTGTAAAATCCAACCATCTTCCACCACTTGAGATCCAGCCTCACTAAGGTAGTTTAATTTGCAGGAATCTTCTCTCTGGTGCGTTGAAAGGCACTACTTGGGCAAAGGCGGGACAGGGCATCTGGCAATTGGATGCGTAGGAGGGCTTCAGCGAATAATGAATAAATGAACACATTGCAAACAACAGAATCAGAAGACCACAAGTGTGTGCCTGGGTAACAGGGAACTTCGACGACTAGATTAGTGTCTGGCAATAGAGTTGTTCAAGTCAGGCTAAAACCATGGATGCTGACATTACTATAGGCATGACATCTCCAGGCTCAGTATGTATGTATCCTTCATTTCACTGTGCACTGCTGGCACAGCTCCCTGGAAGGGCTGTTTATACTTCCACCAGCAACATACAAGGATTCTCGTATCTTTGGCCCCAACCTGATGTTCTCTAACTTCATATTGTTTGCCAACTGGATGGTGGAAAAATGGAGGCATTTTATTTTAAATTAAATTTTCTGATTACATTCACTTAAGGTATTTAATAATTATACAAATTTCCCTTTCTATTAGTTACTTACCGATAGTCTAGGTTTCTGACTTTTCTTGCTGTAAGTTAAAATTATGTTCAAGAGTTCCTTGAATATTCTAGATAGTAATTCCTTGTTAGTTTTTTACCTCACAAGTTGCTCTTCCAATTTGTCTTCCTGTAGATGGCTTCTCTATGATGACCATTGTTGAGTAAGAACCATTCATTTTGATGAAAATAAATTTTCAGTGTGCACTGTAAGCAATTTGGAATCTTGTTTGAGAAATCAGTCCTTACCCTGGCTGGGCTCCGTGGTGACAAACGGCCAGCTCCCACCTCACAGCTCTCACGGCTGCTTTTGCCTTTCTCACTTTGCGGGGCTCCAATGCACACCTTCCAGTAACAGGGGTCCTGTTCTTCCTCTTTCCTGTTCTTCCTCCTTCCGCTCTATCAGCAGGTCTCTCAAATCTTCAGAGCTGCAACGGTCACACCTTACTTAATAATTCCCCTAATCTTCTCTCCCTTCTGTTCCAACCCCTCCCCTTCTTAGTTTCTCATTGTGTTGTGCCTGTTGTGCGTAACTTAATGAAAACTTGTAATCACAAAAAGAAAACATACGTGTACAATACAATCGTTTTCAAACCCATCTCCCTAACCCACAGCAGTTTAGTTCTGTGTTCCCTTCCCAATGTGGTGCGTGGGCATCCCTGTAGGATGATGGAGTAAACAGAATTTTATCCAGGCATGATGGTGCTGGAAATACAAACTTGTGTTTTGCTCTTCCCATTTAATGCTCTATCAGAACTTTGTTTTCTCAATTATAAGCTTATATAGCACAATGAAGAACAGCTTTGAATAATGAAGTGTTTTTTCAAAAAAATCCACTCACTTTAGGGAGTTGTCAGTGGAATTTCACACCCAGGGTTAAAAAAAAGAGAAAGAAAATGAGGTGAAAAATAAATAGATCTAATGGGTGGGGCTAAGTCGAGCTGGTGATTGGCCGGCTTATGACCTCCAAATTCCAACACTGGAGATCACGGGAGATCCTAGGGTCTCAGAATTATTTCCTTGACCTCTACCCTATGGGCTCTGGAGCGCCTCTTTGGGAATATGAGAGTTCCCTAGAGGTAAAAATAAGGTGGGAGCCTTTTCCCTTGGCTCAGAAAACAGCAAAAGGAAAGTTTAAAGCAAAACTTAAAAGGCGATTGCTCACCTAACAGCAATCCAGAAGGGACTAAATAAACTCTCTGAAGCAGCTTGGACTGGGCCCACTTCCAGGGAACCGTGTGAAGGCACAAGGAAGAGGGGGCTGTGGGAGCTGCTGGAACCCAGCGGAGAAATGCTGCACCCTGGCAACTGAAGCCAGGTGTGTGTGTTTAAAAACCAACCTTTCACGGACAAAGTCCTCCCAGAAGGGACTGCAAGTTGTTTGGGAGCTGATACAAACCTCATAATCATCTTCCAGCACTGGGCTTGCTAAGAGCCCCTTAAATGTTTTCTGAGTGAAGGAAAGAGAGGCAGCTGGCTGAGGAAAGCTTTCCCGGAGTGAGCTGCTTCTCCCCGGTACCCCTGCTGGGGTCGGTCGCGGGGAACCCTGGCCTGGAGGCTCTGGCAACCTGGCAGGCAGCTGTCAGAAGGCTGCAAAGCCAGGGAACTGTGGGCAGAAGGAGCCCTGTAGGCGCCGGGACTGAAGCCGCACAGCTCTTGATCTCTGCTGAGCTTCCCAGTCACATCTCCCATTAGGAAAACAAAAGAGGTAGAGAGTACGGATTTATTTTTCTTTTTAGATTTTATTTATTTTTAGAGAGGGGAAGGGAGACAGGAAGAGCAAGAAATGCAGTATGCAAGAGATACATACATGGGTTGCCTCTTGCACACCCTCAGCTGGAGACCTGGCCTGCAACCGAGGCATGTGCCCTGACTAGGCATCGAACCAGTGACCTTTTTGCTTGCAGGCCACCACTCAATGCCACAGCAGCCAGGGCAGATTATTGATTTCTGTTTAATGAACAGGTAGTGGTGGAGAGGAGGGAGGCAGCATATCCAACTAAGAAACCGTATTGGGTTAGACTGATAAAGGTGGTTGGATGTAGATGCAGGGTGACCGATCCTGACCCTGAGCACAATGAAAGCTGTTTGTGGGGAAAGGGGGTTCATGGAAAATACTAAACTCATTGCAAAGTACTTAATCTCAATTAATGTGACTATCAGGGTATGTGCATACATGATGATCAGTTTCTAATCTAGCTGCTTTGGTTCTGTCTACTGTAAGACATTTACCTTGGAAATCTGAGATTTCTGGGTGTCTCTCTCTAGGGAAGAAACTTTCTGAGGGCTGAGCTGGGCATTAAAACGTAAAGGAAAGTTAGTGAGCCCTGGCTGGTGGCTCAATAGATAAGGTACCAGCCTGCGAACCCAAAGGTTGCTGGTTCGATTCCCAGCCAGGGCACATAACCAGGTTACAAGCCAGGTCTCCAGCCAGGTCCGTAGCTGGAGGCAGGTGAAAGGCAACAATACATTCTCTTCCTTCCCCTCTTTCTGGAAAATAATAAGTAAAATCTTTAAAAAATTATAAAAAATAAAAAGAAGAGAAAAGTTAGTCACTATACATGGTGTAGTTAAAAAGCTCCTCTTGACAAAGGGGAGCAAAATGGGGATGGATGTAATACAACAACAATAAAATTAAATTGAAAAAAAAAAAAAAAAAAAAGCTCCTCTATTCCTAGAAGGCAAGAGTGGCCAGCCTCAGCACAGGGCACAGGGGATGGATGCTCCTTCAGGTTTCTCCTCGGGAAGGCAAAGCTTCTCAAGTGGCTGAGGTAGATTCAAGGAATAGAAGGACAATAGGATAATTGCATGTTCAGTGGGAATGGCCTGAATTGGGAGGGAAGATGTAGTACCTTTGTTTTTATTTTTTGTTTTTGTTTGTTTTGTTTTGCTCATAATAAAAAGAAAGGAGTTGGGGAGAGGCAGAGGGCCATAAACCACAAGAAACAAGGTGACACATGAAGTAATCCAAAACAAGCTTTTGGAGAACTAGCCACTTCTTTCTAAGGCTGAGATCAGGACAAGAGAAACTGTTCTGTTGAATGAATCACTCTAAAAGGAGAGATTCTCTGGTATCACAGCTAAGCTGATGTTGACAAAGGAAGAGATGAGTGTCAAAAAGCTGTAAGAGGGCACAAGGAAAGTGAGCAGCTGCCAACAAGGATCCTAGTTTTGTCCCCTACTGAGTATCACCTCTGGAGCTACTGGGAAGAGACCCAGAACTTTGGAATCTAAACTAGATCTGAGAACATAGGGCTGACAAATGTTAATCAGCTGGTGGGTTGACTTCTGAGCATAGAATGGGTAGGAATATAAGGACAGAGGCTGTGGTGTAGGGCAGAATTCTCTCCAGCATGTAGAGAACTAAGACAGTGAGCTGGGTCCTGGAGTTGCCTCTCTATAACAGTAAGCTTGAATCCAGAGGGCCAGGTTGGACCCATATTAGTGAGAACTAAACCCCAGAAAATGTTAGCTCTCTTCCTAATGATAATGGAAGGAGTGTAAAAGAGAATACAGAGGGATACAGGGTGAAATTGTGGTGCGACAAAACTTGGGTGACAAATCTTAGTTAATAGCAAGAAGCCAAGTAGTGGTCACATTGGGTGAGGGTCCTGGAAAATGTTAGCTCCTTTGTTAATAATTGTAAGTACTTTACAATGACTGTAGAGGATCCTGCAGTAAATAAAATGTTTGATAAGACAAAAGTTAGCTAATTTTTTATTCTTAGGGTGAATCTGTGTCCTCATTGAATGGACCCTGCCGCTGTGGGTAGTCAAATGAGAGGTTTCCTATAAAGTCTTATCATTCAAAAAAAAATTTTTTAAGATAATCTGGCGAGACAGACCAAGAGTTTGTTGCACAGAAAGAGGAAGCTTCAAACAAACAGAGCTGAAGTAGACACTGAGAATAAAGAAAGGAATGTAGACACAGGGAGAGAAGAAAATCGCATACGAGGAGACAGTTAAGTGGCATTGAAAATGAAATGACAAAGAGCAAAAAGCAAGAGAAAAGCAGTGTCAGACATGGAAGCCAAGAAAACTAAATTATTCTTTCCTTTTTCCTCATTCACTCCTGCCTTTACCCCACTTTTTTCATAATGATGGAATATCTGCTATCTGTCAAGCTAAGTACTGAAGATAAAATAATTAAGGCCTACTCTCTGCTATTTTGGGATCATTGCTTAGGGCTAACGTTCGAGAGATTACAACAGTCAATTGTTAGTAAGGTGGATATTAAGGTCTGAAGAGGAATTAATGATGGTCAGAGTGAGGGTTGATCATGATATATCCAAAGACTTACCAGGAATCCTATCTGATGAAGGTGCGTGCTGCTCCAGTCTGAGGTCACCTCCCAGCACTAAGACTGGGATTTGCAGACACGTGAGGGTTGGGCTACTCTTAAACCATGTTAGGTTTCTTCACCCCAGCCTTCTTGTTGGAAGCTGATCTGTCTCATCCAGGCCTGAGATCTCAAGAGTCTTTATCAAAAAAGGTGTGTGAGATTAAAAAAGAAACATTAGCTCCTTCATGGATCAATCTGGAGCTACGTTAAAATATAAAAGTAGAATCAAGGTATCTAAGACCCATATTATGATTCTGATCAAGTGTCATGAGATGATTTAGGCATGGAGTGGGCATTCAAATGTTGTTTGAATAAATTATTAAATGAATTAACTTTTGAGGGCATTAAACAAATTTTCTTCAAACACTTAAATTCTGCTTTCTAAAAAGACCTCTCAAGATGGAAAAATCAGTCTGCACAATCCAATACAAATTAGCTTGAAAGAGGAAAAGACTTGCAGATGGTGGTTCTCTCTGCTGAAAGGACTGCAGTCCTGGTTCTTTCAAGAAGGTAGCTGTCGGGTTTCTTAGTTTTAAACTAAACTTGATGGGGAAGCTTCCAATGACACTTCAGTGACCCAAGACGTAGACAAGACTAATGGGAACAGACACTTGCTCTCAGGTGTGACGGTAGGTGGGTAGATGTTGGGGTCGGCCCTTGACCATTACAACCGATGGGGCTGGAAAGAAGTGCTACCAGGACTGGAGTTCCCTGTGCAGCTCCACCTTCATTCAACCAGTGCTATCTTCCCACCACAGGAGCCTTAGTTGCCCTTTGGAATAAACTACAACTGTTTTCCCAGGTCCTTGACAATTCTTACCTTCTCTATAGAAATCTGAATAAACTAGAGCTAAGCCTCAAATAACCTTGAGGCCAATAGTATGTCCATCCACACTAAACTTCTTCATAGACCGAAGTTATCAAGAACTAAAACCAATTCCTTTGTGTTTCTATAACTTTCCCTTGTCCTTCTATCCCAAAGGTCAAGCTGCTTAAGGGGCACTTCAACAGCTAAAGTCAGACAGTGAGCAGACAGGGAGGAGAGGGTATCAATAATCAGGCCTGCATGGCTGAGGGATGGAGAGGCATCAAAAAGCATTTTGAAGTTATGGTTAGACCACGTTACACTACATGAGCTCCAACAGCCTGCACTCTTCAAGTCATACACCTTAGTTTTGTTTGTTCTGGAAACTAAAAAATCTGCAGAAGAGTGATAACTGGTAACTGCTTAAAACAAAGAAAAACTCACCTCATACAGTTTTTTTTTTCCAGACATTTTGTCACAAGTGTGTTTTGAATTGAGATAGGGTAAGTTCTAGTGCTCAACAATAAAAAGGGAAAGAAACTAATTAAAATAGGAACTCTTTTCCGGGCCAGGTCAGAGACTAAGCTGGTAAACAGTTTTGTGCCTCAATCTGGGTGCAGAGGAGGAGGGGAGCAAGAAATTTGGGGAATGGTTAACCCTTGTTGTGCAGGGGACTCTTTAGCATTCTTTCTGAATTATTGGACAAGAGTGGATGGGTTTTATTAGTACAGAATTTCATTGCCTAAACTAAAACACTAAACTGAGATTTTTTCCCCTTTATTGTTCAAATTTTCAATACTTGCATCATTTTGATCATTTAATTTCAACTGAAAACTGCATAATCAATCTGTGAATCCCTGCTTTTTGGTTTGGTTTCTTTGGGTGCTGATGACAAACTCCTGTCCATCACAGGAGTCAGGACTGGGATCTATCAGCCCTGTACCCTGGTGCTCCACGTGACTGCACTTGAGCCTCCCAGGTCCAACAAGGACCACTCCCGTCATGACTCTTCCGTGCTGAAAGGACCTAGTCCTGTGGGAGGGGGCCTGGAGATCTCATGGTAGACAATCCCTTGGGGGCTGCCTGTTGGAGAAGCTTACTAGGTGTCCGCTCTGCAGACATGTGGAAGCCAGCCTGATCAGCTGGACTGGCCCAGCCCTAGGAAGGGAACTAAGAGCAACACAGCCCATATGCCACATGCCGCCATCTCTTCTGTCTTCTGTGGAAAGACACAAAGGGCCAGTCATACCATCTGGAAAACAGTACTAACAGCTACCAAGAACTGAGTCTACCATCTACCTACCTACCTCTCTTCCTGTCTTCCGCACTCCCACCACTCATTATCCCTGCTCCTTTCTGCGCATCTCTCCAGTTCCCACCTGATCACCTCACCCTGCCCTCTCGTACCCTCACCTGCACAAGGTCAACATAGCCTCTCAGGATCCAACTCTGATTTCCCTTAAATCCTTTCAGAGTCCTCCCACTTAAACTGCCTACGCAGGAAATAATAATCAACTCTATCTGGGAAGGACCCTTAATGCCCAGACCACAATGTCTCTGATTGCTAGCCAGCCTCTGAACTGGGTGCTCTTGTCTGTTGCTGTCAGCTGTAGCAAGGAGTGTGTAGAGTCATACAAAACAAGTTTGGCCCTGACCAGTGTGGCTCAGTTGGCTGAGCATCACGCAGCAAAGCAAAAGGTTGCTGGTTCAGTTCCCAGTCAGGCCACATGCCTGGGTTGTGGGGTCAGTGCTTGGTTGGGGCACTTATGAGAGGCAACCAGTGTTTCTCTCTCACACGTTGATGTTATTCTTTCTCCCTCCATGCCCCTCTCTCTAAAATTAATTAAATAAGATCTTGAAAAAGGGGGAAAAAGTTTACTGAAGCAGCAAAGATTGTGGGCAGAGCAGGCCATGTGTACAGTGACTACCATGTGCCAGCATTGTTATTTGGCACAAAAATAAAACATCTGATCTGGCCCTTACAATACTCCTAGTAGGAAGGTACTATTTTCATCTCACTACACATGAGGAAACATGTTCAGAAAGCTGATTACAAGATTACAGAGCTGATAATTGATGAAGCTGGAGAAACAGCCTGAAGAAACCCGGTTCTCTACCCCAAGTTCTGTTTCTGCTGCTGACATGCTTGGCATGTACAAACCTGACTTTCCTTGCCCAACCCCTGCTCGAAAGTTCAGATGATGAGGGTCTGGTGTACCGGTAATTTATAAAAACTACAAATTTGCTGATGAAGAAGGCAATCAATCAAAAAACACATAAAGCGCAGAGCACAGCACTGATCAAGCATTTGATGATCAGCCACTATAAGCCAAACATAACTATGGGTGGTGATGGGGCCCAAAACCAAGACCCATTTTCTCCCCTCACCAAGTTCACAACCAGGAGTGATGATAAGCAAGCAGATGCAACGCAAGGCAAATAGGGTTAGTGGAAGAGACTGATGCACACGTGTGCGACAGGAATGCACAGGAGAGCAAATACTCTTACAGGAACTGGAGGCGGCTTCTCAGAGGGATGATGAGCTGGGCTTTACAGATGAACTGGCTCTCTCTCTTTTGGGGGCACACCAGCCCAGATACCTAGAGCTCAGCCTGGACACATGGACGGAAGCAGGGAGATGCTTCAAGTTTGAGTGGCTGGACGATAATTCTTGGAAGATAAAGTTGGAAAGTTAATTACACGCCAGGTGAAGCAGTCTGGGCCTATTCCATAACCATCGGTTATCGATGTGTTTTGAACAGACGACTAAGTCAGCCAGGACTTTCCGTGAGTCCACAATCTGTGTTTTGAAATGGAGACACTAGCTCGGGGAGGAGAGAGACCAGGTGCTGCTGCAATAGAACAGAAGGCAACCGAGGGCCTGGCCTGTGGCGAGCGCTGGGAATGAAAAGCAGCAGGCCGGAAGAAACGTCCTGACGTCCTGGAAGGCATGGTCATTTAAAAACAAATCAACTATGCATGTGGAGCTCTGGGAGTGGTGACAAATCAAACGTGACAAGGCTGAGTCTGCTCTGGAGTCCAGCACAGCGCCAGGCGCAGAGCAGGTGCCAGTCAAGTTATTGCCCTATGCACACTCACGTTAGCTGAAAATACTTGTCAAGTGGCACGTACCTTCTCCTTACTGAATAAATACAAAATGTTGATGGCAATTATGAAGGGTAATACATCTCTCTCCTACCACTGAACCATAAAATAAATGCAGCCTACAGATGCCTCACATTTGCTGGTGACTCAGCAGCACATCAGCACTGAAAAACAAATCTCTTGAAATTGATCCTTCACTTTCCTGAGTAATGAAAGTGTTTTCCTGAGTAATGAAATAGTGTTTAGTCTTCATTCTTCAGGGTAATGAACTAGTGTTTCCCTGCTGCAACAAAAGCTGATAAACAACTTTGAAATCCTCATGGAGATTTAATTACCTAACCTTGTTTGCTAAAATTCTCCTTTTATTTTGGTGAAAAAGTATTTACAGGAGGTTCAGAGAGCAGTTTCTAAAAGAAATCTGAACTGCCAGTTGGCCAGTCTAGGCATAAGCACCATGGAAATTGCTCAGACCACCTACAGCCAGGGCAATCACCCCACTGCCTCGGATGTTGTGATTTCCTGCCTTCCTGACACAGAGGACTTTCGCCAACCAACCTCATTAAAACAGTGAAGAGATCCCTAGTAATTGCATGCTACACTCCAAGCATTCCTCTTTTAATTTATAATTCAAACAGAACTTGCCAAAGAACCAAACTGCCCTGTGTGTGTATAAAACATATATGTGTATATATATATATATATATATATATACATACATACATACATATATATATATATATATATATATATATATATATATATATATATATATAAAATAAACAGCATTGTACTTGGGACTCCAACACAGAAGGCCAGTCACACGTAGGGAAAAAGTAAGTGGTTTCCTATTTGGTGATTTCAGGTGGGGACACATGGGTGCAGGCTAGGTGACCTGAGCTTCGCTTCCTCACTTAAGTGTCTAATATGTGGAATTCTATTGGACATTTTTCCTTTGGCATAAGCCTTATCCTCTTCTTGCAGGTCTTTTTTTTTTTTTTTAAGGTTTTATTATTTTTAGAGAGAGGGTAAGGGAGAAAGGCAGAGGGAGAGAGACATCAATGTATTGTTGCCTTTCACCTGCCTCCAGCTACAGACCTGGCTGGAGACCTGGCTTGCAACCTGGTTATGTGCCCTGGCTGGGAATCAAACCAGCGACCTTTGGATTTGCAGGCCTGCACCTTATCCACTGGGCCACCAGCTAGCGCTTGCAGGTCTTTTTAAAAAAGCATTCTATGTTTCCATTGTATGAGCCAGGCTCTCAAGAGTTTAAAGACAAAAAAAATTACTGACCCTACTTTCAGAAAGTTTAGCTTGGTTGAAGAACATAAACAAGTAAAACAGAAGTAAATAACAAAAACAAATAGTCATGGACTTCCTTGACAGGCAATGGGAGCTTGGGAAGGAATCTTCCATCTGCAGGCGTGAGGACGGACAGCAGGGTGAGGCCTGAGGCTGGCACTCCAGGCAGGCGAGCACTGGGCGGGGAAAGGGGTGCAACAGCAGCGTCAACCTGGCTGCAGAAGGCCAAGTAAGGGCAGGTGGGCAGGCACAAGTTAGGTTGCAGAGGGTCTCAAAAGCCGTACTAACAGCTTTTCCCAGGTATACAGCATGTCACTTAAAGCATGTACCAAGCATGGGAAGAGGGCATGACTGACTAGATTGGGAATAGCATTATCACAGGGACCTTGTTTATAGCCAGGGAAACGCGCTGAAGCCATTCTTCCATGGTAGCTGGGCTGCCCCAGAGCAAAGCTCCTCCAGCTGACTTGCCTTATCCAGCACTGGCTGGACACAGGGCAACTACGGGCTCCATCACAGCCTGCCACAGCGTCGTACCAACCCTCTAGCTCTGCCCTCCGGAACAAGCCAGGGTCGTCTAGTTTATTCTCTTGCAGCTGTCTGCCCCCCACCCTCCTGGAACATTCCACATTCTCCATAGCCAGCTGTCTACCAAGACTCAGCCCCAGCACAAGGGGTGACGTAACATCCTGGACCGTTGCATGACCTGGTGGTGGTCTCCCTCACCTTTCAACTTCCTGTGGGAAGTACTGCTTGAGTATTTCATTCTGCATTACTCACATGCTGACTGATCCCACCTATTATTATCCCAAACTTTGCTCCAACAGCAAGAGGGCAAATGTTTCATTATTGCACACACCACTGGAATCAAACCAACGTAAACTAGATGCTTTTCAAAGTGCAAGACTGGAGGAGACAGGAGACAATGGGTTCTGTTTCATCTGTTCAGGGTAATACCATGTGGCATCATAAACATGCACACAGAGCCCTTGCATCATGACAGCAAGTTATCCCACTCCACCCACAAAATCTGGAGGCATGGCAGAGTGCAAATTTATCTGAATTGTCCCAGTGAATTAAGCACAATGGGACTATTCATCCCACATCGTTTTATCTGCACTGCCATGTTTTGAACAACAGGCCATGCTCACACCAGCATTTTACAGAGCACTGTCTCATATATCTTTTCATGCTCTTTCACCTGACTACACCGAAAGTTAGTCCCACGTTAACATCTGAGTTAACTGTTGCCCAGGAGGTGGTGCCTTGCCCAACGCAACACAGCTACATGGAGTCAGAAAGAAATCAAGTTTATTGGATTTGGGGATGTTTCATCATATTAGGAACAATCATTATTTCCAATATACATTCCCAAAGTTACACACCTAACAACTAAGAATCCTACTTTACGTCATGAATCCTCTTTTTAAGATTTCAGAATAGATTCCTTTTCCCATTTCCCAGAGAAAATTTTTAACATTTTCTACAATGATTCTCTCCTGAGATTCAGGATAGTCACAAAAGTTAATACATTCAAGATAACTGTGCTCCTTTTGTTAAGTTTCCAGTTTAATTTACTCCCAGACTAATGTGAGCAGCACTGACTCCCTCTCTGCCTTAATGAAACACATCTCTAAATTCAGAAAACACATGCCAGGGATAGCATTGCTATCTGCTTAACAGAAAGATGTTTTTAGTGTGTGTAACGCGCCTGTTTTTCCTGTATTAAGACACGTGTAGATAACACATTTGACATGGTATAAACTCAGTAAATTAGTCATTTCTATAGTACAGGTTTAAAAAGTATAGAAAAAAAATAAAAAATAAATAAAAGTATAGGATAGCCCTGGCTGGTGGCTCAGTGGATTGGTCCCAGCCTGCAAACCCAAAGGTCACTGGTTCAATTCCCAGTCAGGGCACATAACCAGGTTACAAGCCAGGTCTCCAGTCAGGTCTGTAGCTGGAGGAAGGTGAAAGGCAACCATATACTGATACTTCTCTCCCTTTCTTCCTCCCTCTCTGCCCTTCTCTCTAAAAATAATGAATAAAATCTTAATAAAAGAAAACAGTATAGGATAGCTTTAAGCCTCTGTAGTAACAACACTTACCTGATAAAGCAAGCTCTACAGTAAATCAAAGTATGGAACTAACTTGGATCTAGGCACATTCTATATATGTGTACATTATGTTATATACAGTTTAGCTGTTTCTCCACTCTTCAGAAGATACACTTAGATGTTTAAATGTCTATATTTTTGACAAGTATTCTAACTTTTAAATGTCAAATCCAAGAAAGGTAACTCTTTCACTATTAAGGGCACAAGTGTATTTAAGCCATACCCTTTGAAGGTAAAATAACTAAATTGAGAAAGAAAAAAAAAAAGCAAATATTCATGCATCATGTCTCTCAAACTGCTCCCTAAGGCACGCCATGCCACTGCGGACTGACACAGACACAGGGCCACTAGGGCTTGTAGGAGGGGGGTCAGCTTTAAAACAGGATCATGCTACCTTCCTTTCAGTAACATCTTATCTTAGCAACGCTGGCGTTCAGTGGCTGCTGTGATAAAAAGTACTGTGCAAAAACCAGCACAGAATGATGAGGAAGGCAGTGTTCAATCAACCTCTAAGTTTTCACAAGTTGTACAATGCCCGACAGATGCACATGTGCCATTAGTAATTAACTGTCGTTCCTTAAGAATATATTATTTTTTTCTTTTGATGTAATATTTTTTTTCAAACAGCTAATACATTGTTAGGACATAATTACCTCCTGTTTGAACATTCCTATCACTTAATACATGGAATTGTTTATACTTATTTTGGCCTAGGGTCACTATTTAAAAAATGACTAATGAAACTGTGAAAGGAGAAAGTTTGGCGACCTCTGCAATAAGTTTGTGTCAGGTACTTGAATAGTTGACCAGAAAAGAAAAAAAAAAGTCAAAAAGATCTTTCAAAGTGTTTCCCACCCAATGGTATACTCTTAATAACTCTTTAAGCAAAAATCTGACAGGAAACAGGTGAGGACAGCAGCAAAAACATTTATTTTTTAAAAACCTTGAAGTTATCTCATTTATTTTAAATCCCTGGGTACTTATTACTAGAAGGGAAATCTTACTATCTGCTACTTCACTTACTCAATCATCAAGAAGTACTAATTCTTGAATCTAAGCACTAGGAATGTGGATAGGGTGCTAGTTGGGTACACTTGAAAAATGTTAAGATGTTGTTGAGCGCACAAGGGTCATATGTAATTCCTAGCACTTTTTTCCTTAAACATAAAAGCACAATAAATAGTTCCATTCATTAGAACATTACATCCTTACCACATTGTAAAAAAAGTTGCTTTCCAGAAGAATCACATAAAATTTTCTTGCACTTCGCTATTTTTAGTCCATTGAAACATTTTTCTTATTTAGGGCAAATCCAAATTATCCTAATGCAATTAGGTAAAGGTATCTTTACCAAAGCTTCTTATGTTCTCTGCTATTTAATGTTGCCACATTAAGTGGAAAATTTTAAAACATAGTTTTGTCTATGGTGTTAATTTTTCTAAAAAATAATGTGTTGGCAGGTTAAATATTGCCTAAAAGAACTGAAATGTAAAACTGCTCATGGAATGGCCTTCTGGAATGTGGAAAAAGTATTTCGTTAGAATTCCGCACAGTGTTTGGATAACAGCGAGGTTTAAGTGAAATTTCTAGCTGCTTTTCTAGTATCTAATGGATATGTCATTACAGTAATTCACTAGCTACAAAAACCCGTTTAGTGATGGTATGAAATATGGCTTTTGATAATAGTATTTTCTAAAAGAGAATGACAGATTTTTGAGAGTTCAAGATAAAAACTCAGTATTACTTTGAACCATGTTATAACAAGAAAAACTTTTTGAAATAATTGAACAGTCTTCTCAGGTAGCAGAGGGCCAGACCAGATCAATGGTGCGAAAGGAAACATACCAGAGCAATGTAGCTACTTCAAAGTAATTATTGAATTTAGTTTCTGAACATGGTTATTTCCTCTAATCTTCATAGTGGTAACTCATTAAAATAAACATTAACTTTGATGGATTTGATCAAGCAATTGAGAACAGTTTGATCAAATATAAATATGCAAGAAGTCAAATAAGTGTGTGTGCATGTGTAACTCTTTAAGCTAGTCATTTAAATAAAAAGCTACCCACTATTTCATGTCTACTATGCTCAGTGTTAACATTCTGGACAAAATGCTGCATACCCTCTAACACAGTTATAAGGAGACTTAAGTTTATTTTCCAGAAACTCGATAGTATATGCAATTTTTTATCTCCCATATCCTGATAGTCTCTGTCCTCTTTGCTCTTATTTCTAACCTTCTCATGGATATTGAAACTTAATGGAAAATTATAAAAAATGTTTCCACCTTTATGAAGTATATTGAAGACAGAAAGCATTAAAATCATTTTATGTTAATTTAGCAAAGCGATTTACCGACATTATCACAATATACGTCTCAGTGCATGTTTCAATACACATAATTTCACAACTACACTATTTACTCCAATTAACAAAATATCTCTTTATGAAAAGTTTTAGATTATATTCTCTTCTCATTTAATATCTTAAGGTCATAGATTCAAAGAAAGTTACTCACCTTAAACATGTGTATTCTCCAAAAGCAGATACTCCACTTCAATTCCTTCTTATACCTAAGAAATAGCCAAATTCTCCTCAAAGTTTCATGATTTTGCTAATCAAAGGGCTAAACAAGGTTCAAAAATGCCACTGGTATTATCAGTGAACAAGACTCTTATGTGTAGGTAAATTAAGATGGAGCTGCTCAAAAAATTCTCATTTAAGGAACTTAGGTTACAGGTAGAGAATTACCTGAACAATACAGCTTCAGGAGGATTTCCAAGTGGGTACATTATCAGTTTCATGATCTGGCTAGACACAGATTTGGATGGGAAAGGCAGCGTAGGAGTAGATTTCTCCTCTTAAAAAAAAAAAAAAAAAAAGCAAAAGGAATGGGTTGAAAGAAGCCAATGTAGTTACTACAAAGGTCTACGTGTGTATATACTATGTGTGTATATATATACACACACATATATGCATTACATATACGTATAATGTCAGAGGCCCTAATTTCCACACAGACCTTTGGAATGTTGGAGATACAACACAGCACCGGGAGCATCAGTTCCAGAGTCTGGTCCCTAGCTCTGAACTAATTTAGCTGAGATCTTTTGACAAGGCAGCTTCTATGGCCTTCTCTTCTCACTTATAGGTTTGTCTAAGGTTTTAAACCCTAAGTAGATAGACCAGGATGTTCCTCATTAACAATTTATTCCAGTGGAGAGATTTAAAACTCAACGCTTGGCTGTGCTGAGTTTCAAATTTAACTGACTCAATTGTGAGGCCTGGTATTAGGCAGACCTCACTCCGCAGGCAGCAGTGACAGGCATTCAGGGTTGAGAGCCACCAGCAAAGTGAGTGGGTAGACTTTCTAGGCCTCTTTAATGTAAGACCAGGACTGGGAGCTGGCCTTTTGGCACTCTTTGGGTGGATCCACATCTTTTGTAATTAAATGAAACGTTTAGAAATATAAGAGCCAAAGATGCCAACATTACTACTGTCAAAGCCCTACAGAAGTGGGAAAAGAACTACCATCTATGTGGCTAAGCTACCACAGTAGGGGCAAAAGGAGACAGTCAGCTTGTATTCGGTTCCCTACTTTGTTCACCTGGGCCACTGAAAGGAGCGGCCACAGAGGTGTGTCCTCACCACATTCCAAGGAGAATGCAGGAGAGGCGAGAGCTGCAGGATGTGGAGAACAGAGGGCTAGCGTGAAAAGGTAGGAAAAACAGGTATATCAGGCGGGACATGAGTGTCAGAGGATTTTCTGAAAGACAGTACTATCTCTAGAAATCAATCACTAATTGTCAGTAAGGACATGATTAATACTTTGGAGGTACATGTATCCCTGGTAGTTGATTACACACTAACGTTCTGCTAAGCCTTACCTTGAAGGGCCTTAGAGCACTACCTTCAAGGCAGAGAGCTGAAAGCCTCCATCCTAACTCCAGCTCTGACAACTAGTTGTCTGTAACTGATGTTGGGGGACTTTTCATTAGTCTCAAGGCAAAAGCATATTCTACCAACTTTCCCAAAAACACACAATAAAGTACTTGCCACTGGGTACATGCTGGTGGCTACTTTCCAAGTGTGATGGTCCCAACAGATTTCTCACGTGTTCAAACCTTAGTTATGTGTACCATAACTTCAAAAGAGGGGTGGGGGATGATTAATACTTTAGTTTAAAATGTATTTTGATGTTTAAAAAAAAACCAAAGCTATTCCTTTCTCTTTCTCCTGCGATGATTTTTCTTATATTTATCAAATAAATTACAGGATTTCATCCTGTAAGTTATCCAACTGTCTCATCTTACAGATAAGAAAGATTTTTAATGGAGAGACAACCCAATGAAGATAGATACTCCCACCTACCTAATCTGTACACCTTCATTCTCTAGAGGTTTGATGCAAGAATTTCAGTAAAACAGGTTATCAGGAGATGAACCAAAACACAGCAAGGAAACATACTTTTACAATTCTTATCTGGCTATATACTTGCGTTGCTTTCAGGATGAGGGTAGCAAATACAGGGAAACAAGTGTCACCTGGCTCCCAGCTACAGCTAAAGATTTCTTCTCACAAGTTATGCCAGCTAACTATGTTATTTCTAACACAGCTGACAATCATAGATGGAAACATTAAGGAGGGACTGGGTGTTCTTAAAAATTCTTAGAAATAAGCAATGGTTCCACTGCTCTGCCACCCTCCTTCTAATAGGTACAAAGAAACAAAATATATTTACTTACAGGTGCTTTAGGTAGGCGGTGAATGACTGGAATGCAGTCATCATCCACCAAGGATCATATTTAATTCTGAAGCTCATTAGGTAACCACCACTAAGCGGAGCTTGTTTCCTGAAGTGTAAAATGGGACTGTAACCTTAATACTTCTCAGATGCACGAATGAAATACTGGGAAGGTATACAGTAATATTGTATGGTACAAAACAGAAAACAAAAAGTGCTTTACAAAAGAAGAGAAGGTACTAAGTATTAGGGAATTTCTGAATTTCAGAAATTTTAATTTTTTTTTTATATCATGCCAATTTTTCTATATCATATCAAGGTATGTTTTGGAGAAATCATTTTTCCAGTATTATGTAGGACTATATAAGAAGGGCTTCTGTGAATGAATATCAGAAAAACATAGTTTCAAATAATTAACCATTATTTTTAACTTCAAAACATCTCAGAGCCTCCAATTTAATATAGGCCACGAGTCTCCAAAATCTTCAAGACAGAAGGACAAACACCTTCCAAGGTTTTGTGATCTAACCCTTTCACATGGACCATCACAATGGAGCCATATTCCCTAGAACACGCTTTAGGGGAGCAACAACACTATTACTACATATTCTTCCTAGTAGTTGCTTGAAAACAAAATCATGACACTTGTTTGAAAAGAAAAAATTTCACGTAAACATAAATGTTTGTAAAACCTTTATAGACTGCCTGTTCCAGCTCTAGAATAAAATGATTCCAAACCTGTTAAGGCCAGATCACTATACCATGTCCTCTTTTCAAAAGGCCATTATGAATAACTCACCATCAGGACAGAAGGAACTTTTCAAGTTTTATAGAAGTCATTTGACTCCCTGGTCTCAGGTAAGGATGTCTGTTACAAGAGAGCTCTTCGTTTGACGGTCCAGCAACAGTTTTCTCGTCCTCTGGACCAGCATGAATGATGGCATCTGCCATGCAGAATTTTATTGTTTATCTAACACTGATTCCCATACAAAATTTTTTTCTAATACAGAATTTTTAAAATAAGAGGCAGCAACCTGAGATGGAAATAGTATGACAAAGACGTGGGCACCTAAAACATAATGCAATATGCCAATTAAAAAATGAACAAAGAAGCACAATAACATTCTTCAATATGAGCATCAGCTAAAATACTGAATGAGAAAGGGTTGTACAATTCACATCTAAAACGTTCTATTTTTAGAGTGCTTATATAAATGTTAGGAAGGATCTGGTAGAAGCTGGTGGCAATGGCAACAAGTCCTACACTGGGTCTTGAATCTTCTCTTACAGCTGGTAGAAGGGTTACAAAATTTGGCAATACCTTGCATGGACCAAGACTACTCATAGTCGATGGGCAGTGGGTAATAAACCTGCCTAGAGATGACACCTAAGAGTTCATTTTCCAGCTCTTTACTATATGATATAAGCTGTGGGCATGCATTTGTAAGCTGCGGGCATGTGTGATGGTTTTCATGGTCTGTTTCTTCTCTGACCAAATGAGATTAAAATGCTCAAACTTGATGCTACACTGGAGGACAGAGGAAGAGAAGACAAACTTCCCATGTAAGGCTGCTGGAGCAGGGAATATGAGGCAGGGAGGATACAGCTCCTTACAAATGAAAATAAAGCTCCTCACTAATGGCTGTGACAGCATAAAATTCTAAAGTACCTCAACAAATTCCTGGTGCTGTGCACATTAAGGTAGCTTACATTTTGTAACGCTGGTATACAGTTCAAGTGACTGGGTCGGCTCCCCCATATCTTTATCTGATATGCTCATCACTTCCCTCAACCTTTGGAGAAATAATGTTACTTACAGGGAAACTCAGATTCTCCAACAGGTATACATACTAAGTCACACTGGTAAATAAAGGGTCTTTCTCTAACAGCTCTTAGAAACTGGTAAGGGAATAAGAATTCCATTACTAACCCCAAACTCACCACCTTCATACATCATCATTAACAGAGACACCAACAGGGAGTTTATACATAAAGAACAGGCGAGGCAAAGGCAAATGTAGTGTCAGTCTGAGTGTAGGCAATGATGCTTTGATTTATACCCGTACAAACTCTTCAGTCCCTTTTACTATCCCCAACGCAGCCTGCAGGCCATAGATTTTTGCCGTGCAGAATTCAGATGTGATGTGGCTGCTCCAGTACTCTTCACAGCACTGCAAGTCAATACTGGGAATGGTTTCTACCCAAGTTAAACTGCACACAGTACTTTAACAGAACAAGAAGTTTATTATTCCCACTCAGTAGTTCCTGGGGGCTTTGATGTTAAGTCATACATAATTCGAGAAATACCAGGAATCTTCTTAATCTCAGTGACCATCTTTAACACCACCTGTAATAAAGTAAAAATTACAAATAGAACAGCAAAAATCCACTGCATGTCCAAAAGACCTTGAGGGTCTTGCATTTGCAATCTGAAATTGTAATTTAGTTTTACTAATTGTCCTCTATGTATATAGAATGGTCTCTGTTTAATTTTATATACGGAACCTATTTCCCTCTACAGATTTAAGTGACTTACAGTCCACAAACAGGTGTCAGCCTGCAAGTTGTGTGTTACTGGTCCACAGCCACAACATTTATGACAATTTGGCATTGCTATGGCATCTAAGTGTGATTTTATGCATTGACGCTAATTCTCCATAAGTTGGAGGGGGCTAAAACATACAACTCTGAGGCTTCCATGGTGGCGCATAATGCACTATAATAACAACCAGTACCAAGTGCACTGGAAGAGAAGGCCTGGTCACTGACTGAACAAAAACTTGGCAAATCAGCCTAAGGAACAACAGATCATTATAAGCCATAGTTCCCCAGCCAGCTATGCAGGTATAACCAGAGCCCTGCACTAGAGTACTGGAGCAGTGGTCCAACTAACAAAGGCTCACTGATTTTCATCTGCTAATAAGCACATAACTCCTTTGGAACACTATGGTGGCGAAATAATAGGAGAGAGAGATGCCGATCACAAATGGAACTGCACCCTGGCTCAGTGGACTGAGCACTGGCCAGGGCACATGTCTGGGTTGCAGGCCAGGTCCTCAGCTGGGGCAAATAAGAGGCAACTACCATACATTGATGTTTCTCTAACTCTTTCTCCCTCCCTTTTCCCTCTCTAAAAATAAATAAAATCTTTTTAAAAAATAGAATTGCAGCCCTGGCTGGTAGCACAGTGGATAAGGTGCCGGCCTGTGAACCCAAAGGTCACAGGTTCGATTCCCAGCCAGGGCAACATAACTAGGTTGCAAACCAGGTCTCCAGTCAGGTCTGTGGCTGGAGGCAGGTGAAAAGCAACCATACATTGATGTCTCTCTGCCTCTCTCTCTTCCCCTCTTTCTAAAAATAATAAAATAAAATCTTTAAAAAAAAAAAAAATAGAATTGCTAGTAGGCAGAACATTGAACAATTCATGGGTATCTAGTCATAATGCCATCAGTTCTCATCCTTATTTCTAATAAACTCTCCTTAACCCCTAGAGTTTTCTTCATTTGGAAAATACTATTTATAAAGTAGAGACTGGTTGGCAAAATTAAATAAAATTACAGATTAGAGTTAGTAATCAGACACCTAGGAGAATATAAATTTAAGGCCTTTTTCTACTATAGTGTATAAAGAGCCTGTCTTATGAACAGAAAGCCAACCCTAGAAGTATCAATACTGTCAGTCTATTCCATTCACCTATTATAAAATGTATGAGGTACTGAAAATATACATTAGAAGAGAATATATAAATTACCTCTACAGGGATCTCATTGCCAGGTGTTGCAGGTATACCAGTCATGAAATCACTAGTAATAAAGGTTCGAATAACCACAGATCTCTGGCATGAAGGCTGCTTCTGAAGTGGGTCCCGATCAAAATGTAATGGTGTCAAAATCACCGGCATCTGGCTGATTTTTCCAGCATACCCTACAGGAATGAAGTTGATATATAGAGCCTACCACCATCCACGCAAAAGCTCTCTGACCAAGTTCAATAAAATCCTCCCAGACAGTATCTAAAATCATATATATACACACACCACAGTTAGGATAGTCATTCTGCATTGTTTCCAGCTACTCTTATAGCACCTTAAGTAAACTCAATCACAAAGACAAGTAATAAAATTTGGGATACAGTGATAGGTTTATAGTGATGATACTTTGTGTGCATGTGTGTATATAAACATATAAAGTCTATTCTTGTAATTCATGGTGGTATGGTCTATACTGCAAACACTAAACCATTGCCTCTAGAGGAAATACAGAGTTAAGTTCCTGCAAGCCTATGGTCATATTTTCATTAGCCCATCAGTACATAACCTTGTTTTATGTGTTTCTGTTAAAAGACACCTTATTTAATATTTATTGTACGTTCATTAATACTGAGTGCATGGCCAACAGCTCTGTAATTCATACATGAACAAACCTTATAGAACCTACATATTATCTCTGTAAGGCACATCACAGCCCTTGTGTGCTTAGAAAACTAGACAGCAACCCAGCAGTCTGCTTGGGATACATTTCAAGCAGTAAAATCACCAACAAAAAGCATGAAAATGGAAAAAATATGGCACTAAATAGACTACAAAAAAAAGGACTTGAGTACAGGAAGAGAACTGAAACAAGAATGATGAATACAGCCTTGTTCTCAGCTGAGAACATACAAGTTGGGCAACAACTATTTTGCCACTTGTGCACATATCTGCAAATGACCAAAGGATGAATAAATTTTATATGAAGGCAGTATCATAGAATTATCCATAGCGATGAATAATAAAAATGAAGGCACTTAAAAATTAAAAGTTGCATTCTCCTACTAGAAATCACAATGCCAAGCTTCCAAATTCTAGTTAGAGCGTGCAGTGATAACCAAATGAGCAACCTACCAGACTCCCTGAGAATGTTCTGGGCCTCAAAATCAGCTTGGCGTAACGTACTAAGCACCCCTGTTGTCAAGAAAGTGGGAGTAACATCTGTAGGAGGCTCTTTAACTGGTGGGCCAAATATGTACACAACTCTAGAAAAGGGAAAGAGAAAATTATAAAGAATTACAATTTAGTATGAAAGGCAAGGCACACAGAATAACATTCTTTCCATTTACTCTTAGCACTTCTCCTCTCCACTTAAAATCCCCAAATGGGTAGGTTAGGGTTTAAAATAATAGATGGATCTATGTTCTATGTACCTTCCTCAAAGTATATTCTCTAGAATGTTAATTATCTCAGAATGTGCAAAGATATATGATTATTGCAATCCTCTTTTCATATGTCTTATGTTAGAGTGTCCCCAAAACTTCATATGCATCTGGAATCTGTGGTGAAAATAGGGTCTTCGCAGATGTAATCAAGTTAAAATAGGATTATAATGCATCAGAGTGGCTGTTAACCCAATGACTGGGTACCCTTCTAAAAACAGAAATTTGGGAACATAAACAAACACAGACAGAAGAGGACCATGTAAGGATGGAGTCAGAGGCTGGAGTTATACTGAAACAAGCCAAGGACTGCCAGAAAATATACCAGAAACTAGGAAGAGGCAAGAACGGATCCTCCCCTAAAGCCTCCATAGACAGCATGTGCCCTGCTGACACAATGACTTCGGACTTCTAGTCTCCAAACTGTGAGAGGATCATTTCTCTTGTTTTAAACCTCTCAGTTTGTGGTAATTTGTTATGGTAGCTCCAAGAAATTAATACTTATGAGCCTGGGGAAACACTGAGTTGAAAAAATTAGCAGGCTGCTTTACAACAGAACTTCAGAAATTGTAATATGCTAATAATACACACTAAGACAAAGCTACAGTTGACTTTACCAAACTTATTTGACCATACAATCTTCCCCACCCCCCCCACAACTTTGGGAAATACTGATCCAAGGAAAGATTTTCATTTCTATTTTATTAAAAAGGTCACCAAACTGGACACCAAAACTTGGAAACCTACTATTTCCTTCTATACTCAGTACTGCTTTCATAAATAACTATTTGAGATAGATGAAGCCACGCCACTCTCTATTAACGCCACCGTAGGTGTTAATAAAAGTGTGGTTTGAAACACAGCTTGAGTAAATTAGGAGCAAACAACTCAAGGGGGATCTTACCACTGGCGTGGAGGATCTGTTGTACAGCCTTCACTCAGGAAACTATAGCGGTCAGGGGAGAGATGTGAGTGCCACCTCGCCTCCCCATTCTAACTCTAGCCAGGAGGCCAGCGTCCCTTTCCTTAGCCCCACCTGTCTTTAGCAAAGAAAATATCTCCTTTGGCAACTATCATAGTTAAGTTGAGCAATGTTTTTCTTTTTTCTTAACATGTACTTGGAATAAACAGAGGCAAAACAGCATTAGAGCAAAACCACCACTACTGCCAGCTACCCCATTGCCCCTCCAAACATCCTGACGCAGGAAGGGTTTGTCCCACTGAAAACAAGGCACAATTCTACTTAGCAACCTAGTTCCTAGAGCTCATAAACTACCCTTCCAGAAAAAAAGCAACAAGAATAGAGAATGTCACAACTTGCTTTTTTGTCTAATTTCTTACCAACAAGTGATCATTAAAATGTACAGGGATAGGCAGTCTTACACAATGTATAGAACAGTAATACTAGAGCAGTTCCTCTCTGGGCAAAGATTCCAAAATTAAGGTAGAAAACTAGCAAAAATGGGAAATAATTTAAAAATTTATGTTCAATTCCCAAAAAAGTAACCTGGCAAAGAAAACGAAAACTTACCAAACTCTTTTAAGGGCTTGCTAGGTTCACATTTATAAAATGTGGTGGGTTTCTGTTACTGAGTTGCTAGGTTTTGTTTTCTTTTCGGGGGAGGAAAGAAAGGGTTGGAAAAGGAGATAAAGAAATACAGAGAAGAAAAAAATGACAAAAAGAGAAAGCAACAGGCAAAAGGACAGTGATAAAATTTAAACAAGGTTGAGGGCCCTTTGGCAAAAGAATAATAAGGGGAGGGGTAGGGCGGGGCTAAAACTGTAAGACGGTTGTAAAATTAAAATCATACTACTTGCATAATAGGCAGTGAAGTCAAACTTAGGAAAAGGGAATATCCTGTATAGCTTATAAAATTGAAGTACTAAAATCATTCATATTAATTATGAATCATTTTGCCCAAAACAATTATCTCCATTCAAAATAGGCAACTACACATTTACCATTATTTATTTAGAATTCACTTTTTTCAGGGTATTGAGATGCCTCTGTTTTTGGAGGCCATTAAGTTCATGTGAGTAAACTTATTAACAGGCATATTCCCACTAATAAATATGTGGTTTCCCTTTAACTCCCAGTCTTGAAGGCCACACCAGCCAGGCAGCAGTTAGAGAACTACAGACAACCTGCTAGGTAAATATCAATAGGAAGAATTCTAATATCTGCAGAAAATTTGAATAAACTGAAACATCAAATAATTCTTTTTGGTTGTTAACTACCTAACACCTGTTTAAAATATAAATAGGCCCTGGCTGGTAGCACAGTGGATAAGGCACTGGCCTGCGAACCCAAAGGTCACAGGTTCGATTCCCCAGCCAGGGCACATAACAAGGTTGCAAACCAGGTCTCCAGTCAGGTCTGTGGCTGGAGGCAGGTGAAAAGCAACCATACATACATTGATGTCTCTCTCCCTCTCTGCCTCTCTCCCTTCCCCTCTTTCTAGAAGTAATGAAATAAAATCTTAAACACACACACACACACACACACACACACACACATATATATATATATATATATATATATATATATATATATATATATATAAATGAACTAGAAGAGTTAACAACTCTGAAATAAGAATATTTAGCGAGCAATCTGGTACTAAACAAGTTGAGATTTTTAAAATTATTCAGGATAATGCAATTAAAATATTACACAGAGATTATAAATTAACTATTGATATATCCAACATAAAAATTAACATGTAAATCAAAGGAAAAATAAATCTGAAAACCTAAATTGAAAATAAATTATATTTGTAGTTATTTTAACAATATCTGACATATGCCTATTTCTTTTCTTTGATTTCCCCTGAAATTATTATCAAATGAACCATACAACCTTTAGATACTTTTTCAGTATTTTGGAATAAAATAATTACCATAAAATCAATAGCTAGTGTTAAGCTGCTAATTTGGAAGACCCGGTTTAAAACTGCCTTTAATATTTTATACTAAAATAAACTATTTTTCCTTTAAACAAACAAAAAAAATTAAGTAAGCAAATGACTGTATTGTTGAAGGAACAAAATACAAGATCTTTTAAATATCTGTTCAATTGTGACCTAAGTATGTACCTGTACCTACACTTAAGGCTTTCGGTCCTTAAATAGTGGAAAAACCTTTGAAAACACATCTTTCCATTACACCTCACTCCCTGTTCCCACTGGACAGCTCACCTGTTAATGTTGTGACACATTCGAGGTATAAGCCTAGCCAGGAAAATGAGCGACTCCCAGTCGGGTTCATCTTTACTGGAGATTCCACACACGTAGCTATAGGATCGACAATCACCCTGAAAGCAGAAATGCAATCAATTTTAATGGTCTTACAGTAATCAAAAGATGGACTGGAAAACATTTCATGCATGGTGGCACCATTAATAATAATTCTTTTGTTTTTTTGAACAAAACCTTTTTATAAAAGTATATATGGATACTTCTCTAATAATATAAATAAATCCTAAATTAAAATCGCATATTAAATTCTACCTAGATCAGTTCAAAGTATCTTGGTAATTTTAAGAATTGATTCAACACATGCCAGAGGAACAATGAAATTTCATTCCAAGTATCTGTTCAACTGTAGAGAGCCAGCACACTTAATCTGGCAGATAAGATCAGCCCATGTTGATTAGGTGAATAAAGGAATCTTAGGTCAAAGATAAAAAATAATTGTATAAATATTCACTTACCAATTTCTTTTAAAATGATCTTAAAAAGTTACTTTAAAAACAAGTAAATAACACTGGTAATAATACTGATTCCCTTTTTCTTTGTCCTGTTTAATCCAAGTAATTTTCTTTATAAAAATAATCAAACTTAAAAGCAATTTTAAGAGTCTTTAGATAACTACATAATACCTAGTATACTGAGAAAACGAGAATTCAGACTATGTGAATGCTAATTTGATAGTATCTATCAAAGTTTAAAATGTACATGCTTTTATTCCAGAAAATAATCTTATGGAAGCACATGAGTAACTGCTTAAAGAAATAATAAAACATTACTTTCTAAAATGCCTGCAACAGTAAAATACCCATAGGTAGGGGAATGATTAAAAGTATGGTAGACCATATATCAAATATAAGACAGTAGTTAAGAATAATCTTGTAATGGCATGAAAAGTTCATGATGTTCAGTTAAAAAAAATGATGACAATGTGTGTAATTCTCTCTTTAAAATAATGTAGAAGAACACATACAACACAACTGAAGAGCACGAATAGGGAAAATTAAGTGTATTGCATTTTGATTTTTGTTTTTATAAGTATAGTTGACTTTGGTACAAAGAAAATAAAATTCCATGTATCATGATTTTTACTGGGCTACCAGGGCTCTTTGAAGAAACTAGAATGAAGTTAATTATCTAACAACAAAAACAGCTTTCATTCTGATTGTAAGAGTAGTGGAATCTGAAGAAGCTTCACTTTTTTTAAGTCACTCATCCAACAAATTCAGGGAAAAAAAGTGTGTGTTTATTTATTTATTTAAGTTTTACACGAATAATCTTTAAAATAGTTCATTTCTTTCCACGTATTATTCTACTCTATGAGGTCTTTATAAACACATTAACCCAATACTGATACTCATACCATTTTAAGTTAAATTATTGACTTTTCTAGTTTTCATTTTATTAAACTCTACATAATAGAAATCTTCTCTACCTGCTAAAGCCTTCCCCCCAGAAACTCACTTGAGAATCACAGAAATAAAGAACTTATTATAATCTAATTATGACTAGCACTCTAAAAGTTAAAACTACATAATTATCCTCACAGGCTTTTACAATTGGAAAGACATTTCCAATTGTTATTCCAAATAACAAAAAATGTTATTTGTACATTATCACAGCTGAAAAAGAAAAGACGTGAAAAAAACAGCACTGGTTTAAAATTTTTACAAGCTGAGAACAAGACCTAAATGGTGTAACACAATGGTGTAACATGTTCGTCTGGGGGCCTTCTTGCAGTTACATACTTCTAAAGGCATAGTACACTTCATACCAAGAAGGATAAAGGAGAACATGATCTCTCGGTGACTATCCTTCAGGGCGGAAGCAAACAAGTGAACCCTAGAGCAAATCATTCTTTGAATTTTTACTTTGGGTTAGAGAAAACAGGTGTTCTAAAACTACAACATCTCAGCCTGAATATTGTATAAAACATTGCCCTTTCTACATTTCTATAGTTGGTGTATATATTTTCATATTCCTAAATCATTCCTATTTCAATATTAGTGGAAAGAACACCTGCAGAAAGTTATGTCACAGGTCAATGAATTAACACAACTCACCTGCACACCTACAGTTTTAATTGGCAGAAGGAAGGCATTCAGTGAATGCAGACTTGTAATTTGCATCAGCTTCTCCTGGTCCTCTTCTGTTGTGCAGGCTTTGACTCTTTGTAAAAGCGTATGGGGCTGAGAAAACCAGAGGTATTTCTTAAGGTTTCAAGGAATACAGTACTCACTTTTTTTGTATCTATGACTATATTATGTATTTACACTTATTACTTTATAGCAATAGGTTCTATTGGGTATTTCTCTTGACGTGTGTGCTGTACAGTAAATCAGAATTTCATTCCGAATGGGTAGAGTTATGAGAAATTAAGTATCAAGGTAAGAAATACAGATTAGACTTACATCTAGGCTTTAATTCTGTTACCAGCAAGAAACATACTTCACAAGTCAAACTTATTCCTTATTTCAAATTAAACTTTTTGCCATGGTCAATTTTGTCTAAAATTAATCTTCCTACTTCTTTGTGTGTGTGTGTGGGGGGGGGATTTACCTAGTATATGTTTTTTCATTCTTTTACTTTCACTCCTTCTACTTGTAGGTAGAGATTAGAGTATACTTTTCAATCTAGTTTGACAATCTATGTCTTAACTAGAGATGTTATAATACTAGAGTTCTTACAATTAATTTTGGATTAATGATATTGCTGCTTTCATTCCACCACTTTATTCAGCAGTTTCTATTTGTCCCACTGTTTCTGTTTCTTTTTCCTTTCTGCTTTCCGAACTGATGACTTCTCCCAGCCCATTTATTTCCCCTTAGTTTAAGTTAAACCCTCTATTTTTACTCTTTTAGTAGTTCCCTTAAATGTTCACATGCAAATTTAACAAAAGAGAATTAATCTCTCTGACCTCCTGGCAAACAATAAAGCATTTAAATCCAAATCCAATCAATCCCCTTGTGGTTTACATGCAATTTTAGCTATATATTATTGCAGTTTTTTTCAAATAAACACCAAGAATTATAGATCATTATTTTTATTACATATTTCAAATTTGCTTGAATTTTAGCCACTTACCACTTTCTTTGTGACCATTTTTTCTTGTATTTCAGACCTTTCTTCTGGAATCCTTTTGTTTCACCTAAAGTCAGTCTTTTATAACAGTAGTTCTCCGCCTTGGAGATCCCCAGAGACTCTGCCCCACCCAACTTGTGGGTCCACCCAAGATGCTTTTCCATATTAATGGCTGGTCTTGGCTCATACTTCACAATCTCCTAAATCCTCTCAAACAAGCAACAGCTGCCTCAGGGAGCCCCAGGCCGGGCAACAGCAGAAGTCAGCCTAGATTCACAGCTTGGCTATGTCTGGGAATCTCCAAGCCCAGCACAACTAGCAGCATCTCAGATTGCTTTATAGCTCAGGCAGGGTGGCCCTGTGGCCCTGGGCAAAACACAGGTCGGGGCTGACCCTGGCCTGCATCACCCTGGAAACTCCAGGGCCAGTGCACCCATTAGACAACTACAGACCACGTCAGAGCACCACCACCCTGTCTCTGAACAGCTGATCCTCCATGGAGGGCAGAGGCTGGATGTCAGTGGTCACAGCCAGTCCTTGCAGCGGACTGGCCTGGGTACATCTTTTCCCATTGATGTTCCAACAGCAACCAGTGCTAGGCCACACAAATGGTGCACCTCGAGTACCTAACTTGGGTGACAGAGGAGGCTGTGCCACTGGAGCCTACAGGACACCTGCTACATTAGGCCACATTACCAAGGCACAGAGTCAAAGCAACTCTATCCAATACACAGAAACAAACACAGGGAGACTGCCAAGTTGGTAGTCTCCCTGAGAGAGGTAAAGAAATATGGCCCAAATGAAAGAACAAAACTAGAGAAAAAGAACTAAGTGAAATAAAGATAGCCAACCTATGACATGCAGAGTTCAAAACACTGGTACTCAGGATGCTCAGGGACATGATTGGGTATGATGGAACTAAAATACATCCCCTTGCTTCCTTGTAACACATTTGAGTGTAAAGTATTTGAAAATGCCTTTTCATATCTAGCATTTTTAAGGATTCAGAGTATCCAATCTGCTGTGTGACTGGAAATAAAAATCTGCACTTAAGAGTCTCTGTGGAATATTTTCTTCATAGTCATTTCAAAGGTTAAATTACTTTGAACTTTCAAATAATGAAACTGAAATAAATTCATTGTAAATTCTGGAATACAATAAGAATCTATTCATTTCTTTGTTCTGATTAGCTTAATCTGTTTAATGTCCCAAAATATACAAATTCAATGTAAATTATTACCTTTTTAACACTTGCAGAGAAATCAGCTACTATTTTCAAGATATTGTTGGTTTCAGGAAAGTCCTTACAAATGTAAGGTTCTTCAGCACATATCACTCTGATTGCCAGACCAGGACCTACAGAGAACAATCACAATGGTATTTAATATAAGAATTTAATGTAAAAATGTCACTACTCCCAAAATATAAAATCCTTCCAAAAATAAAACCATGTGCCATTTTAAAGGTTTTATTTAAATTTAATTGACATATCACCGTTGCAAATACTTTCTATTTGAGGATCAAATAAGGTAATATGTATAAAATATTTAGCAGAATGCCTAGCACATACCAGTACTCAAGAAATGCAAACTACTACTGTTCTTTAATTAGACCATTCTCTTAACTCATCCCCAAACAATGAGAGCTAGAAACTGAGGTAGAGACTTGCCTAACTTCATAATAAGAACATTAAGATTCCTAGTCCTAACTCTAAACAAACATAACCTCTAATTAATTATGTTTCTAAATGATAGTATATGACTATTTAAACAGTATTTTTAAAATATGTTCATGGAGCAGTTACACACAGCCTGTGCAAACAAGTAGTTCAGTAATTCAGACAAGTGAGCCATTGCATAAGGATTTCAGAGAACAAGTCTGAACCGTGCCTTTCATCATCGTATCATAGAAAGAACAAAAATCACAGCAATGTTATTAAAATATCTCTATGCCTTAGTTTTCTCATCTGATGGTAACATTATATTGAAATATAAATACAATGGACAATAAGTACTTACTAAAATAAAGTATATACATTAGATAACTAAAAAGAATGTTTACTGCCTAACCACCTTTTCCTTTCCCTCAGGTTACATATTACCTGTGATAATAGGTTATTTTTAAAATTGTCTGAATGAATTTTCCTTCAACATGAAGGTCTAAGAACAAATCAAACAACTCAATTTTAATTTTACCTGGGAAAGGATGCCTGGAAACTAACTCTTCTGGAAGTCCAAGTTCTCTGCCTAAAATTCTTACTTCATCTTTATGAAAATCTTTCAAAGGTTCTATTACTTTTCCCTACAAGGGGAAAAAGCCAATTAATACAAATTAGTAACCAAAGTGACATGGAAAACAACGTATTGGCTACCCTTGTCTTTTACCATTAATTTAAAAATTGATTTTAAAACTTCATTTCTTCCTGCATGCTTATAGGTATTAGATGAAGACTTAAGTGATCTAATTTCTCTTTGAAAGACATTTTAAATATAAACCTTTTCAATATTAATAAATAAAAGCAAGCTTACCCTTTATTTTTGATATAGTTCTCATTAAGAGTACAAAGCAAGTTAAAAATATACTAGTGTTTCAAAATAAAACTCTCCAAATGAACTAACCATCAAGAAAATAAGAGGCAACCCACATAAGGCAAATCATGTATCCTAAAAAGAACTTGTAATTAGAATATATAAAGAATACTTACAATTCAATAAAAAGATAAACCAATTTTAAAAAGAGCCAAAAGATCTGAACTGATATTTCTATAGATATACAAATAGTCAATAAGCACATGAAAAATAGTTAATATCATTAGCTATTACAGAAATGCAAATCAAAACCACAATGAGATACCACTACACATTCACTAAGATGCTCAAAATAGAGATAATTCAGCCATCATGATAGCTACTATCAAAATAACTGATAATAACAAGTGTTGACAAGATATGGAGAAATTAGAACCCTTTGCACTGTTGATAGGAATGTAATATGGTATAACCACTATGGAAATATTAAGAAAGCCTCAAAATATTAAAACTATAACTACCATATGATCTAGCATCTCACTTCCTGGTGTACATCCAAAAGAATTGTAAGCAAGGTCTACAAGATATATTTGCAAATTCACAAAACAATCAAAAGTGGAGGCAATCAGAATGTACACTGACAGATAAACAGATACACAAAATATGTATATACATACAACAGAATATTACTTAGCCTTAAAAAGGCCATCCTAATGTGGATTAACCTTGAGCACCTACACTATGTGAAAAGATGGTCACGGTATGTTTCACCTATATGAGCTAACTAAAGTAATCAAATTCATTCAAAAAGAAAAGTAGGGTGGGTGGGGAGGGGGACAAAGGGGAGCAAAAAGGGGATGGGTGTAATACAACAACAATAAAATTAAAAACAAACAAACAAAAAAACAAAAGGAAAAGTAGAACTGTGGTTTATCAAGGGTTGCAGAGAGGGAGAAAAGGGGACCTACTGTTCAATGGGTATTGGGAGTGTCAGTTTTGCAAGATTAAAAGTTATGGAAATCTGTTTCACAACCATGCAAATACACCTAACGCTACTGGGCTGTGCACTTAAAAATGGCTAAGGCAGGATGACAAGAGGCTTTATGGGACAATTCACAGAAGTTTTTACCTCTTCTCTCAATTTTCTGATAAGCTCTGTGTCATTATGATGGGTTTTGATGAGCTCTGCTTTGCCGCTTGCAACAAGGGACGCACTTTCAATGAGATCAGGCCGTAAAGTACCTTGGGCGAGGAAAACTTCCTCCGGTTTCAGGTTCATTTCTCCAATTACTTCATTGGCGATCTATAACCAACAAGAGGAAAATAGCCTTTACAGGATGAATCTTTTAAAAGGCAGCAACATTTCACACTTTCAGCTAAATCTCTCCAAGTCTTTGTGCAACACTGACCAGCCGAAACCCATCCATTCCCAAAATTCCTCATTTAAGAACACACAAAAAAACCATGATTTAACCGTGATTCAAAAAAGTATGCTAACATTCTCCACTGCAAATGCTGAAACTTAGAGCCAATGAAACATTGAAAATTTAATATCAACCAATACCTGTTCTGAAGTAGTTAACACAATAGCACAACATAAGCACACTTTTTTTTAAATATAAAAGTTTCTATTGGTCTATGTAATAGCAATATACAATAAAACTCTTAGCAAAGAAGAAAATAAAGTTAGCAAATTTAGTTACTGATATAATAACAAAGAAAAACAAGTATTAAAATTCATATTTAAAAAAATGCTTCACAGCCCTCCCTGGTGTGGCTCAGTGGATTGAGCACCAGCCTGCAAACCAAAGGACTGCTGTTCATTTCCTAGTCAGGGCACATGGTTGGGTTGTGGGCCAGGTCTCCAGGCTGAGGTGCATAAGAGGCAGCCACACATTGATGTTGCTCTCCCTCTCTCTAAAACTAAATAATTTTTAAAATTGCTACACAGAAGTTATTAAAAAGAGTACCTTAACAAAAGTATCTCCAATGATTTTTCTTTTCTCCTCAGGACTTGTAGTCATATTTAATGTTTTGCTAATTCTTTTTCGTGGAGTTCTGTCTTCATCTGATATTGGTAGAGTTGTTGTTCCATTGTAGAAAGAATGAGTAGCATTTATCACTGGGTAAGATAGCAGACACATGTTAAAAATCTTAAAGTAGATTTTTAAAAAACAAACCAAACTACAGGAAGAAAACCTAGATATATTCTTTGATCTCCAATTACCTTGCCTACATATTCCAGAACTACCAATAAACTATGATTAATAGAGCCTGGACACAAACACTCATTAAATTTTGTTCTTTTCTGAATCCTATGACACTTAATGATTAGGCTCATGTGTTGTAAATTGTGCTCATAGTTTTGCTCTATTCACTTCTCCACCAGAGCAACAAGCAAAGTGACAGCAAAAAACATGGCCCTCAAGCTAGTTAAAAGCAATAGTTCATATACGGGCATCAAAACTTCAGAACTACATACTGACTAGTCTCTTGGAAAATTGACATTTTTGAACACGTATTTAGTGATCCTTAACTGTTTTGTTCCTTTATATTTAAGAGCAAGGTATTCAAAAACTGACAAAGATCTCTATTTGATAATAAGACTGAACAACTATTGGGATTCACTGTAAGATGACAAAGCAGCTGGCTATTTCATTTAGCTAATTTGTGGGCCTTTCTCTTAAGTTCTTCATTTACTCCAGAGAAGGTATCTCCAATTTCCTGGCTATCAGGAGAACAAGAAAGTGGTGGGATGAGGGAGTAACCATTTAGTACATAAATTTCTACTTAATCCTACTTACTGTTTTTACTGTAAAAGCTTACTTTCACCCTCAACTATGCCTGGTATTGATATGCCCAAGTCCAAGCCTTTCCTGCTTACCCTCTCTATAAAATAAATCCAGTCTTCTGGGAGGAGGGCAGGCATAGCGGAAGTTTGTGTCTGGGTTGAGGACAAGAATCTGCCTCCCAGATTTCTAACCAATCCACTTTAGACTCACCCAAGAACCATGTCCCCACAAGGACGCCAATGCTTCCAATTCCTGAGCCTCTCAGAAGTTTTGCTTTTGTTGGCTTCCTCCCCTCACCCCACCCCCACAGTTTTGGAGTCCTCCATTTTAGTTGACAGGAACAGAGGCAGGTGATTGTGGGGCTAAGAATTTTTAATTTTGAGGGCCCTTTTCAAGAGAAAGAGTAACAAATTGAGTACTTTAAAAATCACAAATCCTGCTGGCTGGTATGGCTCAGTGGATTCAGCACCAGCCTGCAAACGGCAAAGTCACTGATTTAATTCCCAGGCAGGGCACATGCCTGGGTCCCCAGTTGGAGGAGTGTGAGAGGCAACAGATCGATGTACCTCTCCCACACACATCGCTGTTTCTCTCCTTCTCTTTCTCCCTCCCTTCCCTCTCTCTAAAAATAAACAAAATCTTTCTTTTTAAAAATTGCAATACAAGGATGGCTAACATGAATTTACCTATTCATAGAAATAATTGCAAATCACATGCATACAGGTATCCTTCGTTTCATTGTGCTTCAATTTATTGCATCTCACAGATACTACTTTTTTAAAAAATTGAAGGCATGACCCTCCACTTACAAAAAGTGATTACAACTCACTTTATTATGGTGGTCTGAAAAGGAACTTGCAGTATCTCCAAGGCATACCTGTATAACTAAACCCAAATGAAATGTATACCTAACTCACCCCTTTTTTGCCGAATCCCAAAATGCCACAGCCACTCAACCACCACCCAAGAGAAAGCAAGAGTGAGAAAACAAAGTGAACTTAATTAACTACAAACAAAAATATCTCATTTTAAATTCATAAAATATATGATCGTAAGAAGATAATACTAGGGTCTCTCCCAGGATTTTGGAAAAGGTTTGGTATGAGGAATCATGAAATTTAAACTTCTTTAGCTAAGAACTAACTAGCTTCATCTATGCTCTTTCCACCTTTCAACATTTTGTTAAACCCATTAGATCCCTATCTCTTCCTCCATTCTCTGTCCTTATGCCACTATACTTGTTTTATGTCCATACTGTCATTTTAGTGACACTTCAAGAGGAGAAATAGATTCTACTTCATGTCGAACTACAAGTCTTCATTTTACATTCAACCTTTTGGCACAGATTTCAATTCAGTAATATATATGGTTTGCTTCATTAAACTACAAACTTGATTTCACTGTAACTATTGATAGCACCTGTGTTTTTAAAAAATTTCCGCTAATGTAATGCAGTTATGGCCTAAGAAGTTTATTAGGGTGCTTATAAAATGAGTATAGACTTTTTAGCCCTCTTCTCCGCATAAACCTGTCTGTTTATAAAATAATCTGTATATCCATACCTGTTACAGGAAGGCTTAGGTACTCTCATGCATAAATAATATTATGGGTGGGAAAAGATAATGTAAAAAAAGAAAGAGAATGAGAAGAAGAAACCAATGACAGCTAGGAAATGGTAACTCACTGATCTAGTATATACAACATTAGGAGTAATCAACAGTTTAAAATTTTACACTGAAATCCCTTCTGTACCAGAACTGATTATAATATAAAAACAAATAGTATTTTCAACCATGAGACTGGGGAGACTGTCATTAAGGCAATGTTCTTATTTTTGCTTTACAAGGCTAGATGTGACTAAGTAAGTCCTGACATGCAAATGAACTTTCCCGGGGCTCATCAATACCTTTGACCTGAATTCCAAGTTTTTTGAGGGCCTCTTCTACAGACTGGCTTTCTCGTTTTCTCATAAAGCCGTTATCAATGTGCACAGCAATGACTTGATCTTGGTTCAAAGCACGATTCAGCAAAGCTGTACAAACTGTTGAGTCTACTCCACCACTGAGTAAAACCTATAGGGTGAAATGAAAAAAATATCAAATTGAGTACAATAAGCAAAAATTAGAAATAAAAATAAAAACTATCAGTTGATATCTTTACCTAAAAACACTGTATCAAAGGAACGTGTAGTAACTGAAAAAGCACCCTGAAACAGGGCAACTCACAAAGCATATGATCACCCAGTCAATATATGTTGAGAACGCCCGCTCTGAGTACTGGTATTAGTGACATAGAACTTGTTGATGTTTTACTTACCAAAACTTTTGATGTGCCTACTCTTTCTTTGATCTCACGAATGCACTCAAGTTCTCTGTTCTCCACAGTGAAGGTCCCACTGCACCCAGCTATATCATACAGGAAGTTCTTCAGTATTACTTTCCCATTTTCTGTAAGGCCAACTTCTGGGTGGAACTGTACTCCATATAACTTTTTAGATTCATTTGCTATACCTTCACAAAGAAAATAATCACATGTTAAATTCTTTCTATGTTGCAATTACTCAACTAATACCCACAGTAATTCCTCACAATTTCTTCCCTAGAAATGTGAAAATTGATATGAACTAGCTGGATTTTTAGGTTTTTATTATAGGAAAACATAATAAAAACAAAACTATATTACCATGATCTTTATAAAAATCTTTTATGTAGCAACTAGTGAACTATACGACAGCAAAATAAGTCCTACGGAGATTATTTCACAGCACCTCACTTCTCCACCTACATTGCTTCAATTGTCCTGACTAATGCAGTAAATCAATTTTGGTTCTTGGACTCACATGGCTTTCACATGCAATATGCAAGTACTAATTTTCTTTATGAGAAGAGCTTCATATATGAGACCAGAGAGAATATTTCAAGTGTACTTTAACTATATGAAAGTTCACTGACTAATGTGTTTCTGATAATTACTAATTAAATACTATGCTGCAGATGTTATGGTAGTTTACATGTATATGTTATTACCCGTTATGAGATATCAAGAAATTTGGCTGAACTCAGAGTTAAAGCAGGTCTAGAAGGCTCCTAAAACTCATACTCACTCCACTATACCAGGAAACCTCACACCTTCTTTACTTTGCTTCTTGGACACTGCTCTCCTGGTTCATTTATTTCACTATCTGCTTCTTCTGAATATTTTGTTAACTCTTCTTTATCTCATCCATCTCCACACATGAAAGCTGCCCACTGCTCACCCCTTAAATCTCTTCTCTATACACTAAATGATCTCAAACTCTCATGACCTTAAATTCTACTTGAATGTTGGTACACTTCCAAATTTGTAGCTTTAGCCCAGTTCTTTCCAGCCTCTCATTTCCCCACTCCACATTCAATCCAACAGTAAGTCTTTTACATCTCCCTTCAAAACATATCAGAATTTAGTCTAACTTCCCATTTCCAGCTGGCATGTAAAAGGCCACAGTCCTAACAAGAAGCAGAAAGCTGACTACTGCCGTTCAAGACAGAGAGGCAAATACAGAGAATCATGACTTACTTGAGCAGAACCCTGTGAGTGTAAACTTCCACAGGAAGCACTGCCCAGATGGGGAAACCAGAATTATAACTGATGAATTGCTAGAGGCTCAGCAAGAATAAATCTGAAACAAAATCTCCAAGAGGACCCAAGCCCTGGGGACCCCCATACTTTTGTGAATTTTATGTCCAGCAGGGTTTGGTAATTTTTTCCTACAAAGAGCCACAGAGTATTTTAGCCCTTGCAGACCCTACTGTCACTAAAGCAAATAAAAGCATCTACACGCAGTACTTAAACAGATGTTGCAGTTTTAAAATAAAACTTTAAGAATTTCATACAATTTTCATGTTACAAAATATAATCCACCTTAACAATTTCTTCCAACCACTTAAAAACATAAAAACCATACTAGCTTGTAGGTCATAAAAGAACAGGTAGTGAACCAGATTTGGCAGGGGGCTATAGTCTGCTGACTCCTTGACAATAAGACAAAGTCCAATTCTCTAATATTGAACAAAGACTTTCCATTATGGCCACTGCCTAATCAATTTCACCTCTCCTCTTCCCCTTCATTTCTACTCTGGCCATTCAAACAAGTGTGATTACCAAAACAAGACAACGTTCTCACCCATAGGTCTATGCAAAACAACCGAAAGAATCAACAACAAGCCTCCTGAGGATACAGGTTAATACCAAAAGTTCACTGCTTTCCTATACACCAGCAATGAACAAGTGGAATTTGAAATTTAAAACACAATACAATTAACATGAGCATACTCCCCAAAATGAAATAGATATAAATCTAACAAAATATGAGTAAAATCTCTGAGAATCTAATCACTCCCAACCACTTCCACCTACGCCACACTGTCCTTGGACCATTCTCTCCTTTCCTAATTACTACCAGACTCCTAGCTGCTACATTTGACTTTGTCTCTTTTCTCCTCAACTGTAGCCACCTCACTTTGAGTAAAGCAAATGGTTTCATAATGGCCTCAAAGGTCCTATGTTCTGGTCCCCAACCACCTCTCTGACCTCAGCTGCTACCACTCTCCTCCATGTTTACTCTGCTCCAACCATCTAGTCTCTTTGCTATTCCTCAAACAGGGCCCTATCCAAGAAACTTTGTATTCTTCTTTCCTTTTCCTCCAAATGTCCAGAAGGGTCTATACTTACTCCCTTCATGTCCAATATCATCTAACAGAAATACCTTCCCCGAATATCTGATATAAAACATTAACAACCCTAATCACACATATTATGCAACACTCCTTTCTTCCCCTATCCCTATTTTTTCAATGCATTTAATAAACACTGACAACTGATAATATTCTGTATTATCTGTTCCTCCCCTTAACTAGAATGTTAAGTGAAGGTTTTGTCTAATACTTGATCTTGGCACATAGAATGGCATATGGTACATGGTATGTACTCAAATATTTGTTGAATGAATAAAAATACACAAGCCATCCACCGCTGCTAATCTTTCATACAAAGTGAAAACATTTCAACATGAAAATCATTCTTGATCATTCTTATGCTAACATATTAGTCTGTTAATTGCAGGAAAATTATTATATTCATTTTATCCATGACAAATCTTTTTTTTTTCAACTTACTAGATATGGTGTTTTAAACAAAAAATATATTTTTAATAAAGCCATTTTTTTCTTATACTCATCTCTGATTTCTTATACTGATTACTAGTGATTTGTTTCCATTACAGTTATCAAGTAAGCAAGTGATTACAAACAGCCAGAAAATCAATTCCTTTTCTTCAAAAAAGCAGAGCACAAGATGACAAACTTTCTACAGATAGACAGCAAAAGTTTTAGGCTTTGTAGAACACACATGTATAACCTCTCTCTTTTATCATAACCCTTTAATAATCCAAAAGTTGTATTCTTAGTTCTTGGACACACAAAAACAAGCTACTTGCTGGATGTGACCCACAGGTCAGAGTTTGCCAACCCTGGCTCAGAAAAATACCCTCCAGTGCTTAGTCTAGTGCTTGCAGCTGTCCAATGCACACGCCTGTGTGTCCCTAAGACAGACATTAAAAAAGGCAATTATGAATATATCATGCTAGAAAGACGCACCGTTTTTCAAATTCTTTCTGAGCTGTAAAAGTATAGCTGCTGTGTTTTATATCTGAGATGAACATTTAAGGAACTACTGAGCAAACCAGTTAAGTGACTTCCCTTCACAAAGTAATGATTAATCCTATGACATTTACAGTATCTTTAAAAAATCAAATGTAGTACCTCATACAGAAACAGTCTTAGACTCTCCAGATACATTTTTTTAAATAAAATAAGCAAAAGTTTTAGAATTTTTACCTGCCACAATATTCCCAGAACGTGCCACAACTTTGAATCCATCAGCTACTTTGTCTACACTATCTCCATGTGTAAGCAAAACAATTTCTTCCTTCTGAAGGCCCCTAGACATACAAAAAGTAACACACAATGTGTAATTATCCTAAAGACATGATTGATGGGTTCTTCTGCTGGTTTTTTCCCTCAGCTTATTGAGACATAATTGACATACAACATTGTGTAAGCTTAAGGTAATTATATACACATATATACAATTATGGTTGTACACCTTAATTATATACAAGGTCTGTCCAGAAAGTATCCAGCCATGTGTTTGTGTCATCAACATGACCTGGCAGTCAGGGAGAGTGGACTGGAATGCGCATGTGTGAACAATGACGATTTTACTGTACTAGTTAGTAGAGGCAGTAGACACTATTGAGTGAGCATGTTCTACCTATGTGGCTGTCACATTCAAAATGACTGAGCAGAGCAATGAATCTGCATCAAATTTGCATTAAGCTTGACATACCCACAAGGAAACTGTTCAGATGATTTAGAAGGCCGCAGATATGGACAGCTGGTGACTGGCAGCTTCATCACAGCCATACTTACGCATCACATCTCCTGCAGTTTTTTTTGCAAAATATCACATCACCCAGGTCCCACACACACACACACCCCCTCTGCAGCCCAGACTTGGTGCCTTGCAACTTCTGGCTTTTCCCAAAACTAGAATTACCTTTGAAAGGGAAGAGGTTTCAGACTGTCAATGAAATTAAGAAAATATGACAAGGCAAGCTGATGGTAAGTAGGAGAACTGTGTGAGGTCCCATGGTGCCTACTTGTGAAGGGGACTAAGGTGCCATTCTTATGTGAAACATTTCTTGTTTCTTGTATCTTCTTTAGTAAATGTCTCTATTATTCATATTATATGGCTGGATACCATCTGGACAGACCTTGTATATATCATATATACATAGTGAAATGATAACCACAGTAAGGTTAGTTCACACATCCATCACTTCACATAGTTACTATTTGTGTGTATGATGAAAACATTTAAGATCTATTCTCTTACCAACTTTCAAGTACACAATGCAGTGTTGTTAACTGTATTAACCACTACAGTACATATTAGATCCCCAGAACTTATTCATCTTATAACTGAAAGTTTATTCTGCTTTAGAAATACTAGTTTGCCATATGGGAGGATCAAGAAAACAGAAATAAGCAAATTACAATACAACACTGCTGGAATTTAAATTTATTCTATCCATTATAAATAAAGGAATAAAAAACATTAAATCTAGATCAAGCCCTGCCTGGTATAGCTCAGTGGGACTGAGTGCCAACCTATGAACCAAAGGGTTGCCAGTTTCATTCCCAGTCTGAGCACACACCTGGGTTGCAAGCCAGGTCTCCAGCCAGGTCCCTAGCTGGAGACACTTGAAAGGCAACCATACATTGATGTTTCTCTCCCTCTCTTCCCCTCTCTCTTAAAATACTAAAATGTTAAATAAATAAATGTATGTAAAAAAGAAGTCAGTCACCAACAGTGCATCAAAATGGGCTCTACCCTAAACATGGAAAAAACCCAAAGAGAAAGGAAGTAATTAAAACTTAAGTTTTCTGGTGTTCAAAAAGCTAAATGAAAACTCAACATTTTTTAAAAAAAATCATCTTCTGAGGGTAGGCCCACTGATTTTAGAAACAGGGGAAGAAAGTGGGAGGGTGGACTCCATGATCAGATGTCTCCCACACATGTCCCAACCAGGGACTGAATCCACAACACAGCTGTGTGCCCTGACTGGGGATCCCACATGCAACCTTTTGGTGCACAGATGATGCCACAACCAACTACGCCACCTGACCAGGGCCAAATTTTGTTTGTTTTTAAGTAAAGCAGAAAATAAGTAATTCTAGGAACCTAGTGAATAGCTCATTCACCAATTTTAAATAGATTAAGGCTTTACACCTAAACTATTATCACGTAGCAACAAATCAATTAATACATTCACTGTATTAAAATGAAAGTATACCAGTTACGTTCAAAGTAGAGAAAATTAGGAGGAGTGAGACAAAGCTCCTATTAAGTAGTAAGTCCACAACAAATGGGTAGCTTGTTCAGGTACCCAGCAAGAATGTGGTAGGGAGAAGGTATACAAATGCATTTGACAGATGCAGGACAGTTTAAAATGGTATCCATTTGCCACACGTTTAGAATCACACTCCACACCAAAGAGTGAAAAGGGAAAACTACAAATGTTGGCATCACATTTGTGGGGATATGTAATCCCAAATAGGAGTTTAAGGCTGCAGAAGTGCTTTTAAACTTTGTTGTAAAATGCTTTCCTTATTTCTAGTTAGTATCTCCACCTCCTCTGCTGTCTTAACACTAAAGTGGAAGACAAATACTATGACAATTATACCTTTGACCACTGTTGTGGCCTTAATTTTGTCTAAGAAATACATCAATCCCAACTTTAAATTAATTCCTACCATTCTTATTCATCTACAAATATGTGAAATACCTGAATAGCGAGCATGTGTTATCCACACTAATACTGAAGACTCCATCTTCTCTAACACTTTTCTTGTGCACAGTGCCTCCAAATACTTTATTCATCATCTGTTCAAAAAGAAAATAAATTTTAAAAAATAACCCCCTTTTTTTTGCAAATTTAATCACTTATATTCCTTGTTTTTAAGCTGTATTTGTACCCCACAAATAAAGGTAGTTTGATAAAATTAGGTAACCTGACATCATTATACATAATTATACAGTTATTAAGAGACATCATTATAAAACAAAACAAGACCCATGCACACCTAAGTTCATAGCGGCACTATTTACAATAGCCAAGTGCTGGAAACAGCCTAAGTGCCCATCAGTGGATGATTGGATCAAAAAACTTTGGTACATTTACACAATGGAATTCTATATAGCAGAAAGAAAGAAGGAACTTGTACCCTTTGCAACAACATGGATGGAACTGGAGAGTATTATGCTTAGTGAAATAAGCCAGTCAGTG